>NNCF01126009.1:212108-236541 GCA_002313205.1 Laupala kohalensis
TAAAACTTTACGTGATAGATCTCCGCTTGATATTATCTCCGTATCTTGATATTATCTCATTGTAAACAATGACAAAACAGTGTCTATGTCATTTCACAATAGTAATACAAAATCTTTTCCCCATGTTTCTCTTTCTTTAAACGGAACTCAATTAAAAAATGTTACGAATACAAAATTCTTAGGTCTTCATATTCAAGACAACCTCAAATGGAATTATGTTGACAATCTTAATCCCAATTAAGCAAATTGTGTTACGCATTCCGAAACTTAGTTAACGCAGTTAGTCCACGCATTTCNATTTTGCAAACGTGTACTCCCATTTACGTTACGGTATGACCTTCCGGGGTAATTCCGGTCAGAGTATTCAAACTTTCAGAATTCAGAATCTAGGAACTTATGCAAAAACTTTTTGAATCCGCCTGTGCCTTAGGGCCCTTAATCGGAATTGATGGGATGGTCCCTTGCTTGCTTCCGGAGAGTAAATTAATTTATTATTCTCCACGTGGTCATACGCAGTCTGTACTGTTTTTTGACAATAAATTTATTATTATTATTATTATTATTATTATCTATTTAGTATCTCCGGAATAATATTATCATGACAAGAAGACTTTTTATTTGGGACACATTTTATGAGATAATACACTTCCGCGAGAGATAAATACTTTATCAGCATAGGGATATCGAAATTTGGTTTGTTTACATAACTTTTTGCCAGGAGTAAAGTCTCTGTATCCTGAATGAGATTTGGAGGGAAAGTGGATCCAAAGTAGTTTGTGAGCACTTCCGCTTTTGGTTTACTGCTGTAGACTACGTTGTCTCTGTTCTTAATAAGGGAATGTTTTGCTTTTTATTCGTTAGGTGAGCTACTCTTTTCCACATAGAATTGTCTTTACGAGAGAGTGATTCTGTCCACTTTCTGTAGTTATTTAAATTGTTTTCTTGAATCTTAATTTTTACCTCACGAGATACTGAATGTAATTTTGATTTTAAGTCTGTGTTTCTGTATCGAACCCTCAGTCGCCTTATTTTATTTTTCTCTGTTATCAAGTTGGTTATTTCTTGAGGGAGTTTGGGGTATGAATATTTAGTAACAAAAGACTGAATGTCAATTGATCTATTTTTTATCGCAGTGATTAGTAATTCAGAAAATTGAAAAGCAATTTCAACTATTTTCGCAAATGTTTTTAGAGTCTGCAAATTGATCAGATTTTCATCTACAACTTTTTTGAAACTTTTTCCAGTTAAGTTTTGAATCCTAAGGGGAAAATCATTTTGCTGGGGAATATTTAGAGGCTAAAAGGATTTTATAACCGGATTATGGTCTGAGTCAAGTTCTGGGCAGGAGTACGAGAAAATTTCAAACGGTCCATTTGTTAACGTTATATCCAGGATATCAGGTTTATATTTAATATTAAAGGGGAAGTATGTGGGTTGAGGAAAGTGTTCAAGTATGCTATATCGAATAATAACAACAACAACAAAAAACAACAATTATCTCGGATTTATTTTTCTTTAATAATTCACTCGTTCCTTATTTGAGCAAAATAGTGTCTTTACATAAGCGTTTGAAAGCAACCATTTTGTTGAAGGAATTGTTTTCATTTTTAATATTCGTGTTAGAGGAGATTCCACTTTTCCAATTAATGTATGTTAACATATTTGAGGAAACGACATTTAAGTACTTTACACTTACCATTTATGATCCTCATATTTAAATACGACTTATTAATGAATATTAAAAGAATACGGTACACGATATATAAAAAAAATTCTACTGGGACGGTTCCAATTATTGTTTTTAACTGCCCTCCCTAGAAGCGAAAGGCGAAGACGCTGGCAGCGTACCCACACTTCATGAGGCCCGGGGCGGAACTCTTATTTTGGGACCCCCGTACTCAAACCGCGCGCAAGTAGATTCGCACATGTTGCTTAAGATTAGGTAAAAATAAAACGAAAATTTATAAGAAGTATGTTATTAGATTATAAAGTTAAAGTGTATTTATGTTCGTCTTTATATTATTGTTAGTGACCCATTTGGATGAAGCCCGAGGTGGATCGCTTCCATCACACCCTATGTACGCTACTGCGTATTGCTTCGTAACGTTCGCATTTTACGTGACGATATCATATTGATACATCGCAGCGCTAAACCTGGCACCGTTTACAAGATTCCTGGACGACGTAGCATAATTACAAGGGACGTGTTTATTTTTGTGACATGAACCGGCAATTCTGTTAATAATCAGACTCCACAGGGGCTAACAAAATCCTGAAGATCTCTAAACCCAAAAGTAAAAATAAAATTATAATTGTCATTCAAAATTTCTTCGTTGATGTAATTATAGGAAATAAATTAAACAATAATATATGTATCTCTAAATGAAGAGGTATTAGTTTGCAAACACTCGTTGAGTATTCATGTATAACACTATGTTAACAAGAATACTCGATATCATCAAATATACCATTGCATTCTTCTTTTGCATTCGAAAGTTGTTCCTTGATCATCATAAGAATTTTTAATGAATGTCCCAAGTGTTTCCTTCGTTTCGGACTTCCTTACAGCTAGTGAATAAAATTCAATTACAGCAAAAGAATGAGACATTTCATTACTACTGGTATCTTTACGTCATTCACAATACAACTCAGATTGACAATAATACAATTTATTAATTGTTTACACGTAACAATTGTTTTATATTAATTTAGCTTTATGTGTACTCAACTTTGGCACGGTTGTGTACATTAATTCTGTAGCCCCATCCTGGTCCCGGTTTTTCTCCGTTTCTCCTTCTGGTAGAGGCGGATTTCTTATACAGGTTCTCTAGGCTTTGTCTAGGGGCGTGTTTATTGTAACAATAAATGGTGAATTTAGTGTTTTTTCAACTCTTATGATTTTTAAACACTATACTCAGAATAATCTATAGTTCGATAATAACTTGTACATGTAAATTTACAAACATATTTGCGTTAAATTACAAACATATTGACATTATATATGTATTATAACTCACAGCTAACTTTTTATCTTATCTAGGAAGTTATGCAAAAAAAATTTGAATCCGCCTCTGCCTTAGGGCCCTTGATCGGAATTGACGGGATGGTCCCTTGCTTGCTTCCGGAGAGTAAATTAGTTTATTGTCCTCCACGTGGTCATACGCAGTCTGTACTGTTTTTTGACAATAAATTTATATAATTTTTCATTACTTATTTGTGTTTTTAAAATCGATAATTATTTTCTTTCGTTTCGAAAACAAGACCAGAAAAAATTATTCACATTCATGTATAGTGCGTGGTAAGATAAAATAATAGTAATGTAGTTTGTGAGCTGATTTAACCATGTTGTGCGAATAATGTGATTCAACTCATTGTTAGCTTGGTATGTAAATGAGCGAGCAATAATCTCTTGGCGTGGTTACCCAAAAGAAAACTCATTCATGGAGGGGAATGTTAAGTGACAACGTTCGTTGAGGATTCCGACGTCTTTTCGCCACGCCCTGTCACCACATGACGTCTTCGTCGTTTTCTCGTTTCGAAACGTCTGTTTCTGAGGAGTCGATAGGCCGCAGTCACGCACTCCGCCCAACAAACAGAATTTACTCTTCGGCCGCACGAAATGCTCTTTCTGCCACCTTCACCTTAAGATATAACCTATCTCTCACTGTTGCGCTTTATCTGCAATGTTCCCCCTTTCATTCTGTCCCCCATCGCAGTCAAAAGTAAAAATAAACATACGAAATAGTTACAACATTCTATTCCGTAAAAGGTTTCTGAAACGAAATTTCGTTACATTTTCCCTCGACGTGGAAATGAAATCTGATGATAGGATAAAGCCATAAACACACACGTATAAAATGTGTGAACACATATTTATGACCCAAAATGAAAATTCATGAATATTAAAAAATAACTGGAACACACGAGAGATTGTAAACAAAGATTATTCGCTACATGTAAGCACGGAAGAGAGAATTTTATGAAAGAGTTATAAATATTCAATGTGCAAACAAAATAGAATTTTAAAAATTCTGTTTCAAAATGAGTGAAATATGCTTTTATTTGGTATATGAAGCCGTAGAGTACCGAACTGTGAAAATCTCTGGTAATGCGGCGTTATGGAAGACAGGTTGGATATTCCTGAAAATCCGAACGATAATACATGGAGATGTCTAACAGCTCTATTATGCTCCCATTGGAATCCGTACTCGTTGTGTCAGATATTCAGGGGTCCAACACGTCAAAATTAACCCTGTAAAACCAAATGATTTTCCATTCAGTGCATACTACATCTAGGATGTACGATATGGAGAAATTGTGATTAGGGAGGTATATTTGAGAGATCGGTTCACTAGACAGCCCAGGCTTTGAATACTAATGACTCTCAGTTGTTGGAGGTTGTAAAAAATGCACTTCGAAAGTTTTGTTCGTTATACAATTTTTTTAATAATAAAAATAGATATGATGTTATAACGTTTTTAATTATTATACGGTTACATTCTTAAAGATTATTTTCTTTTAAATAATAATCTCCTCTAAATAATTAGAATGTTATTTCCTAAATTATTTACAATTCTATATTTCTCATAATATTCACAAAATATTTTTTACGTCCGTTGACACATTGGATTTTCTATTATCAATGAGAATTAGACTGTCCGATTTCATGTGTATTTCTCTGCGGACGTATGCTTTATTTCAAGCAATGACGGTAAAAATGGTACACACATTCGTTCTTTAATGATGGCGCAAAGAAAATTTAATTCAGCATCGGACAACATATAGTTCTCGCAGCGAAAGAAAAGCAATGAGGGAGGAGGAGTCTTAAAGATCACGCGAAAATCGAGGAGCCAATGCCAGTCTTGCGAGATTGCCGACACACGTCAACAGAATTTTAGAGGGTTTACGTTCGTATGCTGCTGCCTACATCAGCCGATTCGTAGTCGACTGACATGCCAACTGTGGCTGACAGAGAGCATGATATCAATCTTTTGCTGAAAGAACAATGCCTGAAGTTAGCTTTTCCATGGGTTAGAGCAGCCTTTGTGTAGGTGCCGTGGCGTTCCGTCTGGAAGAGGTAGAGCTACGCTAGGTCAACCCAAGCAGCAACAACATGCGCTTTCACTTCATTGGTTTCACTACACCTCTTTACTTTTCTTTCGCAGCTAGAACTACAGAAATTTCTATAAAGGTTCTCCTGGTACCAAATTATAAGCATTAAGCATAATTTAAATCATTATTTAGGGATAAAATTTATTAATCAATTCTACTACAATTAACGTCCATTATATAAACAAAATAAATAACTTAAGACGTACATATCTTATACAAATTAAAATAATAACAAAACTATTGAATAACAATTGTTCTGTTATGTTCCTTGTTATAATTTGTGATACCTGACGACGACTTCGACATAAAGTCGTGACGTGGTGTTCTTAATATCACAAAATATGTAGTATTAGTCGTAAGTCTTTAATTATTTATTTTTTCATTAATGTAGTAACTGGACAGTTAAAACGCAATTAATTATGGAGTGAGAATTCGTTCGTGGAAATGAAGAGAGTGGCCTAGATTACTCAAGAGATGAATGATGTTAGAAAACATCGTAAAATTAGAGCAACTCAAGGGTCACCTGTAGAGTTAAAGAGATCACTTGTTATGAGTGAAGAAGGCGTTTAGAAAAACCAAAGCAGCCGCAAGGTGCGATCTCGACGCTCGCGAGCAAAGCGGCGAGGTCAGCGTGCAGAGCGATGCGATTATGACGGCCCCTGGAGCCCCAGTTCTAATTGAACGAGACCCGTAACCACTACAAACGATCGCCCCTGGCAGCCGCCAGGGCGGAGATTACAGAAGCAGAGGATGTGGAAGCGAACGATGCTGCGACGGTAGCTGAATTGGTAGCGGCTCCCATGCAGGAGGGTGTTACAGGTGTGGTGAACAATTACTGCGATTGGAGAGAGTTCGAGAAAGAAATCATCAGTCATAGTACAAGATCCCGAATAAGGTCGACCTATATGTTTTCGTAACGAAAGGAATAAAAAAAATATGTTAACAAACAAATGGCGGATGAGTTGCGTAATTATATCGTCAAGGTTGCCCTCAATGATAATAGTAAATTTTTTTTCTTAATTTCTACACCCGTCTGTTATATCATTGAAATATATACTAAAATTAAAATAATTTTATTGCGAGTAAGGTGATATTAGGATGTTTAAGCAAAATCAGTCAAGACTCTTGGTTGTCGAGCTTCAAAAGTCGAATATCAAAAGTGAAAGAACGATGGGTAACACAGAAACAGTCGAAATTAGTAAGCAGAGAGCGTACTATCCTGTACGAGTGGTACTGCTCTTTGACCAAAAAACTATAACTATAAAATTTAATAAACTCTTAAGATGACACGAATAATATACACTGAAACTTCGTCATAACGGACACTCATAAACCCTTAAAATTCATCTGCTAATGAGAAGTGTCCGTTTTCGGGAAGTTATGGAAAACTTAGAATAAAATTTCGGGAAGGGAAGAAGTATCCGCTATGGACAAATGTCCGCTATTGACAGGTGTCTGTTAATGGAAGTTGCACGGTACAGGATCTAGCAGAATGATATACATTTTTTAAAGAACAATAAAAAGAGCACCTTATCCCAGGTCAACATTTTGTTTTACCATCATAGAGAGTAATGTTCGCGATTTACATTTACCGTAAGAGAAGTTTTGAAGATGATATTGTACAGATGTTGACCTACAGCTATGTTCTCGGGTGTTCGAACGCTGCGAGGTCAACTAGGCGATTTCATGTTAATGCTAAAATGGTTCATTATGAAATCTTTCAAGAAATAGTTGAATATTTGTCATTCCACGTCATATAAAACCCATTTTTTCACTCTCAACACATTTTTATGAAATTTTATTTTTCTCCTTCTGACTGGGATACTGTGACCTGAACTGTATCTGCTAAAATTATTATTTTGCTGTGGTTTTATTAAATATATCTTCTTTTAAAGAATACTAATAGTCATATTTTATGACAATTTTTGCATTAGTGATTCATATTTTCATGTTCATCTTTCACTATTATTTATTTGAGGATTATTACTGGTACTTGTTGTTTCACTTTATAAATTGGTTTGATTCTTAATAAAATGGCAGGTTCCCCTCCTACCTTTTATCTCAATTATTTATGGGTAACTTAAATANATGGCAGGTTCCCCTCCTACCTTTTATCTCAATTATTTATGGGTAACTTAAATAATTTAATAAGAAATTATGCATATAACTGATGTTGTAGTAACATAAGGTCATATTCCAAGGATTTATTCATTTTTCATATAATATTTCACTGCTCTGTTTTATTCGTTTGAATTACCCCGTAGTCCCGTGAATATTAATTAATAATGTACTTTGTCTCAAAAATTATTATCTGACAGTGAATGTTTAAATGTTCAATTTTTATATATTATTTTAAGTATAATGAAGAACCCGATTATTCGGAAGCAGGTTACATGGAACACATCCAAAAGCTTGGATAAGCTAAGATAAATTAATTATTCCTCTTCCACCTGACTACTTTTTTATGCAACGAGTTAACCACCTGAGATTTTGTCGTTGAAGTTTTAGAATTTTTGCACGACACATACTCCTTTTTGAGTGCACCTTTAAAGTAAACATCTAAAGCACGAAAATATGATGTATTGGTTAGGAGAGACATGCACTCAAACATTTCGAGCCCTACTCGTATTAAATATTTTAGAGTTTAATCAAATTTGTATTACTAGAGCGAACGCTTTTTACGGTTACATGGCCATGGTCTGGCTTAACAATGTTGACTACTACGCAGAAAATGCTTTTCGTTTTTATGATAAAATTTTGATTCAACTGTGTGCTCGTGTATTACTTTGTTAGTACATACAACAACCAATGTGCTGCCAAATATAGTGCGTTCTACTCCTTTATATAAGTAATAATAATCACTCGTACACATGTTTTGAACTAATAAACTAATGTTTTTTTTTATCTTGGAGCATAAGAATGGCATACAAGCGTAATCTGTGGAAATATCCTACTGTTCTCGTATTTAGACTCAATTGTGACGTTATCATCTTCATGCTTAATTGGTCGTGGATTTAAAGACGAAAAAAATCTTAAGCACTTAAATAAAACTTAGGCACTTGACTTTATACATGATTCCTATCTTTGTTATTTCTGAACTCATAATTATCTGACATTGACAGCGTACACTTCTCCCACATAAATTTACACATTAAAGTTTCAACGTCCTCTTCCTCATCTTATACTCTTCATGAAATCAAACGACTAGTTCTTCCAGAGTGAATTAGAGTGTAAATATTGGAGTCCTCCAATCTCATCCGAGAAGGAAATGCCATCCAATGCATGGAGTCAAATGCAGAGACCGCAGGGTGTAGAAAGCGAATGCCTAACTGCATCTGCCACCGCATGAGAGCGCTGTAACCGCACGCGTCGACCGCAGAGAGACCTGTGTGCATAGTCGATGAGGCGTAATTAACATGGCGTACCTGCACTGGAACATTCAGCGTCCCTACACACGAGGGTGTCAGATGAGAGGACGTTCAGGTTGACACTGGAGCTTTCCTCATGGTAGTCCTCGCTCGGAGGACGGGCAGAGGTGATAGAGGGCAAGCAAGGTGATGGGCACTTGAGAATGTTATTGGAAGGGTGTGGCTAATCATTCAAACAGTTAGGGATCAGAGGATCATGTGGAGACGGTTAGAAGTGGAACAGTGTTCGAACTAAAAGAAAATGTTGATGGGAGGGTGATTGAAGCTTGGTTTTCCATATTTCGATACAGTGCTTCATGAGGATGCGTACAGTACATCAATTGTGCAGAATCCCCTGAGTCAGGTAGACGGGGTTTCATCAATTGCGCAAAAAAGTCAATATTCTTGGAGATCCAGAATTCTTAAAATCGAGTGTCTCAAGTATATACCACCCCTGCTCAAACTTTACGCTATAATATAATTATTTAAATATTTATACAATGTTAAGGCAAATTATATTACACAATTTCAACAATAATAAACATTTCGATCACAGCCTTTATCGTTATATAACACTAGAAATAAAGATCATACATGAGTCCTCCACAGCACCCTCCACAAAGGATCGACTGATAAGGGTTTGCTTCCTACGAGCAAGAGTTTGAATACAAAATCCACCAAAGTGTATGAGTCAGTATTTTAATTGTAATATGGTACTATTGTACTCGTTTTATACTGCCAGAGAACGTGATATGAGCACTGTCGGATGTTAACGGATACTTTTCTTTGACTATTTCCCTTCAGACTATTTACTTCGACCTCTGTCCGCAAATTGATCAAAACTTTTCGTGGTCCTCGAGTGTACACTGCGCAATTGATCCCCGACCCTTCGTGAGATTTTCATGAAAATGTCTTTATATTCACGGAGGGGGCATTTGAAAAGCCTTTAAATTTTTTGTAATTTTGTATTTAATTTTGACACACGATATATTTATGTTTTTTATTATGAGGATTCCTAGACTACCTTATTATAATGATGTAAGTCCATTCCATTAAACGTTGTTGGAACATTAGGTGAAATTAATGCTTAATTTTGATTCAACTGTAGTCTCTAGCAACATGAAGCAACATACTTGTCAGAATGTCACACATGAATAGGGATGAATAGGAACGGAGGTACATACGTTGAATATTAAATACAGAAACATTCTTCGGGAAAGTGAAAGCTATCTAACGAATCAATGACAAAGATAAAATTTATCAGAGTATAGAAAACGTATTAGAAATGAAATTCGAAAACTGCAAACTACTATTGTCTACTACTACTTGACACAAATTCAACAAAATTATCCAATCGTATTTTCTTGAATTTTCTGGATTATAAACCAAATGTTCACAAACATCAGAAGGAACCAACAAGAGGAAAGAGATCCAGTAGCGACATCCAATAGCCGGAGTTTTAGGAGGCACGTTGCAAATCACGTGGGTAAGAAACGCCTGGAGATGAAGAGAGGAAGGAAGGAAGGAAAGATGGAAGGAAAGAAAGGAGGAAGTGAGGAAGAAAGAAAATCTTTTTCGATTTTTTGAACAGTAGATAATCTTCAAAAAAAGGAAAAATATTTTTAAGCTTTAAGATTGGATTGTATTAAAAAAATATAATAAAAATCTATTTTCTACAAGTGACCGTGGGTTGGTGAAGAGCTAGGTCAAGGTAAGGTAAGGTTAGGTTAGGTAAGGTACTTCGTACTTCTTATCACTTTAGTATGACTTCAGCATCAGCTCAGGTATCATTTTTGTTCACCTGATGATGGTACAAAAATTAGTACCGAAACGTCGTGTACACTGTCTATAATGTTTTAATGTTTTTATATGTTGACTCGTTGCGTGTTTTAAAATGTTTATATCTAATTGTGACATGTAAGTGTGTTTATATGTAATTGTTACAATAATAAATTGTGGTCTGCTTAATTTGGACAAACATAAGTATGTATTGGTAAAGTAAGGTTCTTAACCAAAAATAATACTTACCATGTTAGCACTTGAGGTTAAAAAATATTTCAATATTTATGATTACATCAAAATAGAAATAAAATGAAATTTTTCAACATTCTTTAAATCTTCGCGAATATTAATGAAATAATGAATGAAACGATATTTTTAATGATTTGAATGTGACACTCAAGTTAAATCCATTGTCCTTAATTATTCATCACAACTGACATTACTGTAGATTTAAATAATTATGTGCGTCGTGGCACTGTTTGTGCAGCATTTCATTCTGATTTGTGAATGGTCTTTCTTCCCATTGTTCATATTTTGCTCTTTGTATTTTACTTTCATATCTAGGGTTTCTATGTCTTATGTTATTGATACAAATTTAATTAATGTAAATCCATATTTACCTGTTCTATTTTAGTGATGAAGTATTAATATGCTTCAATTACAAGTCCACTCATTTGTACCTTATTAATCCGATTCTATATTATAATTCTACATTCGCAGAGTGTTCTCTATCGTAAGCGCAGTCTTGTGTGAATGCCGCGTCATTCGTGAGCAATTAACAAGGAATTCTGTTCGTACCAACGCTGGGTAACTAGGAATCGTGTCTGACCGGACGGTCCTCGCTGAGGGAGGAAGATCGACCGTCGTGATGGCACGTTGAACCACCCCTGAAAAGTAGTTCAGATGCAGCAAACAACGCTATGAATCACATAAACATAAATCTCTTTCTGTAAACATTTGTATTTAAAAAAATTAAACAATTTTACACAATGATTATTTTTATTCTGTGAAGGATATAATTCTCTATTGTCGAGTGTATATAGAAAGGATGTTGTGTAGATAATAGAGAAACAGGAGTAAAGAATCGGAGCTCAAGAAAATATAATCACTTGGGGCTCAGAAGTAATGGGTTATACGCGATATTTCGTACAAAAATAATGTGACATGTCGCAATGTAACAAGAAATCGTAACTACCGATACGTTCTAAGATGTTGTAAGATGTTGAGAGAGAACTAGAATCGCACAACTTCGAAAACTCCCGAAACACAAGTGCCTTTTATGTGTCTGTGACTATATTCATCATCATTTTGAATATATTAATCATCAAAAATATTACTCTCCTTACATAAATGAAATGATACAGATATTTAAAAAAAGAGTTTGAAAAGATGTGAATTTTGTTATGGGAAAAAATTCTCTCTCGAGAATAAAAACCGCTATAATACTGTGAACTTACAACTGTATTCTGGTAGTGGTTGACAGAACCTCTAAATTTGCAACGTTATCCACTAGAGTGAATAATGGGAACACATTATACGAATATCATAGATGGGTTTCGGAAACCTTTCTAAATTTACCCTGTAAATATCATTATTACAAAGGTTTTAATTCTCCTTAAAAATGTAAATTAAAATTAACTAACCTATAATTATAAGTTTTTCTTACTTAAAAGTCGTTAGATTTATGAAATATTTAGAATATTAATTAGATGGCCATGAACTGAAACTTTCTTACGGCCTAAACCACTGTTGACAGCAAAACTGGGACAAAATATCGTTCTGGGAGGAAAGCAGCTGCGGCAATAAAACTGTGTCACATCAGGAACGGTGGAGAATTTTTATTTTACTTTTGCGCGCCGCCTTCCCCTCGCCCTGCACCACTCTACCAGCTCACGCAGCCGGTCTCCGAAATTCAATTAACAGTTGCAGGAGCCGTGAAATGGTCGCAGTCATCCGTGGACTTGTGTTGCTGATCAAGTAGGACTCAATACGAACAGTCAGCGAGCGAAAAATGGACAGTGTTACATATGTCACGGAAATCGCTGTCCAAAATTAAAAAAAATAGGTATTGGAAATATAATTATAATCACAAAAAAATTAAACTTAAAATGGAGACAAATCGACGTGAAAATTGAATATCAAATGAAAAATTAATTTCTGATTCCAATATTATTAACTTAAATAATGCCCTCCTCATTGAATATTTGTTCATGAAAATGGTATCAAAATAACAGCAAAACCAAAATGAAATTAGATTTAAATATATAACGACACCAAATATGGTATTGCTTGCTGCATTATAAATATTTATTTAACACATAAACGTTTACAAAAGAAGACCTTATTACTTGTGTTTACTACTTGAGATACATGTTCTCAATAATATTGTAATTTTAAAAAAATCCATATCGCTTTCAAGCATGATTTTGAAAACGTTGAATGTTGTACATTAAAGGTATCCTTGGGAATTGAACAAGTTGAACATCAGGCCCTTTCCAACGTATTCATGCAAGAGAAAATTTGATTAGGAACGACTAAAGAAGCTGTGTTTATCATTATTTGTAAGAAAACATGACTCTTTCAAAGAGCAAGAAAGAATGTTTGTGAATCGCGTAGATTATACTCGGGAAACAGGCATAAAAAGAGATTAGCATATTATGAACACTTGGAACTTTTACTTCAAATTTACACTATCATTAGAGTACGTTTCACAGATTTTGGCATCTTTGATGACACATGTACGGTCCCGAAATTCTATCAAAATTTTTAGGAAGGCATTCATTCACTGTGCACAAACATTTGTTCTGAGTCATAAGACACACTAAGACGGGGTATTTCACACATCGCAAGACAAGTTTCACGGATATGAGTCATTTACAAATATCAATCTTCTAACGACTAAACCGAACTCACTTAAATAAGACTAGTGGCTTATCATGAATTGGAAGAATATATTGTCAATGAAATGTATACAAATGAAAAGTTGAGTAAAATTCTTGAATACAAGTAATATTATTATTAAACAATTTATTTAATAATGTAGAAGAACCAAACGTTACAACAAATCACTTCTCAGACGAGAAACTTTTGATAGGTTGGGAAAATGTCTGGATAATAGATAGTGAAAGCTATTATATATATTATCACCATTATTACAAGTATTTATTTATCAACATTATAATATTTTTATACGATTTCTATTTTTTATGTAGGTTCATATTATTAATATTAACGCTTCATTCATGTCATGTTTTAGGATACTACAACATGTCAAAATCTGAAGAAGGTCAAATTTCTTGCTGGAACATTGTGTGCTATAAAATTTAGTGACCAATTGTCTACAAAAGGTGCGAAAGTATTAAAGACATCGCTTGACATAAATTAAAACTAATATTTGTTTAATTATCAGCACTATAAATATCATTAATTAATATTGATAATTTTAATACATTTAATAACCCAATTTCATCCCGAAATTTTCCATCTCAACACGAAAGTCAATCATGAATGCGACTCGGAAATAGTCCGATAAACACAGCGTTGTTATTCAATTTTTAGGAGGGAATACCTTTAGAATGTGTGTATTCTTCCTTGTTGCTTAAAATTCTATAAGATTTATTTATTACGTAAATGAAACACGGGTTCCTTTGTCTACAGTGAAGGTTGAAACCAGTTGATACTAATGAAGTTTATGATGTTTATGATAATGATACTAATGATGTTAGTGATGTTAATGTGTTTGATATGAAGCTTCAAAATTTGTCTGCTATTGATGCTGATTATCAGCTATTGGGAAGTCAATATCAACGTAGAATAAAATGAGTAAAAGAGTGTCCGATACTGAGAAATGCCCACTATTGAGAAGTGTTCGTGAACGGAAACTTTACTGTGTTGATTTTTTATTCATTTTATGAATCAAGAAGGACCTTTCCAACCCTTATTATTGAAATAAAGACGTACTATTTTATATGATGAAATCATACATTCAATAATTCATCACAGATTTTTGAAGTTGACTGAATCACAATTTCGGTGTTCAGGAATCAAATCCGTTCGAATTGAATTCGTAAATTCAATATTCACATACATCACAATTTCTGGGTAAATTAGTGTGTTGCAACAGTAATATCTCACATCTAAAATATAACTTTTTATACATATCCCATTTTTCTTTACTAATTCTTAACAAATTACAACAAATAACGTATCATTACACACAACCAATTCTAGGCCAGAGCAGGGTCCTATTGCTTCATAATAACTTCTTACTATTTCTTTTATATATTCTATTAAATGATAATTACTATTTACTTTATAAAATTAAATATCGGAAAACCGTTTTATACGCATATTACTGCTAGTATGGTACAACGAGTCAAGTGATGGGAACTCACACATTTAGAGTGACAGCGGACCCTCTAGTTTGAGATTAATAAAATACCACCAAACATTACATAATAAGATTATGTTTTCCGTGGAAAAGGAAAGTGTATAATAGGTTACTCGAAGTTCAACAGTGGAGCGCTATCCTTACGAAATTATTATAATTTTTTTTGTCTCTTGCATTTTACCAGGTTTTGCTTCACACTCCTATTTTTACTCGTAGTTCTAATATTGTTACTGCGCTTCGTAAGTGACGACCTACCGTCTTCATTCAAGACAACCAGTATATGTTAACCGATATCATAATTCCTTTAGAATTCTGTAGAAAGCATATTTGCACAGTTGAACTAATGATACGAGTTACTTTAATGGAGTTATAAAATTGATTAGATTCGAATGAGCGACTCGTATGAAATCAGACGCGTGGGATGGAAAAAGCGTTTCAGATGTGAGAAATACTTAAATCATACAAATTACGGTTATTTTTCAGAGAGAAATCAAAAGAATTTAGTAAACCATTAAAATTCAAAATTATGTTTCGTGCAAGTGTTTTAAAGATTATGATTCGATAATGGTGATAACCTTCTTTCTGCTAAATAACAAAGACAGAAACATTTCTAGCAGTATTCGCATCATACAATCGTTGATGAATATTCTACTCAGAAATGTACAAGAAAAAAAACACACCCAATAATACGTCTTGGAACGTGGACACGCATTTCAACAAAACAATTGTGGAATCACATCGTATTTGTTGAATAGATACATCTAAAAGTTCAAACCTTGTTTAATTCCATATTGCCAAGATGGAAATTCAAGATGTCTCCTGATAAATTACCTAGCTATCATTCCAGAATTCTGGCTTTAGAACTTGAAGTTCAAGAGGGATCCCAATTGTGAGTAATGAGTTTTGAGCAGAAGGTCGAAGGCAGTGACTAATTCCGCTTCCATTTATAACAGAATATAAATCATTCTGTCAACGCGATTCGGAGAACATCTCTTTGTATCTCCAACTGGCTGGAATATTGTTCTGTCTTCCAAGGGAGAGAAAGATCGTTAACCGAGTCAATTGTGCTACGCGTTGTCAACTTGGCGTGTACTTCAGCGATTCGAAACAGACCATGTAATTGAATTTCATATTATGCAAATAAAATATTATGCAAAAATTCGAAATGAATGCAAAACGAATTCTCGAAAGTATCGTAAGAGAGATTGCTTCATGTGGAAATAGGGCGTTTACATTTCCATCTTGCTTCCATTACGAAGCAATTACTTGGCACAACTCGGACGACGACAATTTCCCGCCCGGGGGTGACACTTTGAGATGAAACGATTATTAACAATTTGGTTACCTGGGAAGACAAAAAAAGCACTATGAAACACACAAAACAAAAATCTGACATTCCCAGTTGCAATAATAGAAAATGCCAAATAATTTTTTGATTTTCTCTTTTTATTGGGTTGCATTATCTTTGTAAGAATCAACTAGCAATGAACAGAATAAAAACATTCTATATTAGTTACAACCGCATATATTGTTGAGTGACAAACACCGCATTATTAGGAACATCGTTCTGGGGGTTTTCCTGTAGAAAGCGCCTTCGAAATAATATTATTGAAGGACGTCGAGGAAGAAACTATGGTTTCTCTGCAGAAAGAGCGACACAACACCTCGATCTTGATTGAAAGGGCACAAACAGAGTAATTTAAAGGTTATTGAATCGTTAAATCATCTCATCGTAATGGCGATATCTCAAGATTTCTATATCCTACAACTAATTTTAGGAAGACTTCTTTTACGTGGGGCACAAATCCGTCGCAAGTTAAATTTTCGTGAACACTTTGATTCATCACCTGAGAAATCCAATACTTTGACTCCTATAAAACTATTGAAGATCACTAAGACATTACGATTTAAGTATTTGTACCCAGCATATACTAGAATTAAATTACTTACTAAAATTTGTGCGGATCACAGCGTAGAAAGGTAAAACGCCTGATTATCCTTTTTGTATCCGGGTCGTCAAGTACATACGCCGCAAAGTCACAGATTCGTGAGTGTATTTTTTTTACATTTTCTACAGTTTACGTATAAAACCACAATTATTAAGTTTTTTTCCTAATTCACTGATCCTTTGATTCTTTGTTACGGATTATGTTGATTTTCTCAAAAGTTTCGAGGGGAGGAAGAAAAATACAAACCTTCTCCATTGATAATAATACTAATAACCCAGTGGAGAAAGTCTGTCCTGAAGACATCCTAGGATTAATTCCAAACCTATCTTTTGAAGATCATCTGTCAACAACATTTTTCTACTTCGTGTTTACGGAATTAATCCGTGAAATACAGGTTAAAGATGATCCTTAATAGGTTTTTGCGGAATATCCTCAGTTTCTCTGTGATAGATATCCCATGAATTTACTTAGTTCGTAAATTAAAGATTATCTCCAGATAGTCTGGTCAAGATAGTCTCCAAGATATCTGCAGATAGTACTGCTAACTTAGTCCTCATTATATCTTTAGAGGATTGTCTCTACGGTATCTTCTAAGGATATCCTTATTTCGTCCGCTGGGAATATTCTGTGAACAAACATAGTTCATACAGTGAAGATTATCTCCAGATAGTCTGGTCCAGTTAGTCCGCAACATGAGTTGAGGTCGTACTTATGACGTAGTCCTCACTTCATCTTTTGAAGATAGTCTTTTCGGGGTCTCCTGAAGATAAACTAATTTTGTTCTCTTAGGATTCCCTGTGAACTTACGTTATTCATTATGAAGATAATCTCTCGATGCAGTGATAACAAGATAGTCCGTTACTTGCCCACAGCATCATCAGTAGTGGCTTAATATTGCTATTGAAGAGGAGGGCGGGGAGAGAGAGCACATTTGTATTTACGCGCCGGTGCAAACAATCAAGAACGACGCCTTCTTTTCTTTCCAATAAAGTTGAACAATCAGAAACCAACGACCTAATTCAGTAGCATTAACGGAAGTTTCGTTTAAATGTTGCTATTAACCTTAGGTGGTGGCGACGCCACGTGACGGTTGCAACAGCAATGAGCTTTCACATCAACTTCCGACAGTATCATATTGCATTGTTGAAAATTCTCCTCGAGCTGCGAAGCGTTAGTCCTTGGCTGTAGTTCAATGCGTCAGGAAGCTCGGAGTCCGTTCGCATGAATTTGAGATTTTGTTTAGTGAGGAGGAGGAAATACTTTTTGCACTTGTGTTGAATATTCGTCAAAAGGGAAGCTATTTGTGCTTATAACATTCTCGTTAGTCATCCGGATATTTCTCCATTTCATGTAAGTTAATCTTTTTCGTGTAAGACCTAAATGCTACCTACATAAACTAGCGTATTATTCACCGCTTGGGAATACGCGGGTTTTAACCGTTTTTCAGAAATAAATTGAATTTCTATTTGGGTGCCAACTAAGTGTGGAATTAGGGAATTCCTTGTTCTGGTCATTATTTGTTATCAAATAGTTTTATAGATATTTTTCTTTTCCAGAATAAATTATTCATTGATAGCGAGAACGGACAATTGTGATCTTGATCTTGAAGATTATTCTCGTTGTATTAACTCGAAATGATCTCGTCAAGATAAAAATAGGACATTATAGAAATGATCTTAAAGGGCATATCCATAGTATGAAAGAGAGATGATATACATAGGATATCTAGTAGAGATATACATATGACATTTTAAAGATGATCTGAAGAGATATCTTGTATGTATTAACTTAAAATGATCTCATTAAGATATACTAAGGACATGCTTAAGACTATCTTCAGGGAGGTCTTTAAGATAATGTATGTGCGCCATTTTGATAACCTCAGGATAATCTCATAAGATATCCTAGGGATTATCTTATTATCTTTCAAGAACATCTTCAGGATAAACTGAGGACAAAGTTTACCCCACTGGGAATAATTATAAAATGACTTTTTTCCGGGACGAGACTCATGCCAGCAGGCCTGCTCTTCCACCTGATCATCATTTGCATGCGTACAATGCAGCATACACGAATATAAATAATAAAAAATTCATACAAAATAAAACATATATACATGAAGAACTATAACTAAAATTGGAGGAAAAAATCTACTTTACTGAACGGAACTTTACTACTTTACTTCACTGACTTCTCGGGTAACCGCTTACATCTCGATTTGATGGGCCTGCATGGAAGGGATGGAAGTCCCTAAGTTGTAGGTACTTACGTCCTCAAGATTATTTGGGTGAACTGTTTCACTTTTATTTTGAGTGCCCCACTATCTTCATACACCTAGACATCTTCATACGAGGTTTACGTTAGCGAGGGCAAGTGGACGTAGGACATGTTTGCCTTCGGACAGTCCCAAATTACTACACAAATTCGCTTTGTCTATTCCTCACGTATTCATTTATGTATTCAAAGATTGACGAAATGAACGATACAATGTTTGAGTGTGGTGAAGGAAATGAAACGGTTGATCATACACTACAAGTGTAGTGTACGTAGGAAGGAAGCAGGGTCGTAAGTTGAGTGTTTTGGATGTGTTCAACGCAGCAGAAAAATTACGTTTATGAAGTCTGTAATACAGTGATTATGTAACTATAATTGAACTGGTAAGATAAGTAATTAAAGATTCAATAAAAATGTGAGACGGAAAAATAAATACACATGAAGTAATAACGAACCTATCACGGCTATGTGGCTAAGGAAACACGATTAAAGTAAATGAAAGAATGTTTTGAGGAGCTTTTGAAAATTTATTTGGATTTGCGTTTTAAGTATATATACTATGGACATGGACACTTTAAACTTTATTGTCAAAAAAGCAGTACCAAACTGCGTATGACCACGTGGGGGAGGCAATAAACTAAGTTACTCTCCAGAAACAAGCAAGGGACCTTCCCATCAATTCCGATCAAGGGGTTTATAAAATAAATTATTCAATAAATCCGTGCTGTTATCCATTTAGTATTCAAAATAAATTGTAGATATTTGTGCAGTAAAAATTGGAGATTAAAACAAAGGTATTAATGACATTCCCTCCCAAGGAAAATTCGCCACTACGCGGAGGAAAACTGGAGAAAAACCCGGACCAGGATGGGGCTACAGAGATAACGTAGAACCGTGCCAAGGTTGCGTACAGTTGGAAATAGAGTATTAAAAACACAAAAGAGCAAAATCAAAATGCCTGAAAAAGAATTTAATCAGTATTTAGAGTACTGTAACAATGACAATACTAAGGTATTGATGTAATCATGATATATGAACACAATTATCATAATCAATTTGTTAGAGTTGTCGTATTGAAACTGATGTATTGAGATACCTAAAGTTTGAAACAATGTAACTTACTTCAGCCAGAAATCTTTAGGTTAAATATTTTGACCTCCTCGAAATGTGTTACCATGAGAGAAAAGTATGAAAACAATGTGTTAATGTCTTAATGTGAAAAAGGAAAAACTAAAAAAGTAACCCACACGTTAATGGAGAGAAATATTGTGCAGCGGGGGCAGTAGGAGACCTCTGCACTGCCTCTAAGGTACATGTTTTGAATTGCAGATCTGCCTCTGCCCGTAGGGTTATTCTCCGTGTTGCACGCGCGCCCACAACTTCCCTAACTTCAACTTCTGTCCTCTTCGCTGAAATTCATCAACATGATGCAAGCCTCCACAAACACGTATATACGCGCTTTCACGGACACACATTTCGCCAACGCCCTGCATCCATAAACGCATATAAACGAAAAGAGTCATGGTCCATGTGTAATGAGAAGTGATGCAGAGTAGGCTGCAATTGTAGGGATTTTTATAAAAACATTGCTACATTTAAGAAGTATTGCACTTGCATTTAATAATAAATAATACATTTATTGTCATTTCACACTGAATATATTTGGGATGAGTGTTTTAATGTCAAATACCTTAGTGAAGTTCATTTTTCACATTTTTAATAAGATCAAAGACGTGTCCAAAGTGCCCTCTACCCAAGCCAAATGTAAAAGTCTAATATATTAAACTTACCATCATTCGAAATATTTTTAATGCGCAGAATATATACTATTGAACCTTCACAAATTTTGAGTGGGCAAATGCATTATGTAATTAAATAAAATAAAATATTAATGTTTTCTCATGATCTCTCCAAAATATAATTGCTTCTCGTGGAAATGGCAAAGTTCGAAAGGAGCTCGGAAAAGTGTATATTCCACTATTTTTTAGACTAAGCGGAATATCAACAAAGTCTCATTTTACTGGTTAACTGATACTTAAACTGAATATTTATTAAAAGTATTAATCTTGAAAATACTTACCTTATTTGTGAAATTTAAAAAAATTAGTGAGTTTCCAGGTAATTCCTCGTACATCAAAGCCTATTTGCACATAAGATTTCTTACACTAGATACACGTCTCATCAAATTCATATTTCTATCTTTTTTTTAATTCGTTGTTTCAACTCAGTTTGAAAAACGATTAATTTAATATGTTAGAGGTATATGTGTATAAGATATAATATAATCTATGCTAACTCATTTTGGAATAAGGAATTTGAGGTAGTTTACGTTCGGTTTAAGTAAATACATGAAACGCTTCCATTGCTTCCACACTAATACACACCCATGTACGCGCTGAGACATAATTCCTTACTTAGAATAACGGAACTCAGAAATTCATAACATCATGATCTATCTCATTGCAAAATGTTTGTGTGATTTTAATACTATACCTCGCAACATAAATTAAAATTTGAAACTCAAGAGTTGGTGAGTAAAATTTCAATGTCGTAACCATTGGTAACGAAACAAACGACGCATCACCTTCTGCAATATCACGTCGTTCTTGGATAGGTCGATATTGTGTAAAGAAAAACTCGACTCAAGAAATCAAGCCTTGATGCCAACCAGTTATGTTAATTATCTACGTTACTTAATTATTCCGCGGAGTTGCATTAATTTACTACACCACAGGCAGTAGGTTGCACTCTAGTAGCAAATTACTCGGTTAAAAGAAAAGAAATATCAGACACTTTAGTTGATGACGGAAGATTTATACGCATGTTTAAGATAGCATATGTAGCTAAGCACCGGTTTCTTCTGTCGTAACAATTGTGACGGTCTATTATACAACAAGTGCAAGGTACTAAACATTGAATTTATAGAGTGAATACCCAGATTATCTAGTTCTATTGAGGTGTTAAAAGCTTGGATATAATTACCTTTTTACTAGATGATCTGGGTAGATTTTTAAGTATTCACTCCTAGAGCTATAACATCAGATAAATTATGTATTCAAGATGTACAATGGAGACTTTTAATACAAAATTATAAAAAAATCGCAATTGTGTTTGGGGAGAACTATTAGGC
Organism: Laupala kohalensis; assembly: GCA_002313205.1. Classification (NCBI taxonomy): domain Eukaryota; kingdom Metazoa; phylum Arthropoda; class Insecta; order Orthoptera; family Trigonidiidae; genus Laupala; species Laupala kohalensis. The sequence goes on from NNCF01126009.1 coordinate 234,153, forward strand.
ACACTACAGTCTGTCCTTCACAACAATATTTGTGACATACGCGTTCTATTATTTTCTGGCACAGAAAATAAATTGAAGTCTTCTCGTTTCCTTAGGTGCTTACTCTACTATCTGAGATATGTGATGTTAGAGTGAAGCAATAATTTGAGTAAGAGACTTAAATTCCACAACCATAAGTGCGAAAGTGATTCAAAAATAAATTGATCAACCTGTTGTGTGTATAGATGTGCGAAATGCCGAAAAATACCGAAAATGTGTGAGCCGAAGACTGCTGTTCAGGAGCCTAAAATATGAGATTTTTGCTTAAGTGTCCCTAGGTTGTATTGAGAGTACTAACGTACATATACCTAATGAGACACGGGGTGAGAGTAGTCTTGGAGACCCCATATTTAAGCATCGAACAAAAGTGTTTTTTTTTCTTTTTTGGCGTTTAACATTTGAAAAAATTGTGTATTATATTAAAAGAAGCTCTGTTAATTCACATGTGCAATGAAATTAGAACATATGTTGAAGTTTACGTATTTATTTGATTATCGTGACCCTTTAACAGAATGAGGACCCAAGTGGAACATCCCCACGTCCCCGCCTCGATGCATCACTGCTAGTGAGAAATGGGGCATTTGGTTGATTGAATATGGTGTCTAGTTCCTTGTGTTATACAAATTCCTGGAATTCTTTAATATAGGCTTTTAAGATTTGAAGACATATTTGAAGATGAATATTATTTCCACCAGTATTATATTATGCCATTAAACAAAGATTGTGCGTGCAGGAACGTGCGACTATTCCCGATTGCAAGCCACAGAAATGGATTCTCAGTAAGACTAATTGGACGCAGTACCGTTCCCTGTCTGTCTTCAGAGAAACGGGTAGTGTCCAAGAGAGGGTCGACCATCTGACCCAGGTGATTCATCACGCCACTGAAGAATCCATTCCGAAAAATCTATATTTCCGCGAAGAACTCATGTCCCCTGGTGGAACGACGCATGTCAGTCCGCCATTCGGGCAAGGCGAAGAGCATTGCGAAAATTTAAGGCTAGTTCATCCCCGGAAAACCTCGCCGCATATCGGATTGCTAGAGCAAAAGCGCGCAGAACTATCGAAGAATCCAGATCCACCTCTTGGAAAGAGTTTCTAAGCACCATTAAGAGAACAACAGCGTCCACTAAAGTATGGGAGTCAATCCGAAAGATATCTGGAAGGTATTCTCGAGTCCCAATATCTGGACTCAATTATCAGGGTCGGGTTCGAACCAACAACAGAGATATGGCAACAGCAATGGCTGAATATTTTGCTGACCTAACATCTACAGCAAACTGCGATCCTGATTTCGCGAGAAAAAGGGAAGTAGCAGAGAGCACATCTTTTGACTTTCGTTCCACCAACTGGGAACCCTACAACTCTCCCTTCTCTATGTGGGAACTTGAGTCAGCTCTAGCGACAGTCCACGACACTGCTCCTGGCCCTGATTCAATTCATTATGAAATGCTGAGACAACTCAGTCTCGAGTCGAAAGAATACCTTCTGGATATCTTTAATCTTTCATGGTCCGAGGGAGTATTCCCTAATTCCTGGAAGGAAGCAACGCTTATCCCTTTATTAAAACCAGGTAAGGACAAAACGAACATTAGTAGTTATCGAAGCATTGCCTTGACGAGTTGTGTTGGTAAAACTCTGGAGAGAATTATCAACCGACGTCTCGTCTGGTATCTTGAACGGCATGACTTGCTGAGTCGATCTCAGTGTGGTTTCAGGAAGTTCCATTCCACCCTGGACAACTTACTTCTCCTGGAATCAGCAATTCAAGATGCTTTCGTCCGAAGACAACATCTCATCGGAATATTCTTTGACATCGAGAAGGCTTACGATACTACTTGGCGTCATGGCATTTTACAACAACTCTATGCCTGGGGATTTAGAGGACGTCTTCCTCTGATGCTCATGTCCTTTTTGGATCAACGTTCCTTCCGCTATAGAATTGGAAGAGACACCTCGGATCTCCTTCTTCAAGAGAACGGTGTTCCTCAGGGCTCAGTCTTGAGTGTGACCTTATTTGCAGTGGCCATAAACAGCATAACGTCTGCTGTAAAGAATCCTGTTTTACACTCTCTTTTTGTCGATGACTTTGCTATCTTTTGTTCATCACAGAGTGTCACAGGTGCGGAGCGACAAATCCAACTCGTCCTCAATAGATTATACCACTGGTCGAAAACGACAGGTTTTCGTTTCTCTGCTGAGAAAACACGCTATGTTCTTTTCAGTAGGAGAGCAAGCCTTCTGGCAGAACCACACCTCGCCCTAGGGAACAACGTTCTCAAATTCCATCCTTTCGTGAAATTCTTAGGTCTAATCTTTGATCAGAGACTGAATTTGATTGAACATCTGACAG
>NNCF01126009.1:237741-308103 GCA_002313205.1 Laupala kohalensis
CCTACTAACTGATTGCAGAAGATACTCAAGAATACGGAGACAAATTGGTCTGACTGCAGATTTACCAACAATTCTCGGAAATGAAACGGTTAATGTTAATAAACTATTGAATTTTTTTAGTAGATCGGGGCTCCTCCCACAAGTTCTCGGGAGGGTTTAAAATTTGCATTCCCTTTTCATCTTTCCTGTCTTCTTTCTTTTCATCGTTCGTTTCTGTAATTAGAAAATATAATATTTAGAAATTGTTTTCCTTTTTTGTGATATAATGGATTGGTATTCTGTTTTCTTTTCTTTTCTTTCATCTTTGTATTTAGATATTTTTTGAATTCTGGAGGGTTTTTTAGTGGGTATGGTCGAGATATTCGGCGAGTCCCACACACGGGGAAGAGTCACTACGGCTCTTCTCTATGGTGCGAAACTGCATTTTTCCCTACTTGCATGGGCTCTAATGACCTTCGATGTTGNCAATAAAGATTGTCAGCTTACATGTGAGAAAATCCTGTTCTTAACAAAACACTAATAAATTGCATGGGGTGGACTGGGAAGACTGATTAATTAACAAGAAATGAATTATGAAGAATAAAAGTCATTACTTGACAAATTCTACATTTTATACTAGTAAATTACGAAAGTATCAAAAGCGACAAGTATGGCAATATTATCTCCGTGTTCTTCAACCTCGGTCTACTCTTAATGAAATTCAGTTATATCCCTTTTTTGTCTTTAACACTAACATTAACGAATAAGAGAAATATCTAAAGGTAGACTTCCGCGAATCAATATATACAGGGGCGCACCCAGGATTTATTTGGGGAAGGCGGTGGCTTGAGGAATGTGAACATAGGTTCGATAGGACATAAATGAAAACAATGGGTAAAAACCTAAAGATCCGAAGTCTTATCATAACACGCGATCGAAAACGTACAGTTTTTTTTCGTATTAAAAAATAAATTCTTAAATAGATACTTCATGGGGGGGGTCAGCCCCCTAAACCCCTCCCATGGATGTACCCCTAAATATAAACTCGTTTGCCTGGGACAAATCGCGTCTCTGACATTGTTCTGAAAAAGGCCACAGCAAGATAGCCGGAACGTTGGTAGTTCTCTCACCTGAGACGGACAAACAAGTTTATAAGAGAAAACATATTTTATAGAAGGAATATATAATATTGTACATACAAGGCTTCATACCACATAATTTATGAGTGGTTTTCATATCGTTTAAAAAGTAAAGCGGGTGCATGTGTTTCAGTTTCACAATATAATGACATCATGAATACTTCGAAGATACTTTTATAAAATCCCAGTGTATAAAAATATTTAAAAAGTTTTACATGTCAGTTTCTAAGTACCCTGATACTGAAGAAAATGTTAATTTTCCTTTTGTATATTTTTGTATATTTCTCAATTTGTTTTCCTATCGCTTTACACTCTTCCACCTTACGGCAGGAATGAATACTTAATATTTCTTGAGAAATATTAAAAACTCATGACTTTCGTGATAAAGAGAACTTATGACAGATTCAAGATTCTGAATACTTTTCTATGTTAACTTGCTCAATAAAAAACTACAAAACAAATCAGCCACTCGAAATATTATTTACCAGATCCCCAGTGTAAAGATGGTCAACGATTTACGATTTGTGATTTCACATCGAAAAGGGTAGAGAAGTGATTAGCGTATCCAGACGGATGTTGTAACACTCAAGAAAGCATACAGTTCTTTTGGAAGGTTTGAAGAGTGGGTCAGGGTGATTTCTAAATGTTTAGTACTTGGTAGAATCCTTTCCCAAACATGGATTTTATTATGGCAATTCAGTTTAATGATTGCCATTCTCATTTGCATGGGATGAATTGATGGACATGTTTTTGCATATCACAAATAATATGTACAGTGTTCTTTACTTAAATACTATGCTTCTCCCTGACATTTGCAGAATCATTAGATAAAACTGAAAGAATATTATGGAAAAATTATGCTTTTGGAAGTATTACATACACTTTACCCCAATTCTTTCGGAAATAATATTGTGACGTCAGACGAAATTCAAGTGTCGCTGAACCCCAACAGCTTCCAAAGAGTTAAATCATTCTTCAGTCTATAAATTATTTATACCATCCGAATTCTTTGATAAGAATCATAACAATTAATCTGTACTAATAAAAGTGAATTATTTGGAATAATGTCTGTTGAATGGAATTCGGGAAAAGAAATCGATGAAATTATTTTGAAAATTCAAAGGACTCTTGTGAAGGATTGTTGCAACTAAAATGTTATGGTTAATAATTATGGTGAATATTAACAAGAGCAGAAAGCAATTAAAATTGACTGCTAATCAGTAGATTTAATCTTCACTCGTATAAACTGTTGACAATGAAGCTTACTAATGTGGCCGTCTGACAGTGAGTTCAATTGCGTTACGTGAGTTGGACAACACACAGAACGTATAATCTACCTGACAGAGTCATAGACGTAAAATTGTGAACAGACTGTGAAGAACGTTGCTTTAGTGTACTTAATGTGTACAAAAATGTACAAAATGATTTAGTGTGTAAAAGTGAAATGAAAACAAAAATATTCAGACGTCTGAACTCTGAGCTTTGTTTATTTCTGCGCAGAGTGTATTTTCCTTCTGTCTGGATTTATCAGCAATACAATACTGAAAACCCTGTGTATTTTTGTAATTAATCTTCGTGGTCTTTAATTTTTGAAATTAATAAATGTGAAAATTAAACATTTCGAAGATAGAGAAATATGGAAACTAACAATGAATTCAGAATATTATAAAAGAACCCCGGATAACATAAGGAACCTAGTGTATTATATAAGAACCCCGGGGTAACCCCTGGTAAATCAGTTTATTGTCCTCCACGTGGTCATACGCAGTTTGTAACGGTTTTTCTGACATTAAAGTTTGTTTCTTTATTTATACGTCGGGTAAAATGAGCTAAAAACTCAGACCTTTTTAATATCAATACCCAGTAATTATTGCTTTAAATTTCTTTTCAAATCCGGAGCAACGCCGGGTATTTCTGCTGGCACTGCAGATAAATAACAATTTTGTCCCAACAATGTGACACAGCTCTTCATTCATTTGACTTGTTTCCACCAAAGTCCAACTCTTCCAATGGCACAAACGAAAAATCACAAGGAATTTTCGAATTCGATTCCTCTCGATTGTTCAAAATTAATGGATAAAGATAGCACTTTGTTCTTATCATTTTGCTCTTCCTACTATTTTACTATTCTCCCATCATATCCTTCCTTTCGTTTCTCCCACGTTTTCTCCTTCCATTTTCGTCCACGTTCGATGTAACTTTTTAACGAGAAGCCGTGCTGTGGCAGAGCAAGGCTTGGCTCATAACCACGAGCGCCTGCTCTGGACCTTGGTCGCGATACCAGCGCCATGAACAGTAGCGCAGCGCGCCCCGCCCTAAGCCCAAGTATAAAGCGAATATACGACCACGTACGCGCCGCTGTCTGATGGATATCTACGAATAAAACAGGAGCGTGGTGCTGGAGTGAAGGAAGAGGGTGCGGCGGCCGACGAATAGTGCGGTGAAGGGGAGGGGAAAAGCCGGTTGGAGTTAAGAGCATATTCGAGATAAAGAGGATAAAAGAATGACGCAGTCTAGTGGAGTAGGAGAGAGAGATTATGAAAAGAGGAATCAGCGTGGACAAGGAGAAAAACGACTGAAGAATCAGATTAGAGCAGGAATGTATAGCCTGTCGAATTGGATATTGGTAATAGGGGGCAAGGATGATTAAATATCTACTGGAAATGAAATTACAATGAAAATGCTCTTGATATCCAAAACTATTAGTTACTGGAATTGCATCGTTAGTGGTGAATGAAAAAGTATCCATCGATAGACAAATTTAAAATCATAAAATAGTTTCCAAAAATGTGATATGCCAAATGTTGATTCTCTATTTTGGTGAGATAGAACGCAACGAGGGGCATCTTTTAACATGGCATTTTTATACAATGAATTACCTATTAATTCAATACCTGCAGTTGAAATGTTTGCCTGCTATTTCGTATTTTCTACAAATGTAAACAATACACAAAGTGGAAACAAAATTACATAAATGTTTTATTTATTTATTTTCTCATTATACACTCCAAGCATTGTGATTACAGTTTTTGAACTATTTTTTAAGACAATATTGATAACGAAGGTATTACGTAAATAATTTACTAATTAAAACACAAATTTAGTCACTATTAATTGATTTGTGATCGTCTCAACAACTGTGTGTTATTTTATTAAAACAATCAGCGTGCTGCCAACCACAGAAAAAGAATCAGTTATGAATAAAATATGATATAATTTACAACACATTAAAATACATTAATTGTATCTTCTTCTGGGACTACAGCCCACGTAGGGCCTTGGCCCCCTTAGCAATCCGTCTCCATTCCTTCTCATCCCGCATTTTTATCCTCCAGCCACTTATTTCCAGCATTCTCAAGTCGTTCTCCACATCTTTACTCAATGTTTTTCTGGGTCTTCCTCTCTCCCTCTTGCCTTCCGAAGCCCTCAGGCAGCGTGAGGGTTCAGATTTTTTTCCATTATCGCCATGTGTCCCAACCATTGTAGTCACCTTTGTTTAATTATACCAACGAAGTTTGGTTGCTTGTAAAGTTGGTACAATTCATCATTATATCTCCTCCTCCATCTATCACCTTCCTTTATGGGGCCGTAAATTTTCCTCAAGATCTTTCTTTCATATGTGCTTAGGATTAATTGGTCTATGGTGTTTAAAACCCAAGCCTCACATCCATAAATCACCACACTTCTAATCATGTTCTGATATACCATTCTTTTTCATTTTGCGACATCTATGGCTTTCAAGATAGTATTAAAAGCAAAGCTCCATCTATTTCCTGATATAACTCTAGCTTCAATCTCCTCACTCTGTTCCTCTTTATCAGTAACAATTACACCATTTCAATTTGTTCACTTCTCAAAATTCCTTCCTTCCCTCTTATTTCCCCTTGAGACATGTTGTCTAGATGTTATGAGGTGTTTTGATTTTGTTTGGTTTATTTCTAGTCCCGTCATTAGCTGCCTCTTCAAATTCTTTGTAGGATTTATTGAGTGTATCTTGACGTTTTGCTAACATGACATCATCTACATAGGCGAGGTGTTGGTAAAGTCTATTATGTATTGTTCCTCCGGTGTTGTTACGTATAGTTCATATGACTTTTTGGAGAGCTTTAATAAATAGAAGAGGTGATATTGGGTCTCCTTGTCGAAGGTCATTGTTAATACTGAATGCTTCTGTGAGCTTTCCTCCTACCTTCACTTTAGTCCAAGTATCCTTTAGTGTGCACTTGATCAGAGAGACTAATTTGTGCGGTATTGCAAAGTCAATATATTGTCTTTTTTAGGTTGTCACTATTCACGCAGTCATAAGCTTGCTTGAAACCAACAAATAACATGTTAAAATGGAAGTTATGTTTACAGCACTTTTCCATGCTAATATTAAGCGTAGCACTTGGTCCAACGTAGATCTGGCCTTTCCAAAACCGCTATGATACTCTTTCTAAAACCGTTGTTTTTTCTCAGTATACTTATCTTATCTTTGTGATAATATTTATGAGAATAATTTATATAACGCATCAAAGAGTGCTATTTCTCTATAATTACTACAGCACATTAATTTTATAGAATGATGAAATTATGTATGTTTTTTATTCAATGTGACACACACTCAATCTACGTCTAGTTGGGATTCTTCGTTCACATTGTGTTAACCAAATCAAGGAACCTAAAAAACATTGAATAACTTTACATTTCTTTTCATAATTTTACCATCTATCTGATTAGTACAGTTAATCACACTTATTTCACAAATTTAGTCACAACAAAAATGTTTTCAATCTCAGTTTTATGAACGCACATTTAGTACGTTTTTAAACGCAGGAGGTCCTGTGTTTGATTCCCGGCTCAGCGCCATTTTCATATAGACGTACGTTCACCGTTTCAACACGAATGCTATCAGGCGCGCACCTATGGGGAGGGCTAAAGGAGTTCAAGCCCCTCCGTCAAATTTAAAAATTGTTCTAAAAGATGAAAATTTGGATTTATATTTGTTTATTTTAAGTAAATACAATTAACAGTTTAGAGGTGAAACGAGAAAATTGTTAGTTGTTTTTTTCTCTTTTTGGTGAGCAGAATTTAAAACTTTATAACTACGTTATAAACCAATATGTCGGTTATACATAATAATAATAATGATCCAACGGGAAAAATTAACAAAAATTAATCCACCGCACTCGCAGTAGTCATCCTCTGGAAAAGGGCTTGTCTTTCCTGAAACTTCCCCCGGGAAAAACAAGAAGTCTCGTCCAAAAATACATCGTGGATGTGCCCCTGATCTCTAGCTCTCAATAAGGAACATGCTAAAAACTAGTGACAACGCGGGCGTGAAGTTTGTAATTTTTTGCAAATATTATTCTTAAAATTTCATTTTTATCCATCCTTTCGTGTTTACTTCTGCACCTCACCAAAATACAATACAAACGTGACATTCATTACCACTATATCAAATTCGAAACTCCATACTGTATAATTATAATAAATTCTACTGGAGACCTTGGTATTTTCAAAAACGCAATATAAAAAAATATAGCTATGTATTCTTTAGAATATTCTCTAGTGTTTGATCAAAACATGAAAATATTTTTCCCCTTTTGCCTCGTATAAAAGAGAAATATGAAAGAAAAGATAATATCCCAATGCTTTCCTCGGCTACAACACAAGAAAACGCCTGTACCTTACTGTGAGACGAACACTGAACTTTGAGCTTTTATGATATGTCGAGGTCTATGCCTCAAATCGACTGATAAATCAAGTCAGTCAGACAGATACATAATGAGAATTGGGTCTACCCGTGGATCCATGTTGTGTACTGGGGCCAGGACCAGGGCCACGAAATAACGAAGCTTCAATTCGTATAAATTTCGAAGGGTCAGTTCACGCCAGTTTTTGCAAGATTGCACACCAGTCAGAATTTGCGAGATATACCATGGAATTAGAAAGAATCCAATGTAATGTAATTTTATGCTAGCAGACAGGTGTATTCCGCCTCCTTAATTACGTAACCATACAGACACTGCTATTTTACTAAGAAAACTATACGTAATTACCTTAAAATTTTATTAATACCTTCAAACATTGCATTGTTAATTAAGAAAGTACTAGATGAAATTAAAGATTTAAATTTATAGTATCTAAAAGCAAGCGAGATGATATAACATTCATTATTTTTCTGCACAATTGTCAAATAGAGAAACATTACTACTTTATTCACACAAATGTATTGGTCAAATAATAGGTACCTTCACCTAACCTCTAAATACTGTAGTGACAAAAGTATAGTTAAACTGTTTCTGTTTAAACGAAATTTTTGATACCAAAACAAAAGAATACAATAAAATGCATTAAATTACAAGTATTTTTAACGTATCATATAAAGTTTCAAAGACACTGTTGTTTTTTTCCTTCCTGTTAAACTAAGAAATAATATTTTTGACATGAATTGTAGATTTTACTCATTTTGGTATATCAGTAATAATACTGAAACTTATCCCAGTACTGAAATAAGAAAAATTTATTCGATTCTACAAATATACAATTTCATATTAATGCGAAAATTTGGCTCTCCAATGTTTCCCATAATTAATCTTTGAATACATTTCATCTTTCACATTAGCAGTTTTAGAACTTATCACCAACCTTCATCTTCAAGAAGTCGAAAAGTAACAATGATTAAGAGCCAGAATAATAACTTTACTAGCGAAAAATACAGCACAAATTACGTATCAGATTTAGTCGAATGCAATTTCTGGAGGGAATGAAATGATTTATTACAAGTGGATAAGTTCTTATGGACCGTGGACATTTAATCATATCTAACCTCAAAGAAAGGAATTGAAGCAATTGAAGGTAAATATACACAGAGTCGCTTGAATCAACATAATCTTTGTTAACAATATGGTAATTAGTGTTACCCAAATAAACATTAATGTATGTATCCAAAAGAGCTGAGTATGACACGAAAGGTTTCACAGTATTGTTATACATCGAACTACGTTTCCTTCAAATTTTTACACTATATTATGTTCGTTTAACTTGTATCGATACTGGCGAATATATGATGAGGTTTTTCTCGTCTTCTATAAGGTAGAAAAAATAAAAGAAATTATTATGATAGTCAAATTAACTTTTTCTTACATGTTTTTAAACAAATTCATGAAATAAATACGTGTTCCTTTATTTCCATGCAATTGTTTTATAGAAACTCCATGCTAATCAAAGAGTCCCAATTATAGTTTTTGGATGTTGGTTGCATGAAGTAATATGACCATTAGTATATATTACTTGAAGGTTGGTTGTAAAAACAAATGCTCGAAAATACTCAATCCCGTCTCCCACCTTGTGGTGTGGTTGACCGATATTTAAGAGGTTATGTGTGTTAATAATAACAAAATTAAACTCTGCTTGCGTTAAACAAGTTGAACTTCAAAATAAAAATATATATTTATATTCTGAAGATAAATTTTAGGGTTTTTTCAATATTTCTTACAAGTAAAAACTACTTCCTTTAAGTAGAAAAACCCTTTTCCATATTTTCTTTAGATACTTCTACAAAATAAACACTAACAATGTTTACTATAACTAGACACGAAAGAGCAAAATAATTTAATAAATTAAAAATCACGATTATGCTCAGTCGATAAATGTTTCTTGATATAAATAATTTTAATGTTACCAAGAAACACTCTAATAACTTTTCTCATTATCTTTATTTTAGGTTTCATCACTGTGATTTGGGTCATTTCTAAAATATTCACATAGCGTATTTAAAATGTTTATTACGCTTAAATATAATGAATACCTTGAAAAACATAAATACAGTAAAATATGCGATTCAAACTGAATTCCTGTTCAGAATCCAAAATCTAGGCTTCACATATGTTGTTGAAAAATATGCGTCCGATAAAGATGTACAATTCAGTTCTTTTGTTGAATAATACAAAAGATGCCACAACGTTGTTGCCACATTTGTGTCAAAAGAAGAAGTGAATCCTTGGAAATACCAACAATCCCTCGCGACGTATTGTGAGCGTATCCTGGGTTTCATCGACACTCACATCAAGTCTCCAGTGGAAGCCAGTGCAAGTATCGTCCGAAGTGGATTACAAAGTACAGGCTCCATGGAAATGGATTCCTTTACTGCCCTTTGCGGTTCCTCCTTCGTCAGGAGGATTTGGCAGACGACTCTCAGCAAATGCTTCAGCGTGTGCCTCCCTGAAGAGGACCAAGAACCGATCGCTGTGGTACTCCTGAAAGGAGAACTCTTGGAAGCGAAGAAGGCGGTGCAAGAACTAAAGAATTCTCTTGTAGAGCATGAGGCTTCATTTAAGGTTTGCAAGCAAGAGATTGCAGAGGCNCTTGTAGAGCATGAGGCTTCATTTAAGGTTTGCAAGCAAGAGATTGCAGAGGCGCAAATGAAGATGGCCGACGCTATTCAACAGAGCCGTGTGTTGCAAGACAAGATCGAAGAACAATCACAGACATTGGCGAAACTGAAAGAGGTGTATGGAAATGCAGAAAAGCAATTCGAATGGAATGTGGAGATTTGCAAACAAGGAATGATTGAAGCGGAGATGAAAATGGTGGAAACTTTCAATCAGAAGCAAGAACTGCAGAACGCTGTTGGAGAACATGAGCGGGTGATCGAGAAACTCAACGAGTCCATTCAAGACCTGAAAAATCGATATCGTGAGATCATTGAAAACCCGTGCACATGTTTCTTTGCAAAACACGTTGAAGAATATCTTTATGCCCGGTATGAAGCAGATGGAGAAGATCTCCCTCCCATAGATGAAAATATCACTGCGACACAATTAAAAGCACAGATCATCACAGATACTGACGGTTTCCTCTCCGACGACAATGTACAGATTCAGCTTTCGGATTACGAATATTCCGATATGTCAGTTGATTCTGACGTATCATCTGAATCTACGTCATCACACGATACAAGTGACCTTGACGTACGGTACATCAACTCAGATTTATCCAAAACTAAATCTATGTCGATCGAGTCCACTGAGAAGGAAGGAACGTTTTCACCAGAGGAGTCAACTTCAGCAGCAGCTGAAGATGAAAAGGATGAAGATGATGACGAGTTTAAGTGGCTTCCGGATTATCTCTAAACACTGGTGAGAGAAATATTCCGGTAACAGACAAAAAATACCTCAAAATTCGACTATTGGCACCCAATTATGACGAAGAACCTTAGCGTTTTTGAAAATCATTTCAGAACTAAATCATACTCGAATCCACAATTTATGAATTAAAAACACGGACTACTGTTTCACTCATTGCCCGAAATGACATCTTTTACCTGAAGTGACTTTTTACTCGAAATGACATATTTCTGAAAGTGACATTTTATCGCAAAATGATGTAAACCCAAAACTAGTAATTCATACACAAATTTCAGGGAAATATCTGACATTACTCAAGAGTTTAGATACAAATCTAACCCATTGGAAATAGATTAATTCAAGGTCACTTCAGAATTTAAACGATCATTGACATTATGACAAAGAACAAGAAACCCCTAATAAGTGAGCATAATACTAACATGAATTTTTGTTCTCAAAATTAAAAATTTGTCTGCCAAGAAGAAAACACGAAAGCTAGAAAAACCTTTATGGACACTCATCGTGGAAGTATTATACTTAACCTAACATCATCCACTAGTGACTGACCCCAAAATCCGAACAGAATCCATTAAGCAAGACACTTAACACTTTCTCTGGAAATTCTATACCACTATGACCGTCAACTTCAGCCATTGTTCTCTGCATTGAAGGAAATAACTTCGGATATCCCTCAGTGATTTTTCTTAGTTCATTTGTAACATTGAACTTAAGGTGATACAGAAAAAATGAATTGTTTGAACACCGGGTTAACTAGAATCTGGTCTTTTTAAATTCCTGCCAGGATTATTAACATCTTCATTAATGATCAATATGTTATATTTATAGATATTTTTCTACGAAACTGGAGTTTCCTTCTCGCTATTCATGCCTTATTTAAGTTTTCCGTTAGACTTTACAGCAGGTGATAATGTATTATGAGCTTTTGACAATTTTATGGTCGACACTTCCAATATTTCTGCATCAATGCAAGTATCCTAGAATTTCGATTTGGTGGATTCTCATTTTAAAAATTCAAAGGCTGAATACTTCTAAGAAGAAATGTAGGAGTATGTTTATTCCTTATTCACCACGTTACGGATATTAGTTTATTTTTTAACTGAGTATAAAAGTTAAGATACAAAAAGTTGTAAAAAAACATGCGTCATGTATATCACGTCATGCGTCATGCACGCATCATTTTCATTATGTATTAATTCATATAACTATGATCTTTAATAAAACCTTTATTTTACTCCTAGTTTTAGTTTTATTATTTCCCATTCGTAGAAGAAACACTGTGGTACTAGTAGGATACATTAAGATAAAAAATTATGTACTTCAGAAGGAAATAAAACATGAAGGCACACACGGCATCATGTAGGATTCTTTGCGGCGCATGAGAATTTTCTCATGGAGGTCAGGTAAATTTAGTTCAGAAATTAATTTCTCCAGAATAAAGAAGCAGAACTAGGAAGTGAATTGAGATGCCCACTCCCTAACCAACAAAATTAAACCTATTTAATATGTTACGGGAGTGACTGATTACACCTAGTTGCAAATACGCATTATGCAACAACCAACAAAATAAACACGTGCTATTGAAAAAAGACGTAATTGATATTGAAAATTATTTATGATGTGTGGTTATCTGTGAATGGAGTTCCATTCGTATTAATGACACCCATCAGAAATTTAAATTTTGCATCGTTGGGTAGTGGTTAACAAATAACACCTACACCAGGAAAGTTACTTTTACATAAACAAAAGACTTCATTCATGGGTTAATATCTACTGAATTACCTAAATTTTTATGTGAATCATTGTATTATCTTTTCATGCTTAAGACTTTCTCCGTGTAATGAATATCTTTCATGAACATCTAGGCCCAGGTTTTTCTCCGGTTTTCCTTCGGGTAGAGGCGTATTTTTTTAATAAAGACTCACTACGCTCTTGCCTAGGGGTGGCATCTACTGAAATAATTATTCGCGAATTTAGTGTTATTCAATAGTTACAAATTATCAACAATACCTTCCGAATGAGTTTTAGTTTGAAGATAATACGTACTTGTGAAATAACTTTTCTGTTTTATTAAATACAGTATATTTTGGCATTATGTCAATACTGTAACACGTGTCGAACAACTTTTATCGTTAGGAGTATGTTGAAATGTTAAATCCACCTCTGCCTTAGGGCCCGTGATCGGAATTGATGGAATGGTCCCTTTCTTGCTTCCGGAGAGTAAATTAGTTTTTTATCCTCCACGTGGTCATACGCAGTTTGTAACTGTTTTTTGACAATAAAGTTTATTATTTCCACGTTGTGATCGAAAAAAATGTGAAAAGATATAAGGAACATTTTTTGTCACGAACATACGCCTGCTGTATATGTGCTTGCCTTCACGTCCTTACACGTTTCGGGTAAGAAAAGTACAAAAACAATTTGTTTCGAAAAAAGGCTGCCTCTACATCTCAAAACGTCTCTTATGATTTTCATTGATCATGAAATCTCAACATTGTAGATATCCCAAGGGACTTGTGTCATCATATTATATATTATTGAAGTATTTTGTGATATAATTTTTGTACTTAAATAATAAAATTCAAGGTCTGAAATTCCAACAAGTGCCATAGTTTTTTTTTAATTCCTTTTTTATCACAACATAAAGAACTGATCTCTCAGTCCATTGTGAAAGAAAGATTAAAATACTCAAAGATCTTAGCAAAATATTTTAACTGTTAATTTTGTGTTCTTTAGCGTTCAATAATTAGTTAATCAAAATACGTGATACTCGTAACAAAACACACTGCAATAAAGCGGTGCACAAAATAGTACCTTTCACCCTTTTGGGGCTTCTCGGACAGAGTACGAGAGTCAACTCCACACTTAAAATTAAAAAAACATTTAACATTTAATCATTGTTTAATACATACATGGACATTTTAAAATCTATTTGGTGAAAAATTTCTATCAAATGAATAATTAAATATTATATTTTGTTTTCTTGGGAGAGCTGCAGCAGAGAATTATTATGAAGAAGCCACCACTTGCGTGCGTTAAAATACCTCTCTTTCGAAGAGTTCAGTTCACCCCAGACATAAGATGACGTTCCGGATTCTGAGGAAAGAGTTGCTATACGAGCCATCTGTATCCGATGCGAAAGCACTGTTCACGAATCCTACGCACGTCCTCTTGTCTTCTGAGAACATGGTGAATAATTTCTCTCCGGCTTCTCTTTAGCAAGTGGAATTCAGAAAACTCAACCCAGAATTATCAAGCGCATCGGATGCTTGGTGGAACAGACATAAGTACCAAATATTGACATTTCGTTAGCAGCGCGTTCACTATAAACAGCGAAAAGTTTCAGAACACATTTCTCTATTGGTCTTCATAAATTTTTGTAAATACTATTGGTAATTTTAAGGGCGAAGAAAACATGTTTGCGAGAGTTTAAAAAGAGAAATACAGTCACAAGGAAAGGCTGTAAGAACATCTTACTTGTGACTAGTTTTCAGATATTCCAGGTCTTACATTACGAATGAAAACATTTTTCATAGGCGCACACCATGAAATATACCACATCATTTCTTTTCTGATTGATGTATACCCTAGAAAATGCTCACACCCCGTATTTTCATACCGGTAGTACAAATATAAATGTGGTAACTGTGAATATTTACATGACTTAATGACACACTTGAAACTTCTTGCTCACTGACGTAACGGGTAAATGAAAAAGTTAGAACGTAAGGTGGAAATTTGCTCGAAATTATCTTTCCGGTTTATTTTCAATCTAAGGTCATATGTTTACTCCTCATGATTCCAGAAAAATTAGTATACTTACGCTTGAGGAACTATACTCATTACATATTTTATTTTTCTATATAATATCATATATAGTGATCACTTAATATATATTTTTTTCACCTTTACAAGTCTCTGAAATGTGACCAAGACTCGTTACGTTCCTGCATCACCAAACCATAATACAACATTTTTCAGTTAATCACTTCCTGTAGGCATACTGTCGATCAGAGCATGAAAAATATGAACGGTCCAAAATAACTTACTTTATTCTCTGCGTATCATATTCGTATTTTCATTTCTCTTCTTCCTATCCTTCCTCCTGTTTACAGAAAAATTCTTTTTACTCACTTTTCAATTCACTTGTCTGCTCATCCTCTCCCAACTACCACCTCACTGTATTCTATTTCATTCTCTTCTTGTCTTTTCTCCTTTCGTTTCTCACCATATTTCCTCCTAATATTTCCCTCCAGTTTATGTGAAATATATTGAATTATTTGTTCATTCATATTATTATACAAAGAAACAACGTGCCTTAGCCAGTTTGCGTTGATGAAATAGAAAATACCTATTAAAAAAATTTGATTAGCGTAAGAACTCAATTGATTATTATCACTTACAATACGGTATTTCTGATGTTAGATTTAATTTGTATTGTAATTTTATTTTGTTAAAATCTTTCATTAATCATGAAGTTCATAATTTTGTATATTAATTTCCTAATACTGTTTGTATAATGCAATACTCAATTTGTGTTTATATTTATCATTTATAATAATAATAATAATTCACTTCATAGTAAAAAAAGCAGTACAAACTGCGTATGACCACGTGGAGGACAATAAACTAATTTACTCTCCGGAAGCAAGCAAGGGACCATCCCATCAATTCCGATCAAGGACCCTAAGGCAGAGGTGGATTTAACATTNGTGTTATAGTATTAACAAATACCAACAAATATTGTATTTAATAAAACACAGAAAAGTCATTTCACAAGTACGTATTATTATCCAAAAAAAATCATTCGGAAAGTATTGTTAATAATTCGTAAGTATTAAATAACACTAAATTCGCTAATAATTATTTCAATAGATGTTGCCCTTAGGTAAGAGCCTAGCGAGTCTTTATAAAAAATCCGCCTCTACTCGAAGGAAAACCGGAGAAAAACCCGGCCCAGGATGGGTCTACAGAACAAATGTACACAACCATGCCAGAGTTCAGTACATATACAACTAAATTTATATGAATACGAAGACAATACAAGCATGCAGGAAAATAATTTTGAAATTGTTGTCCGATATTTTGAAAGTACTACAACAATGGCGTGATAAAGTACAAGACAACTTTAATTTTTATGAAGATCAATAAATTCTTTTACAGTGTAGAAGCACTGGTGCAATAGGTAGCTTTTGACCGCGTATATGAAGAGATTCAGTTTGATAATATCTTTTATATTTTTGGGTAGGGAATTATATAGAACGATTTCTGAATGATACGGCCCTTCATGGCAAAGAGCGGTCTCTGACGATAAATATTATTCCTAATGCTAGTATTGTGTTCGTGAACAAAACTGTTTGTATGAAACAAGGGTGGCGCTTCAGTAATTCGGTTTAAACAAACACTACAGTTTCATAAATATAAATGCAGGGAAAAGTTCATTCCTTAAATAAAGTTTTGCAAGAGATTCGGGGGTGAGATTTCCAAATTATCCGAACAATCCCCTTTTGTATTTTGAATGTTTGAACGCTCTGTCCGGAATTGCCCCAGAAGATAACGCCGAACCGTAAATGGGAGTAAACATTTGCAAAATATATGCAACGGGAAATATGTGGACTAACAATATGAACTAAAATTCGTAATGCGTAACACAATTTACTTAATTTGGAATTAAGATTGTCAATGTGACAATTCCATTCGAGGTTGTCTTGAATATGGAGACATAAAAACTTTGTATTAGTAACAGTATTTAATTGCGTTCCGATTAACGAAAGTTAAACCTAGGGTAAAGATTTTGTGATACTATTATGAAATGACTGTTTAGAGGCGATTTGCATGGAACGAAGCCGAGAGGTTAGACAAAACTTTTTGAACTACTTTTTTCCTTTGCTACTTTAAAAACAGTGCAAAATAAAAGCTTGTTATATACAGTATGGGTATGAAGATACTATATTTCCGAAGTGAAACATAGGTTCATCATATAAACTAATAATATTGAACCATTTTTACGCATGCCCTTAATCTATTGGTTATTCAAGATATGTGACAAGAAAAACCTTTTTAAAGAAAATTCACCTTAACGAGGCACTAACAATATAATATTCGTGGTTGCAACCGATATCTCGTGAAAACTGTAATTCATGTTAAGGATACAAAATGAAATTGTCTTTCACAATTTTAATTAATGTTTTATTACAAAACACATGTTTCGGGAAACTTTCCCCATCATTAGTGTTCTACGATAATAAATAAAGCAACTACACAAGAAATCTAAAAAAATATACCATATAAAATTTAAAAATGAATAAACCTAAATACAGAAAGATGAAAATGGAGTAAAATACAATGTAATAACGTTACCCAAGTTACATGGGATCAACATAAATAATTCGGTCTAGACTAATATAAATTGAGATATCTCATTCAATCAGAGCAAGTTTATTACAGACTATTTATCTTCCTATGTTTAGGTTTATTTATTTTTAAATCGTGTATTTTAGATTTCTTGTGTATTTTAGATTTTGTTTATTGTTGTAAAACACTGTTGATGGAGAAAGTTCGCCGAAACATGTCTGTTTTGTAATAAAACATATTAATATAAAATTGAGGAAGATTATTTCATTTTGTTTCCTGAAACCTAACTATATATTCAAGTCGATCCACCATCTCATCAGTAATAATAAATGCCATTCTGGAAGTGCGACTCGCTAAGCAAGGTCTTCCCTATAACTCTTCCTTCAAGAAAGGACACGGGTCAACAGCGTAATGCCATGGCTCCATCACCGAACATAGGCTACGAAAACACTAACCGAAGGTGTTTACAAAAAATAAATGTTCCCCGATCTTTCTTCTACAAACACTACTTAACAGTGCAAATATCCTCTAAATTACACGAGTGGATAAGTATGCAAAGTATCACCTCTTATAGCGACCTCTCATACATTTTTTCTCCTTTTCACTTGAAGCCTGCACGTGGAGCCATAACTTGAGCAAACAATGCCCAATTTGCTGCAATCTTGCTAACAAATATTTTACTTTTTTACCCTCATTGGTTTATGCCATTTGCTTTCGGATTTGCATATATTTCAGGGCATGTAATTGTTTGACGAACAAAATGTGTCATGCGCTACATCAATGTTGAAAAAAGGAAGAAAAAAAACTCATTGTAAAAAATCTGTTGCGTATTACCACGTGGAGGACAATAAACTAAGTTACTCTTCGGATCAAGGGACCGCTCTATCAATTCCGATGAAGGGCCCAAGGGCAGTGGCGAATTTTAATATAAATATTGTTTAATAATGTACAAGAAATAACTATAATGAATGTTACATTTATGATGTGAATGAATAATGTATTAACTTGGAAACATTGATGTTATGTAGTTTGCATTCAACTTGTAGATTACATTACTCCATACTCAAACTGAGAAAATTTTTGCTACGAATCTTTTACGAATAATTGCTCATAAAACTTTGACGCTTCAGAATGCTTCCATTCGCATTAATGTACTTCACACGCAAATCTCAACTTGAAAACCGGAAAACGATTACGAGAGTATTGTTGAATAATTAAATATAAAATTTAATGTTGTGAATAGATATGAAAAGTACAAAGCACTTTAAAACATATCAGAAACTACAGAATATATCAGAACTTTTTGTTCAGAGAATGATGAATGTCTATGTTGTTCTATTTTACTATTCAACCAAATATCTTACTATCATTCGGAAAAATTCTCCCCCCAATATCGTAAGAAATGTATCTGTTCATTGAACCCTGCAGGAAACATTACATTGGATAGACTTGTACGCACATTTTCTTCCTCGTGGCTCTAATAAGGAAATAGCGTTTGTGTTCTAATTTTCTAAAAGGAGTACAGAAGTTAGATGTACAAAATATTCCGCAAGGAATAACAGCATATTGACGAGCCCTTAAAGCCCCACAAAAGAAACAAAACAAAAAAAAAACAGCATATTGTCGTGCTACTTGAAGTCATATTTTAAGAAAAATCTCTTTTAAATTAAAATCGTTAACAGTGATAACCAGGGTGAAGGTAACTCGCCTCAAACCGAGTGAGTTCATCTCCCTACTACACTCTGGTGACAACGAAGCAAGGAAGACTCTTTTCAGATATATCCTTTATTTTCTTGCTGTGTGCAGTAGACATTCCTAGAAAGAAAGAGTACAGTAGGATTATGACTGTTCGTGTGTAAATGGACGCATTGGTCTAACAACAATATACGAAATGTACCTTTTTAACGCCCCTGAAGAGCTCATGAATTAAAAAGCCAACAATATATTCGAATCTTGAAATAAACAGGAATTATATTCTTGAATCAAGCAGAAAAGCCGTGATAAATTTGATCTGAAAGGAACTAAAAATAATATTCTCTCTCAGCACAAATAAATACAGTTCTAAGTTCACGGAGACATTAATGTGGCACTCCATCCTATTTTGTATCTACTGTTGTACACCCAGAGGTGCATCGGTGCAGCAATGCGTCGAGTGCATGCAGTCGTCGCTTCGCTGTCGGTCAGGTGTTGCAAACAAGGCCCCTTCACTCCCTCACCCCAAACGCTTAACATTGTCAATACATTCCTCCCTCGATCACACCCGCGACCAGAGCTCCCCTCCGTTCAAGTCGCCTTCGTCGCTGAAATATTCAGAGGCTGGCGCTGTAAGGGAGGAATCGTCCATGTTCCATTCCCTCTACGTCATTTATCCTCTGGAGGATGAAACGAACATTCATTTAGAGTATTCGTTTGATCAGAAATAATTCAATTATTGGAGAATCTACCATTTTTAAACTTAAATATTGAATCATTTTCATAAATGGAAATTTTAAAAAGTTTCTACTAATTCATCGGATCAAAACCTTTAATACTCCATGTTTAAAGAACTTGAATGACCACGATAGTATCAGGTACACCAGAAATATGCTAGGATTGATGTTAAATTGGGAAGTCATAGGTCACCCTAACAAACACAAACTTAATGTGGGAATCATGGAGTTTTGCTATCATTCGCTGGATGTATAGTGGTACCTATGCGATATTTAAATGACACACAGCATTACCTCCACACCAATAGGAACTTATTGCGATGCGCCAATTCCGCATCCGCTCTATTCACTAAGTAACTTGCATTATGGTTTCAGCAATTTCGAAGAAACTTTTTCTTGAATTTATGGCTCAATTTCTTTTGTAATTTGCTCTCACATCACACCTTAAAGCACACAGTGATTTTCATTCTTGGCCCGTATGTTGTTGCGTGTAACAGTAACTTGTGACATATAAACCTCACAAAAATCAACTGATTCCGAAAATAC
The DNA here is from genome assembly GCA_002313205.1 of Laupala kohalensis. Classification (NCBI taxonomy): domain Eukaryota; kingdom Metazoa; phylum Arthropoda; class Insecta; order Orthoptera; family Trigonidiidae; genus Laupala; species Laupala kohalensis. The sequence continues at coordinate 257,317 of NNCF01126009.1, forward strand.
GGAGATGGTAGTTTTCCCATGATTTGAGGTTTATATCGTTGAAGATGGCATAATACTTTTTCTCCTAGGCAGTCATATTGAATTTTACCCCTCCACTTTAACATTAATCCTAGTACACCTATTTCATAATTTTTTAATAGGTTTTGACTCAGGAACGTGACACTTCTGAGTCTAACTTCCGCTCTGAGTTAGCTATTTCACACATAGTGAAGTGAAAATATTTGAGAGAAATATAGTGTCATAATCGGAATAAGAAATTGACAAGGGTCTGCTCTAGTACATAGGGCTCATGATGTATCAAAAGAGGCAACACAAATAATAAAACAAAATACATCTTACTTCCGAGTGAACATTTGAAGCAATACATTGCAGTATTTGATAAAATAAATTAATTAGTTAAATTAGGAGTCAGCAACCCTCGGTTTGCGAAGTCAAGCCATGCGATCCGCTAGGATTGAACTGTTTTGGTCAGGATACACTGTGTGATTTCAACAATTAAACATGGGTGTTTTGAAATCATAAAAAAGGAAAAGAAACGCGTCCGTAGGAAACCGTCTCCTGTATGTTATGTGTACGGAAGCTTGTGCTTGCTTCCAGTTCTCCCCCTGTGAATTACTTAGCTACCACCATTATAGGATCAGTTTATTCGTTCCGGTTTCGCTGCTTGCGGTCGGGGATAGTGGCAAGAAAACTTTCAAAATATTTGGTACGTGATGCCCTTGTGAAGTCGACTTATCTTTCCTAGCGTTTCCGAGCCTATCTCTTCCAATCTCGGGCTGAGATAAAGCAGGTGTGGCTAGCATGGCATGTCTAGAAAACAGTTTCAAAAGAGGTGTATCACACCTTCCGGTTCGGTTGCAGTCGCAGCATATTGGCAAGATCTGCTGCGGTATCAGAACTCAACCGGACGGCCGCGTCGTCCCGCTGTTGAGTTTATTTTTCAGTCTTTCATGATTGTAAATTGAACAAATTCATCACGTTCAAAAATTAATCAAAGAAAAACCAAAACAAATAAACTTTCTTCACTCACTTCCTCTCCTGTGACCATCGAATACGAACTGATTGCGTCTGTTTCCGCTAGAATTGCTGATGTCTACGCCTTTATTCGTGTCGGGGTTTCTCATTCGTGAAAAATATGTGTCACGTTTTGCAGTAAATGTTGACACACTGTTGTAGAATTTTATTTATTTTTGTTTTTTATATTTCTTGGGAGCTTATTAAATTTATAAAAAAACACAAAAACAAGTTAATGTAATAAAGTTTGTGATTAATGAACTCTATTGTTTAAATCTCAGCCACGAGATGACTCTTTATTACATCATTCAGGTTAGTACACTCTGTCTTCTTTATTACAAATACATTTGAATTAAAACATTTGAGTGAAATGATAAAAATATGTATCTCAAATGAGAGTAACGTCTAAATAGTTTTAATTATCTGTCCACGTTCCGCGAAAAAAAAACGTAGTCACTTTTGGGGTGACAGTATACTCCATCCGACCGTGTTACGATTACCACCGAAGGGTTAAAGGATGGTATTTACTTTCCGTAACGTATGTTACCCAGTTTAGTATCATCAAGAAAAACAAATGCCAATTTTAATGATAAGCATTTAAGAGTCGTCCACTGTACTTAATAATCGGAGTTTAAATATTTTTAAATGAAGCAAGACATGGGAAAATGTACACTTCCAATAAATAAATAAAAAGTTTTTATACATCTTGTTTTATCATATTTCGTAAACGCTACAAACAGTGCAGAAAATGAATACATGAAAGACTCTAGTGCAGGGTTTTCATTAGATAATTGGCTACATATGTTATTCCATAAACGGCGCTCCTATAGGCTTACCGATTGACCTCTACCACGTCGTTATAATTGCAACCTTGTCGCTATTACTTCATAAGAGAAGTTCAAAGAAGGTGTAAATTATCCATTTTAACGGCCGAGTATTAACGAGTCAACACCTGTGCCAACTATTTCAATTTTTATCTCATTATTTCTAAAGTTTTCTTCTCTTTTTTTGCATGCTAACTGGAAACACAAGGAACGATTAACAATTTTTGTTCAAGTTCTCTGTCTCTAAAAATGTAACAATGAAATTTAACAGCCAACCATAAATCTTTTAAGACAAATTACGGTGAAAATGTTTACTTTAACATATTTTTCAGTTAAAATGAAGACATTGAATGCCAATTATCAACAATTTTCTAACATAAGTCCCATAAAAACTTCATTCCGGTTACAAAAGCTAGGTGTTTGTCAGGATTATTGAAACTCACATTGACTAATACAACTGCAACACGACTGAAATTTATGTTGCACAAATTTCGGTCAGACATATGATACAACAAAATTCTATCCCATTTTCAGTTGGACAATATTCCATACACACTAACCCCCGTCTCAAACACTTCTGCAAACACAAACATAAATTTTGCATGTAAAGCAACTAGTCCTTCGCTATATGGTCGGAAACAAAGAACATCAAAGTATACAAAGGGAAATTGGCTCCCAAAATCACCCTCACAAACCGGGTGGACGACTGAGGGCTGTGTTTGTTCGTATATGCCTTACGACCAACAGCCTTGCTGACATTGTTAACCACTCAAAACAACACTGCTCTCCTCCTGAATTACGTTTCCTAAAAAATATCAGCTTTAAATAAAGAATAAATATTTTTTTGAAGTACTTTCCAGTAAAACAACGTCAATTTCATATCGATTTCTATTTAATTTTTTAACTCGCGTTTTTAGTATAAAACTTTGAATGCTAAATAATTAGTTTAAATACTATGATCCCAATTTTTAAAATTCATCTCAGGAAAGTTATTACTCAAAATTATTTTCTGGAGAAATATTTCTAATACTACTCACCAGGCCAGAAACTATTGTTACTCACTCAAGAACATCCAAGAAATATGAATTCTAATCGGAAGAAACTTTCTGTCGTACAGAATTATAATAAAATTTTATGTTGAAACAATAGATAATTCTAATGAAACTGCAGTGTTTCTGAAATACTGGTTCTCGAATCACCAGTGGGTATTAAAGTTTGTCCTTGACATCTTCATACTAAACAATGATAAAAAAACATAAAAAAATAAGTTAACTTCAGTTGCATCTTGTTATGTCGGAAAACATCAACCAGATTTTGCAAAATACAAAGCAAAGAAGAAGAAAAACAGCTGCATATGCTCTGCCCCTAAAATGACATAATTTATGAAATATTGTTGTTTGTATTTTATTACATTACAATGTTATAATATTCAATGTTTAAACTTTTAAGCAATGCACAAATTTCGAGGGAAATTCTGACACACAATGTGGTACTGACATAGAGACAGTTTGTGAAACGCTTAACTTTACGATCCTCTTTGTTATACGCAGAGCAGTATTCCTGCATTAAAATAAAATATGGCTGATACATTCATTTTAACTAACTAGTAAAACATTAAAACACTATTTGAGACATGCTCAGAATACTTCAAGGTTCAAGTTAATACAACGGAAGGATTGCTGATTATTATTATTCGTTTCTAGAAGGAAGCAGTTTTCATAATCAAACTGTTTTCTTGGTGTTTTTTCCAACTGTTTGCAAATTCAAACGAACTAAAATTGCTTTGTAAGATTAGACATCAAGTTAGATTGTAATTTAATGGCGAGAAAAATTATAAACTATTGTAAGTTTCAAAGTCCGTGCGTATTGTTGAAGTACGGGAAATAATTTTGCTTTTACTCCATCTTCTCTTCTGGAGATGTAACGGGATAATAGCTGTAAAAAGTATAAATCACTAAATTACAAAAAAGTAGAAATCGATTAAACAAAATAAAGATGTAAATCTTCGTCAAACTCTATTTACGAACCTATGTCATATTTTCTTGGTGCGTAGAATTTATATGTAAGTTTCTTGTATAGAATTAAAACTGATCTCAGAATTAAAATCTTAGAATTCAAAAACAAGTAATAAAACTTAAAAACTTAATCCTCGACAAAATTGCAATAACATTACAAATAAATCATTTGATATTATTTATCTCATGCTCAATTCCAACATGTTTTATTCTCTAATCTGAACGAAAACTCAAACAAAGATGGTCAAAGTACACAGAAGCAAATTGCTTCCTCATATTCCCTGGCGAGGGACGCAGCTGTCTGTGTTTGCCCACAAATGCAACATCAACCTTTAGGGTTACTCTCCGCCACTGGCCACACCACAGAGCAGCCGCTGCAACCACTACCCTCTGTTTGGCTTCTCCACAACTTCGCCATTCCCTCACTACGATACGATCTAAACCTACTCTTAAACAGATTCACTGCCTAATTTACGAGGTGTACGTGTAATCTACACGCAATGTAAGAAAGAAATTTTTTTTTACAAGTCTGGTTAGAAATTACAGAAGTACCTAATCCCCTTCTTACAGAGATGTAAGTATCTTACAGAAGTACCTAATCCCCATGAATTGCTGTTGAAGAAAATTATTCATGAAAGAATTACATAAACTTATTCATGTTTATGCTCATATATTGTTTTGGATGAAATGAGGTGCAAAAGATGTATCTTTTTCTTCCATATTTTCGAAAGGAAGATGTTTGAGAGATGTTGGTCCATAAAGATAAACAAATAATTTCTATCACATATTACGATAGTCAACAATGGAAATCTTTTTTTTCTGTCGTTTATATAGGTAATATTATCATTTACATGTCAACAGAGTGTGAGTGGAAAATGATTCTTTCGGGAAGATATGTACTTTATTTTGCAGGAAAATATTGGAGAGGTTTCGTAATCAAAGCGCAACCGATCGATTCAAAATCATCTAGACACCCCATCGGAGTTTCACAGCACCCTGAGGTAGGGAAGGAAGAAAATCTGGAGGGAGGAGAAATTTGCTTGTTATTCTTGCCCTGACCGTTGGTTTTCCGTGATTCTCAACAGTGATTAACGTCAATCTTCTACTTACTGTCGTAAAACATCCCAACTTTCAGTATATTCCGCCAAAAGTCATTCTTGTGATTCATTGTTTTTTTCAAATATCGCTTACTTATTTGCACTATTTATCTAATAATCATTTAGTATTGAATTACCCGTTAATGCAACTAGAAATTCGTTGAGATTAAATTGCAGAGTACAGTATGCACATTGCACAGCCCACGGCAATCAAGGTTACTTTCAGCGGCGCCAATATAATATAATAAATCTATAAATATTGTATTTGTGATGTATGTGTAAAGAAAGCCCATTTTGATTTCATGAAAGTCTTTGCTTTACTCCTTTGGTTGACGCGATGTTTAATGAACTCACTTCCGACCTGCAGTGACGGTGGTCCGAACCTCAGATGACCCCAGGACTGTTAGTAGTGGTAGTAGACAAAGTGGATCTGGAGCAGAGTTTCTAGGGGTACAGCTGTTTCCGCTGCATTTCATTCCATCACAATGATTCATTATGGCCTTTACGTCGTTCACTTACCGTGACGGCGGAGTTTGCATTAGGAAGAACTTCCCACACCCTTGCTATCCCTTTAACAGAAAGACTTGAGAAGATCTTCTCATCCTCCTCTTCCGAACACTTAAATGAGGAAAAGGAGTAATGGCAAAAAAGATAATTAATGCATATGTGTCTTTCGTATACCCTACACGTGGAAAAGAAGCTCTGGGTGGAAATGGGGTACAGCTGTAGAAGTCGAACGAGTGGTGTAGTGGTAACACCCCTGCGATCAATGAAGGAGTCCCGGGTTCGATTCCAGCTCGTTGCCACCTGCACCTGACCGTAAGATATCAAGAAAATTAATAATAAAATTCAATAAAAATAATATTTCACAAACAAATGATAACATTCTCATAGCGTTGGGTCCTCCGCTTCTTCAAACAGTTAGACAATGTGAGTTAATAAAAGTCTCCTATCGTAAACCCTTATTTTTATTTCCTTGAAGAAATTTTGAAGGAACGAATCACCAACCAATCTTAGATCTCCATCGTTAGGGGAACTAGGTTCCGATCCCTATTGATTGCTAAAAATTGTTCGTAAATAAGAACTAACTAGAACATATTTTAATACACTCAACTTCAAAGACTTCTCCAATATATATGTTGGCTGACATAAAGTACATGCCACGAGTGTGCTGGAGTCCTCAAGAGAATCAGGTTTGCCAAACTAGTTCGTTGGACACCCCTATTCGAAGAGAAAGAGATTGCGGATGAGTGTTCGAGTGTGTCGCACAGTGTGGGAGCGTGATTGAATTCACAATCAAGTTCCCGCTTTTACGAAATAAATAAGATACACGATTTCAATTGAAACTTTCGCTTAGTAGCGATTTATTGAACATAAAAATGAAATGTAAGGAAAGACACCGTTTGATATCACATAAGACCTGTGCGTTTTCAACTGGACGTCTGGGGCGGCTGGCCCGTGGAGATTTCGTCCTTCCTTCAGAATCCTTAGGCGATGGCACGGTTGGCGAAGCCCTAGCGTTCGTGGAGATGCCTTCTGGTAGGAAGTCGAGTCTGCGTAGCCGAATTTCCAGTGGCGTCGAATTTCCTTCAAGTTGTGGTGTTTCGTGATGAAATTACTTTAATTGTTCATAAAGCTAGTTGCTTTAGATCGGTATTAACTGAGATTAAAATGAGTTTCGTTTGATTTGAAACTGTAATTCATGAATTCAGTTAGCGCGATGATCACACGTCTGAACAGCTCGAGTTGGCGAAGCGAAGTAAGGAAGACTGTTATCCGTTTCTAGGGATTGTGCACTAAGAATGGAGATAATTGACAATCAATCTTCATATCAGATTTCATTTGCGCGGGTTGACGTCACAAGGCTGACGTTGCAAGTGTCGTCATGAGGCGCGTCATAAGGCGCGTGCTGGCTTGGCGTGTTGAACATTCCGTTATGAGATAAACATGGAATCTTACAGCATGGAACTTATATTGAGTTCTTTGTCTAGGCCTTGGAATTTCTGTTGGCCTTGCATTCGGACCTTATTGTTGGTCTTGGAATGTTATGCCTTGGACTGTGTTTACCAGCGGGCCGTGCTGAAGTGTAAACAGTGAATATTCTTACCAAGTGTGGCATATATAATGTTGTAGTTAATTATATTTACAGGAAATCTGTAGTTCCCGTGACATCAGCGACTTTATTGCGCGCGGGCAGGCTGATGTGGGCATTGAGCATTTAACGGGGTTAATGTAGAAAACGTATTGTAAGAAATGTTGGAAGGACACATTTCGCTACAAGTGCATGCAAAATTGCTGCTGAGTGAAAAGTGCAACCCTCTCGCATCGTTGGACACCCTCCTGCACTCAGGACGAAAGTGAATACGCCCACGCGGGAAAATGTAAACTGCAGGGAAGTTTTATGAACATCCGAGTCTAAGATTGTGCCCTGGGATAATATACGAATTGAGATTTAGAGACTTGAGATTATTTTTCATATTTATTCGTATATTTGTCAATTTTTCATGCTCATACTTGTTCGAAAAATTAATAATGTTTATGATGATAATGATCAAATGTGGTGGTGATTAAGGAAGCGATACCCACCTCTCGTACATTATTTTTAGAAAGTAGCAATCTTTTTATTATAATTAATTTATTTTCAACTTTTCGTAGAAACGTTTCATCAAATTAAACTTCAATGTTAATAAATATTACAGATTTTATTTCTCCAATGGTAATCAGTTCTTGCGTTTCTCCTCAGTATTATGTGTACAGTTCTCTTAGTGTAGAAACATATACTACGAAATCCTATGTTATGAACTTCGGTCCCTTGATGAACGTTGACTGTTTCCCCACGTAAGTCGGCGTAGCAGGTGAGTGAAAAATTGACACCTCTTTTTGCACTGGACACCCCTGTCCCGCGAGGTTGAAATGTTGAAGTGCGTGTGTGCTGAAGGGCTGGGGCGCGAGCTGACACGCCCTCGAGGGAGAACACGTTCGACGCACATCGTATTTCATATTTTTCGCCCCCGTTGCGTGGTGGCAGGGGAGAATTCGCGAGCACGTGTTGCTCGGCGAAACAGCGAGGTTCGTTAGCGCAAATCGAAACTCTCGGGGGTGTTCTGTGGCGTTGGAAGCCATCGAGCCGCTTGACAACTGAATGTGGAACGACTTTCTGTTCGCAGAAAACGCTGGGTTTCATCAAGTCACGTGATTGAGAACCGGGATTAAATTTGTTTTAACTTATTGTTTCATCAAGCAAATGTCTTCCTGTTTTAATACCATTTATCGTTACATTAAATTTTTACGTTTTCAGTTGTAAACGTCGGCCCAATTGTCCCATTTCGTAGAGAATTCAAAGAAAGTAATGTAATCAACCTCACGCATATATTTATTAATATTGCAACACAAATAATATCATCCATAATATGAATAACAAATCTCCATTCCATTTGCGCCCAAAATCTTTTGCCCCATCAATATCTTTCGACGGTTATTAACAAGATCGTAGATAGGGATAACGAAAGGGATGAAGAATATTTCTACTGGTTTCAGTAGTAGGGACTCATAAGGCTGATCGGACGTTCAAGTCTTCTCCACAATATTCCAAATTCAATCTATAATGACAAAAGAAGTGCACCTTATTGGAAGGTCTCCAATTAGGTACCGCATAATTTGGATTTTTAGAAAGCACATGTGTATGAAAGTAATTGCACATAAAGATTTGGTTCCCCACCCACCACCATCGCTTCGCCACCTCAGCGCGAACTAGTGTGGTTTCAAAACATTTTTTTAATGCTTGTATTGAATTAAAGACTTGCATATTTATCAAGGATCAAATTATATCACATACATTTTGGACTTTTATGTAACTAACAACAGAGAAGTATTAAACTAATAGCTTATCATACGTTGACAAAACAATCAATGTTTTTAATTAAAACCTTTAGCAGAACAGGAGAGATGATAATGAAATAAATAAAAGAACATAATTGTATGGTATTACTTAAAACAAAGGCACATCAAAGCTACGTGTATCCATTTTTATTTCCCTCGAATACAGCTGCGAAAAGACTGATTGTCAATGAACATTACAAAGCGTTGATTCGAACAAATGGAACTCACACAGCCTTTGTGAGGGAGAATGGACGAGAAAGAAGTAACAATTCTGAAAGCGTCTGATAAAATCAAAGCTGTTAGAAAAGAAAAACGTTTTAATTCTTTTTCCTCTTACAAAGGAAGTTTTTCTAACTCGTAACACAAGCAACGATTCAGGTTTCAGATATAGTCATGTGACACATCGTAATAACGCAATAGTTACTTGGAATATAGACTCTTATCTTGCAATAACAAAAAAGTTCAGAATTAAGAGATTTTCAATTGAGGTATAAATTTTGTTATTACCAAATATCTTTAATCAATATTTCTTACGTTCAAAAGTCAACTTTTCAAGTTAATATATAATTGTCATGAATTCATATTAAACTTCGTTTTCAAGAAATGATAATGATAAGATATTTAATTGAAAGTGTAGTAAAGGAAATGCGGAGAGAGAAAGGGGAACAAACCAGTATCTGAAGAAATCCCTGACCCCCAATATACACAAATAAATGAGCAAAAGTCTCTTATTTGCTAAACGATGAGAGACAGAAACGAGACTGCAGTGGTGATAACTATAGTGGAAGACCATGCACCGAAGAAGAAATAATTATGAGTAACACAAGCAACAGTGTCGATGGAAGACATTCACAATAAATGGAGACAGCAATCTCAGTAGATATTCGTTCAAGCGTTTTGTCAAGTGAAAAAGTTTTCCCGAGTGTGATACAGTTTTAAAAGTATTATTTACGATGATCCCGATCCGTAATTGATCTTTACAAGGGGTTAAAGTATCGAAGTACATATACTGCAGGATTGCGGGTTCAGCCACAGAGAGCGAACATAACCCGACGTAGCGTCTACAGGATCTATCAGTAGAGAGTTTTAACATAACGTACAAGCTTCCGAGAGTACTCGTTACGTTGATGACGCTAACCGCGTAACGCACATGGCAGGACTACACTATTCGATGCATTTTACATAGCGTACTTTCCACTCATATCATAATAAAAATTGTACATCCTAACAAACCACTTCTATTCAAGTGTGCACAAGTAAACTCTGCTGTGAGTATACCGGCACGTGCTTTTACGACACACACAACCAAAAAATTTCTCGCATACCCTCTCAGATATGAACATCCGGATCAGAATCCGCCATGACATCTCTCACTAGCGTACGACTAACAAACGAAACAGGCGTTGTAACGTGCTACGCTAGAAACGTTAGAGTACCACTTCTGAGCATACGCATGTGGATAGCGTATACGATAGCTCGCATGTACGCTATGCAAAATCATCCCTAATAAGTGAGCAAAAGCGTCTGTAAGCGGTACGACGCTGTGGAGTTCTCACTCGCTTTGCCTCTGAACGTAATACCATAAGCAAACTGTAATACGTAACTATGAGTTCGGAAATCACAGTACAGTGGCTTATGGGCGGGGCGCGTTCCAGTTCGATGGGTAAAGTAAAACAGGTTGCAAGACTTCGTGACGGATGTTGCGTGAATGTTTCAAGAAATACTTAAGAAGGAACATTATCGTAACTATTCAAATGAAAAGGATCTAATGGTATGAAGGGCAGATTCTGACTTCCAGACCGAGATATGGATTGCGAAGGAATCTCAAGTTGTCAATGCAAGTGTTGAATATGCAGTTTAGAAAGTTACTAGATATTTGAAAAGAGACAAATTAACATTGGATGAGGATACGTGACAGCTGCTTCTTGCTGCTCTTATCGGAAGAACAAGATCAAGATTATGCCGAAATAATAAGCTTTTATTGAAATGATTACTATATAATTTGTGGAACTGGAGACATGTTTTTATAAAATTAGTTATAAATGTCCTAAACATTTGGCTTCAAATAATTATATTTTATCGCACCAAATAATAAAAAATGTTCAATTGAAATAAAAATGTTTACAGGTACTACAAGATTTATCCAATTAGAGAGAGTAAAATAAGTAATGTAAACCCTGGAAGGTAAACAACCCAACCCCTCTTTCTTTTAGTTTTTGTTCTCTGTCTCATTTTCGTACTAGTAACTTTCTCAAAAAATTTGTGTAGAATGAAATATGTATAATAACTCAACCCAATTGATTAAGAGAATGTAAAGAGATTTGTTCGAAAGAAAACTTACTTCGTCCCATCATTTGCAGTACAGAACCAGGTAAGACAACCGTTCGCTAACATTTCAATTTTTAAATTGAAGGTTGTTGAGAAATGAAAATGAAAATTGTGATAAAAACAAGTAGATAATGTGAAGTCCGCGATTCCCCAGCTGTACTACCAGTTAACAGCACAGTGAGATCGCCCGAGATAATTACTCAATGAAAACGCCAATCCCGCCCGACGTCACTTGTGGTAATGGTAGCGACTAGTAATTTACTGCTACACAACTAATTGCTTTCGGAATGCTGCCACTACTGAGTTTGCCAACAGAAACTCAGAAAGATAAAGACTAAATATTATGCACAAAAATTTATATAACTTATTTAAATAGTATTTACAGAAATATACAACGTGGAAAGTATATATGAAATACCTCCATTCAAACTCCCAGAGCTGACGGTTCTAAACGCCACACATTGACTCAGCCCGTTGCAACCCGCAACTTAGGACTGATTTTAAGAACCGCTGCCTGGAGCGCTTCCGTGCTGGGTGACAGCCTGGAGTCGGATTTGGATTTTAAGAACCGCTTCTGGGAGCTGGGTGTCTCCCAGGACCTGCCAACGCCCCCGTCGCTGCTGGTAGCGTGCAAACGGTGCTCTCAAGTGGCTGCTTGCAGCCTGCCTAGGTCGGCCATGCCAGTTTTGCTTTTGCTACCATGCCTTTCGTTAGTGTTCCTGCTTCTCTATTTATTACCCACCTCGCTTTGTTTTATGGGTAATCTTTTTTGAATATCTGTGACCTCTATTCTCGTTTTGGACAATCTTTCGGAATATCTGTGACCTCGCTTTTCGTTTTTGACAATCTTTCGTAACGATCCCCACGATTTTTGGAGAAATGCACGAGTTTTTCGAGTATTTTGCCGACAGGTTAGACATCGATAGTGATGAAGAAGAAGAACAGCGGGTACCACGAAGATACATAAGGGATAAGCAGAACCCCATTGTAACATTAGGACCTGTGCAGTCTATAGATTTTGAAATATTAACATTTTCAAGCATTTTGCTAGCCGGAAATTCCTAAGGAGATTAATGGTCGGGCCAGTCGCCGCCAAATAAGGAAAAATACCCGCCACTAAGCCTTCCCGTTCATTGTGTAGAGGCTGAACAGTTTCCATCTACTTCTGAAAATTGAGTAGGAATGCCCTCAGAAGAATGTTGCAGAAGCGCGTGGCGAGTGTGAATGGAATATTTCCAGCGGATGTAGAGTACTCAGTGCGCTAGCGAGGGCGTGATCACGTGACCTCCGCTTCTGTATATATTGGGAGGGTTGAAGATCCTCAGGGCCTTTCAGACCTTTCTGCAGAAGTGTTAGGAAGTACCCAGGTTATTTGAGATGTGACTTGGTTAGTTTTGGTCGTCAGACCACAGAGAATTGGTGTGGTAAATCTATTACTTGCTATAGGCGCGAATAACATAGCTTGGAACAGTTATTTATTTCGAGATAGCAACTTGGAACTTTTTGAACTTCGGATAATCTGGGTAGATTTCCGAGTTAATTCATAACACCAGTAGTTATAACTGTGTGTAATTATTGCTTTTAGATAGCAATATCAAGTAATAACAAGTTCAAACTTGTATTTATGATTTGCGAGTTTGTCTACATTTGTAAATATTCAGAGTTTTATTTAATTTGAATTAAATGTTTGATTGTTATTACTCGTGTGTTTGATTGCTTGGGGAAACCAAGCTGGTGGCAGCGAACTCTACCATAAAGGTTGTGGTTTATGGTGAATCCTGCTTCTACCCAAAAAATACCCACATCGCATCTGGGCTTGCGGTGTGCCGTAACACCCATTGAAGCATTAAGACCCACCCATTTTAAGAAGAGGTATCGTTTCGAGAAAGAAACAGTTTGTCAAGTTTTCTACCCAATGGTGAAACTGTAGGAAAAAAATTGACCAGCGAGGGTTTCCCATTCCAGTCCTTCTGAAACTGCTTGTGGTTCTAAGGTTTTATGCTAAAGGACTGGACCAAGTAAGAAACGTCTTTTGTTATTTCAGTAATATTTAATATTTTTTATGTTGATTTTATGTGATGTAAATTAATTTATTAGTTCAGACTTGTTTTATTTGTATGTAATACTATAGTGCAATATTAGCTTGTGATGCATTTGCTTGTTAATTGCAGAGTGATAATGCTGATATACATGGGGCCAGTCATTCAAGTGTGTGTGTGATTGTGAAGGAAAACTCGAACATTCTGGCGAGCAAATTGCCTAATAATTTATCACTTCCCAGGACAAGGAGGGAAAGTGATGATTGATATGATTCGTAAATTTTTCGATATGAGAGGTTTTCCAGGAGTTATTGGTTGTGTAGATGGAACTCGCATAACAATTGCCACTCCTTGAGGAGAAAATGCGGAGGTGTTCAGAAATAGAAAAATATTCTTTTCATTGAATGTGCAGGTACAGAATGAAAATAAAAGTTCTATGTGTAAGGGTTTATCAATTAGTATATCTCAATCAGTGTATTACAAACATACTATAATATTGCCAGCACCTTTCAGTTCTTAAAATAGTATTGTGAAGGATGCTGTCTGAAAAATGTGATGTAGGTTATATCTATTTCACATAAGTTTATTAATATCTGAAAAATTGAAAACTTGTAGTGTCATAGTCTTTCATTTTATATTGTTGTTTGATGGATTTAAAATCAATTAGTATTGAAAAGTATCTTTCTGAAATTGGTATTGAGGAAGCTTATGGGGGAAGTAGTAGAAAAGTAAGTTCTTGTATTTGTAACTGTATTTTCAATTTCAATATAAATTTTAGTTATTTTTGATATCCGTATATTAAAATTAAATGTAGAAGGAAAGAGTTTTACTTAAATTAATCACATCATTTGGTACTATAATAAATATTATTCTGGGGATTGGCTTTTATCTCATAGCCAATATTTTAATTATTCGGGTTCAATATAGTTAAATATTATTTTCTCTTTACAATGTGATGGAAGTAGAAAAAGTTTGTGTGATATGTATTATCAGTTCTTGATACCCATTCAGAACGTATCCCATCATATTGTTTAAAACATCAATGATTATCGTAGCATGCAATGTCTTAAGAGCACAGGCGGATTTAAAAGTTCAGCGCCCCTAGGCAATGGTAAATATAGCGCCATTTGAAGGCAAGATTTTATATACGTACATTTTCAAAATGTATATAATATACAAACAAAATTATAATTATATATTTTTGTTTATTTATTATCATATGGTACAAAGCAGTTTACACACTATAACTATCTAAAACCTATCTAAAATGAACCTATTTAAAAAACGTATAACTAACTAAATTTGTAGGAAGTCTTTGCTGATCCAAATAAAATCTTGAAAATTATTTTTTAGGTAACATTAAAAAAGCAACACCAATTTATAAAACACAATTTTTTCTCTCAATGTTATAATTTTTTCATCTCTTTTGGCGCCTCAAAAAATTCTTGCGCCCCTAGGATTTGCCTCCTCTGCTTAAGAAGCTCTAACAGTTTCTGAGAAAGTTATTTTTCATTTCTTTTTATGTCCACGTATAATGAATTTTTTTGAAAATTATTGTTGCAGTTGCTGGCAAGCCCGGACATGGAAATCATGGATATTGTAGCGAGGTATCCAGAATCGTTCCACGATGCCAGGATATTCCGCCTTAGCGGTCTTGGAATACCGTTTGAAAATGGCCAAGTGGAGGGTATTATCCTGGGAGATAGTGTATATCCCTGGGAGCCCTATCTATTTACACCAGTCCTCAATCCGAGGACAGATGCAGAGAGGCGTTATAATGAGGCCCACAAAGGAACGCGAAATTTGGTCGAGAGGACGGACCATTGGTGTTTTGAAGAAGCGGTTCCGTTGTTTACGAGGCATGTCTATGAAATTGGAGAACGCAGCGACAGTGGTGTGTCCCACTAGTGTGTTACACAACATATCGCGAAGGACAAATGAGGTGCCAGAAGAGGACGAAGGTGGAGAAGCAGAAGATGGAGATGATCTTGTATCGTATAAGTGGGTCCTCAAGAAAGAGGACTCCTAGCAAGAAGAAATTTTATTAATAGGCATTTTCTTTGAATGTTATGAATAAACGAATTACCACCATTTACTTGTAATTATTTGAGCAAAAGGAAACCTCATTCCCCTTTATTTAATGATAATTAAATTATTAGAAAGAGAGTATTGTTGGTGAAAGCACAATGATTCCATAAATTAAACCTCGAGAGAAAACATTAGTGTAGTTTATCTACTTTTTCCTTAATTGTTTTTGATAGTCCTAATGATCGAAACTAGAGAGTAGACTTGCTTCAGGTTTTTTTGTCCTTCCAATAGCAATACTATTTCTTCCAGATATTCTCAAAATAATGAAACCAGACAATTACGGATAATATTAAAGTGGGGTTAATTTTCATATTACAAAGAAAATCATTTATTATTTATATATATTTTATGGCCTTCATTGGACCACTTTAGTCAATTTTATGCAAAGGATTCTTTCGCTTCCTGGTAGCTCAGTAATTCTTCATTCTCTCAGATCTTAACTTTCTTTCTTGGTCTGAAATCACCCATTGTCCCATTGTCCGTTGTCCTTGTTTCTAGTCTCGTTTGTTTTGTCTTTGAGGCTTGATTTTGTACGTATCGTTGACGTAATAAAAACAATACACTTATGTTGTGAGAGAGTTCCTTTTTTCATCTTTCTTTGTTATTTTTGAAACATGTAGTAATTTTTCGCAGAAAAGGGAATGGATTTGAATAATTTAATTTCTTAAAGAGGTGAAAATCATAATATAAATCTAACAGACTTTTTCTTATGTTATTTTTTTTACTTACTCTTTCATATTGTTTTTCAAAAAGTTCATATGGTTTTTTGAGTATGTAACATTTCTACGATTGAATTTTGGTTTAACTATGAAATGGGTGAAGATGGATTTATTACGTCATTTTGTTTTTATTCTGGAAGGACTTAATTCGTTTTATGAGAGAAAGTAATTTAATAGATAATAATTTGAGGACGTCTTTTGACTTTAAATTTTCGTAATTTCTGTACATACTACGCCGTTGTGACTCATCGACTGACTTGCTCATTCATCAACACAGAACAAGAGAACCATTAAATTATTTACGGGTTTTTACTCTTGTATGGCAGAATATATGTAAAAAACAACAAATTTTTCGAAATTTCCAAAAGGCGGGGATTGTTATGGAATTTGTATTTTCAACTGGTGGTGGACGAATGTCATCTGGTTTAGTTGTTCTTGGCACCATTTTGTTGGCGAAAATGATATTTCTGGCATTGTAAATTCCATATAAGTTAATAAATATAACAATTATTTTCAGTTTCACAAATTTTTTTGAATCAAGGAGGAATGAGGGTTTCTTACTAAAGGAAAATCAAAATATTTTAAAATATATTTTCATTAGATAAATAGCAATACGCCGTGTATATTTGTAAATGTATTTGTTTTCGAAAATTAACTGTTACTACGGTGAAGGAAATATAAATATGGTGTTGCACGTCTAGTGAAATAACTCTCATATTTCCTTACAAGGGCCACACTTTGACGGCGACGGTAGTATGTAAACTTTTTCCTTGTCCAACCCAGCGGACTACCGCCCACATCACCACAGCTTGACCCTCCGCCGCGCAGGTAGATAAGTTGAATAATTTGTGAGTTGAAAAGTTCGCAACTCATCTACGCCAGCCTCTGGCATCGAAGAAGAGTCAATGTTTCGGTTCGGCGTCCGACATAGCCTCCACGTCTGACAATCTTGCGTGAGCATCTGTTCCACAGGCCACTGAAGCACCTCTATTTAACTCGAACGATGCACATGATACCACATTGTTCTTCACGTCCCTTCACTTTTGCGCATGCCCTTGTCCACGTGCTCGCAACTTCGCCGGTAAAGCGTTGCCATGAGGCGGTAGCGTCGGTCGGCACCCATCCTTTCACCAGGAAGACGCAGGTCGGCCAGCATGACGAACTACACTTTTTCTGGGAATTCTTCACTTTCCAGCTCTCGTTATTCTGGCTGACTCCAATGTTAATAAAATATAATTTTGTCCCAGCGAATGTTTGAGCGCTGTTTCGACGACGCTACAATAACTACCATCTCCGCGTTTGGGTAAACGAAGGAAGTTATAGACGTAACGATTAGAGGTGCTTTAAAGTTTGTCTCTGTAGTGCTTGAACTCAAATAGAACACAACAATGTGAAATAAGAAATACGTTAGAGTACTAAAGATTGTCCCAACAATTTCCCGAAAAAAAAAAAATTTTCGCTGCCAAAGGTGGGGCAAGTTGGTCTAGAACTACTATTATATAAAGGGGCAAAGGATACAGTAACAGGCGCGTTATAAAGGTTTTTTTTTTGTTTTTTTTTGTGGGGCTTTAGGGCTCGTCAACATCGAAGGTCCTTAGAGCCCATCGTTATAAAGGGAGCGGGTTTCAACATGGCAAGCGTTACATAAATTGTGACAAATATAATGTGATACAGATACATAGTATGCTAAAGCAATGTATGGTAGCCAGTACCTAGAAGCAATAAACTCAAGTATATGTGTATTGACTATTTTCCTGATATCAGTTGATATAAGTAAGTCTTTTGACTATAGGTTATAGTCAGACTTATCTCTTTTCCTTGTGAGTAAATCTGAATCTGTATTGAGCATAGGCCTTTGCAAACGTACAATATAATTAAATAATAATAATAATAATTGAAGTCATTGAACGTTTGGTCGAAATTGGTTTAGTGATTTCAGTGTATAATGGACTCATCCGGAAAATTCTTCGTGCACGTACTTAACGTACTTAAGAAAATAGACTTCAAGCTTCGATGAATAATTTCGTATCTCGCAGTTAGTGGTTTCAAATATCAATCGCTTTCACTTCTATTGTGTCAGTAAAATAAATAATCCTGATAAACATTACAAATCAAATCTACGAAATAGATAATTCGTATCATTTTGCTAAACATTAGTGGGAACTTTATGAAGAATATTTGTATAAAAAATACGAAATTTATTATTTTTCCATTTAGGATTTTTATAATATCTACATTCTATTTTTATACGTATATTAGTTTATGTTTAAACGTTCAACATTAAATGACTCCTTTGCTTGTTTTTGGTCATAAATTTCACACACACACAAAATTGTGTACAAAAAATAACGCTTTTAGTTTATTATTTTTAATCTTAAAATAAATAACAAGAAAATCTTGTTATTTTAAACATGATCTCACTATTATATTTTGAACGAGCAACATCAGTGTGTCATATCTCTGAACAATTAAACATTTAGAGAGACCAACAAAAGAAATGAAGGCTCTAACAACGCGTTAGAGACCTCGACGCGGAGTATTTTTGTTTGTTCAAATTGAATAAATGTTACATTTTTGTTACTCTTTGACTTTAAAGATTAGTACAGAAAAAATATACATGGTTCCATTTAACAAAATCAATAACAATGAAATTACATCTACATTAGCAAAAGCCACAATTATATAAATACATTTTGACTTATTTCACTAAAATCACATGTCACGAATAATCCGAGAAAAAAAAAGAGATATTTGAGTTGAACGTTCTTACTGAATCACTCAGTACACATTTTTATACTTGAATTACATAATTACTAGCTGAACCTGAAAGTATGAAACTAACATTCTGTGCGATAGTATGAACGTTTACATTTTTTTAGCAAGACTATTTTATTTACCTGGATAATATAGCAGATACTACTTTTCCGCCTCTCTGCTAGTTGTAGGTGAGTTTTACACTATTTCGTAATTAAAATTAACAATGTAAACAACATCTGAACGGTAATGAATAGTACATGATAATAAAAAATGCAGTATCATATGAGCCACGTACAATTTCCCTGAACATTGTTTAGACCAACATGGTGAGACGCGTCAGAGCAGTCAATTATTAAGACTAAAGGAGTTAAGTAACAATAAACGAGGCTAGTAGGTGAAAGAAAAAAATAGGAAATCACGGACATATTTTTAAAAGTTAGAAAGTGCGATACGTCATTTGCGTGATTTACTCTCGTTTATTTGCGCAAAAACGGAACTATAAATTTCTGGTACATTTGCGTATTAATGTGTGTGATGATTGGAGACTGCAATGTCTCGGAATATGTTTTTGCAAGTGTTAGAAAGAAAATTATGAAACTCCGTACCAAAAACCAAACATTGATTTCCATTTTCATTCCGAAAATCGACTTGTCTGCAACAACGTCGTTCAATGTTGACCATTCTCTTCTCCCTGTAGCCGACGTCTTCCATATCTGTGAAAGCCAAGCCGCTTCCCATCCGCATAATCTCCCGAAGCTCAATGTCAACACGTCTCCTTGAGAGGCGAAACGCGTCGTGACGTCGTGGTGACGTTCGGCGATGCTCCCTTCAGTTAGCTAGCATGTCTGTGTTGCAGACGCAGCTTGCTCTTCTCTCAACGACAGATCGCAGGGGTTCCATATTGGGTTTCGGAATTGGATCGAGGAGCACCCAAGGACAGGACTCGAGGGGAAGGCACCCTCGTGATGATGCCTAATTTTCTTTCCGTTCTGTCACACTCTCGGTTTATGTTGGGTTGGTTCCCCTTGAGAATTACGGAATGTTGTGAAATCAGCAATATTTTCTTTTTTTCTCAAATAACTACACAGGGAAAGATCATATCTTGGTATCGAAAGCATTAGATCTTTAATTCATATTCTAGGTATGATTACGAGTGTTTATATTATTTACTAGTGTTTTATATTATGAGTATTTAATATTATTGATTTGTTTCAATAATATCAACGTTTTTGTAACATCAAAGATATCACATACAAAGTAATAGCGTGTTCAGTGAGATATTTATTTGTGACCTAATTCCAAGAATTTTGTGTGATATCGTAACAGAAGCTACAAATGAAAAAAAAAATGTATCACAAGGTTTTTAAGCTGGCTATCGGGCCGATGAGCTATATTATCTGCGACAATGGATCCAACAGAGAATGTGTAACATAGTCAACCACAAAATCTTTTATAATCACTAATACCATTTTCCGCATGTTTCACAAATTATGTCACGTAATTATTCGTAACCTAATATTTCTTATTAATATGAACTTTCTACTGCCTTTTCTTTTCTATAATCGAGTCCTATTGTTTTTACGACTTTAACATGACTGAATATTTGCAATATATTATATTATAAGCATTGAGTTGATAAATATATTTTATTTCTTTTAGTTAGTTCGTGCAGCCAGAGCATGATTTTCTCAAGGACAAGATGTCCAACCATTAGTTACTCTTTTCTCTCTAGTTTTACATTACGCAACAAAGTATACGTAAAATCTAAGATTAATATTCAGGAGAAATTAGCAGAATTGAAGGTAGGAACAAATAAAATTGATAATCATAACGTACGTCGTAAATATCCGATAATTTTATAAATTGATAATGCATTCTCGTATCAGCGCATTGTACCAAAACAATCCAGAGAACGAATACTGACTGATGAAAGGCTAATACCTCTTGATATCTCTATATATTTCACACGACTATTTCATCCGTTCGGCAAGATAGATTGTAGTATGGATGGATTCCCTCTAGAGGAGCCCCGCACATAGGCCTAAAAGGCCCTTTGTACCCCTTAGTACAGTCAGGGCTACTCCATCCCCAGGGCCTTGCAAAAGGACATCAGATTGGATTTTTGCCTTCCTGATATCCTCTAAGTTCGGGAAATGCGCACATCCGTTCGGAAAGTTTGCTTCGCAGAAAAATTCGCATAGAGCTACAATAACTCTATCATTAAAATACAAAAATCTTTTTAAAAAATTGTATGAAATATCGTGCTAAAAATGTTCAGTTCTATGATTTTTTTTCCCCGGTGGAATGTATTTTTACAGGGCTATGCCTCTCCATCCGGATACAACCGGATGGTGTGAAATAGTTCTTAAGAGAAGATGCAAGATCTAGCCTTCGTTCTGATTACCAAGAATTAAGTTCCATTTCGTCTTCAGCGATCAGCTACTCTACACGGATATTTGCGGGTTTTCTTCTGCTCATCTCGAGGAAGAAAAAAAAAAGAGTTGTGTCTTAGTGCCGTGAAGATTTCCTTCCCTAGCACAATTGATTACTGAATGTTAAGACTTGGAACTGCTTCCCCCAATTTTAGGCTTAACTAACTGAATAAATGAATAAGTAATTATCAACAAAGTAGTTACAAACTGCGTGTCACGAGAAATGATCGTGGTTATACTTATATAACCAAATAAAAAACAAGTCCCTCTAAATGAGAATGTTAAAAATCGTATTCACCATGAAAATATGTTGTGATGTGATGCCATATGAGAACCGTAGAACAGAAATATTCAGAACAAATGACATGTTTTCGTTTGGAACTGACACGCAGTCATCTCACATACCAAGGTCTAGTTTCGTCCTCTTTCACAATCGCAAAGTCACCAATCTCTTAGTCGCATTGAGCACACGTTTCGCCCTCAGGCAGTCTCAAAGCTACCCTTTCTTCTCTCCTCCTTCCCTCTTCCTCACCCCTCCTCTTGTTACCATACTCATCCCCCCTCCACCACGGTCATCCACGCGCCTGGTTCATTTACATGTAATTGATGTTTACACGACCTTCGCCTGAGCGCCCCTGAGATAATTGTACCCCACTGTGAGTGAGTGGCGGGGGGTGGGGTGGGGGGACAGGGACAGTGGCGCCCCGTACGGTGCCCCACTCTGCACGCTTTTGTTGTGACTCAGAAATACCCCTCTTGCGATCAATCTTCCCCCGGGAAGAAAATGAAAGAGCAGAGTATTCGCAGTTGCGCGCTAAGATAACGACGCTTTGTCATAAATCCACTGCGAATTGTGCTCTGAGACTATGAACAAGTACATGAGTGTTTATGTGTGAAAAGGAAAGGACAATACTTACTTTGTCTTTACTCCTTTTATCCTACAAAGGGTGTCGGAGATGTATATGTGACCTTCTAATTCATTGGATGGGGAATGAAAAGGATACGGGATGCCCTTCCACGCACCTGGGTGATGTATGAGTATGTGTGGGGCGAATAACGATAAGTGAATATCCTTGCTGAAATAAAAGCGGGGAAATGGGAGTACCCCACGAAGACCTGCCGCGAACCACGCTTCGTCCACCACTGCAAACTCAACTTGGATCAACCAGGGTTAGAATCAGCGTCACGGAAGCGTGTGCTCTGTGCACTACGCCACCGGTGCCTGCGAAGCACAACACAACGAGAAAATATCCCGTTTTGTGTAAAACAACAAAAGAACGTGAAATTTTTTTTTGTTCCTGTTTCTGCAGTCAAATACAACACAAATATGTGATAACTTTCGGTACGGTAAAAGTGACGACGAACCGATAATCGAACTCGGGACTCCTGTTTTGATTGCAAAGATGTTAACCACTACACCCACTATAAGGCTTGGGTGGAAATGGTGATCACATGTGGAAGGCGAACAGGTGGTGTAATAAAACAAAGCTACGACTGCGATCGCGTCTCTGCTTTCTGCGCACTCAGAACGAGAGGTCACGGGTCTATAAACTATATAAGTTTAGTTGCTTCTTCCCATCATTCCGCAAACCAATCATCGTTCGAAGAAAGCTGGATAGGTAGAACAGAAATCGTCAAAAAAGCGATTGTCGATAAATGAATAGAAATAATGGGAATAATTGAATTTTAAATAAAAATAATTTACATTTTGTATTAAAGCATTTAATTACAATAAATAAGTAGATCGTGGACAGTTTGCATCTTGAGCGCTTCGTACTAGCATTTATCATTGTCTTCTTCAAGGTTCGTCAATCTCGAGACACTTCTTGCTCTCTTTTGCGTACGTCACATCCACAGCGATTTAAACGCATTGCAATACTATTTGTGTTATAAAGGTCAATGGCTCAAATTCACAAGATACCTCATTAATCTACGCCGCGTACAACACAAAAGGAAGTACTAGAAGGTTCGTCTGATTTCCTGTTCCTGTAATCACATCTTATGAAATTCCATCTTTTTGTATTTCATTAAAATATAGTTCTTCAAATTATTAATTTTTTTCAAACCTGAATAAGACCAAAAATTTGTTTTGTACCACATGCAAATGGACGAAGAAGCTGAATCGATGTAAATTTATGTTGTCAAGCATAAGTAATTTATTCCTTATGCTCCGAGCGTAAGAAGCAATGATCACAATATTATAAAATGCATAGAACCTCCTGTTGAAACGAAAATTGTTATATAACACTTAAAAAGTACTCCATTGTTTCCAAGTCAAGATGATGACATAAATGTTTACATCATGTATGATCCGAAAAGCCAGAACATGAGTCAACATGGACCGAGTTAGGAAAGTGTAGTCTTTATTCTCAGAAAACATAAAATTTGATTGATACTTCTACCTCAATTTTCTCACTTTACTGGTCGCATATATGTCACAGTATCAAGTTCAATTTATGGTCGTTGGGTTAATAAACGTCATTTATAATTTGTGTCCTGGATCAAATGCTTCAAAGTTTCACCATAAATGTACAAAAGTTTGGACAAGAATCGATAAATTTATTGTTCATTGGGCTTCGAGAATCAAGAGGTGTTATGGGATATTTTATGTTGTTTATAGTTTAAGGAAACATAATGATGAATCTATTTGCTAAAATCATTTTTAAATTAAGTATGATGAATATTTCTTTTAATATTATATTTCATTTCCTTCACCACTACTACGCTAAGAAAATCAGGAGCTGTGAATATTTTTATAATAAAATTATATCGTACAAGTCTATTTTGTATTTAAAGTTTTTATTTCTTAACGAACGTTGATAATAGTTCAGTTGTTGACAAGTTTTCTTTTTCGACATCTTATAACATTAATAGTATATAGTTACTATTACACGTATTCATCTCGTTTAAATTAACAAAAATTACTATTCTTGCTTTCTTAACTACTAATTTCGTATCATAATGCATCAAATTGACCCTTACCGACAACGTCAAAGATAGAACGAGTAACTGAATTTTCAGTAGTTTTCTATTCTATTTGTAAAGAGGAATGTTGCGTGCTATCGAAGCTACCTACATTGGGAGGTAGGAAGGGGTGGTAGTGTAATTGTTAGTTGGTGAATTGTCACATAATTGTTACAGCTATATGAACAGTAGTTTTGTACTAAGAGTAATATGATCTGAAGACTTAAAAATTTGGTTTCGACACTCATGTACCACATACATATTCCATGATACTACCTTTTTCAGTTTCTACGGTATGGTATTCGCGCACTTAATCTGCATCGAGCCACAAGTGCACACCAATGCTCTTTTACCCACCAATGCGATTCTGAAAATGCGTGTAAATGTTCAGCGATTATGTTCATTCCGCGTAAATCTTTACAAACAATGGCCAGCGAAAGAGCTAAATCCTTGCACCCTAATGTCACACACTCATGTAACCACAATAAATCGTCCAAGCTCTTTTGTATGCATTCAAAACGAAAACTAGCCTTTCTTTTTGCCCATCAATCCGACAGTCTCCTAAGAGTGCACCACAAAAAAAGTGGCGAAGTTGGGGTGGAGAAGTAGGAAGGAAAGAGGGCTAAGAACCCTTGCTTGCACGACGGCGGCACCGTGAACGGTAGCAGACTGAACGGAGCCTGTCAACCTCCCGCGCACAACAATAGAACGCTGCGGGCGGTCTCTGGCGGGGTTTCTCTTAATTAAGAACAGTATGGCGTTCATAATGGCGGCCGTTGCTGCTTCTAAATAAAGGCCAAGCGTTCGTTAATGCTCGTGTTTGCGATGTTTGCCTCCGCAAAGTTCAGAAGGGAAAGCTTTATTCACAACGGTTTGATTACAAATCTCGCGTTTGTATGTAGGGAAAGGGGCGGACACACGTGAGTGGAAATATTTCCGGGATGGCGTCAGCGTACGAAAGAAAGTAATCATGATTATTCAGTGAGAGAAAGTGACGAAAAATCAACACAATCATTCTTTCCTATTTCATTCAAATAAGTAGATCAATAAAATACCAAAATGTGTATAACAAAAATTAAACAGAGTACGTATACTGATGTCCAATTAAGATTTATAGAATGATAAATTCAGCAATTGTGGTGTTTTTATTTATTTATTTATTTTCAAGAAATGAAATACATAATTTACAAAATTCCTTAATTCAATTTTCAGGAGGCTTTTGTACTACTTTGTACGGGTATATAGCGTAAGTCGCGTTTAAAGGGGCAAAGTAGATGGGCATATAAAACGATTAAATCAAATAGTATATTCTTCCAGCGACGCACAAACAGTTCCTGTCAAGTCAAGTACAGACTAGCGTCATTCAGAGAGAGAAGTTAAATGATTCTGCATGGTGGACAACTAGCCTGACGTGAATGCTTTTGCACCACCAATTTCATCAGTTCATCACCTACTTTGTGTAAATATAATGTATCTTCTTTTATGAACGGTCTTTGTTTCTTGACCGTCACGTGGTTCCCAATGGTTCTCAATGAATCAGCCAGTTGCGTCTATTTTAAGAAATATTTAAAGATATTATTATAGTCAGCCAAGGTTCTGCATAACAAATAAATTTATTTTCATGTATTCTGCAGGAATCCGAGTTTACCAAATGAAAATACTAAACTTCTTGTGAAAATGAAAACGAAACTGAATAATTCATTGAGAGTAAATTCCGATGCATGTTATGCACATTCCATGGTATTAATGGACATATGAAGGTAAATATGCTAACACATCTTTTTTTTTCTTCATGAACTACCTTATTGAATTGAATTGAACCCACTTGACCGGCCATTTTTCTTAAGCGCACAATAAGGTGAGGTTACTTAACAAGTAGGCGAGATCAGTAACCAGGCTGGCCTTATCAATTTTCTTATCAAGTATTTGTATTAATATTCGTGTATTTTCTGTGCAGCTTGAGAATGACGAAGTTTTCAGAACAGAGACACGTCAGAAGTTCCTCCCCCCTCACCTCCCCCCACACAATGTCAGACACATTTTGTATTTTCATGTTTAAAATACTTCATTTTCACGACCATAAAATATTGCAAATTTACTATTTACTGACTAACGTGAAATATTCAAATAAAGTTTTCAAACATGAGACAAATAATATAAAAAGTTAACATTAATTCATTTTTGTTGAGTAGTCAGAATCCCTCCTTAAAACTAATTTTCTGGTTCCGGACCTGCCGAGAGAGAAATTTTCCGTTTTTTTAACTTTATAGTAAAAGGAAATGCCAGTGAAATAAGAGACTGTTAATTATCGTATTACAAGAATTGTGAAACAGGATCGGAGATGAAGATTTGGGGGTCACAGAAATGAAACAGAGTGTTAACATCATCCGAACAGCGTACAACCAGGAAGCGTTGAAGATTTAAAAGACAAAAAAAAAAAATAGAAACTAAACCAAATGAACATTTAATCAAACAAACGATACTGCCAAACAGCAATAATTGAAAGCAACTTGTATTATTTACACCATAATTGACTAGACTCCACGTACGTTTTCTTATTGTTGTATTTGTAAATGGGAAATGTAGCGTGCTTGTTACAACACACCACAAGCCCATATGCGATGTGCGTAAGCTTTTTGGTGGAGAAGCGGGATTCAACCATAAACCACAACCTTTATGGTAGAGTTCGCTGCCACCAGCTTGGTTTCCCCAAGCAATCAAACACACGAGTAACAACAATCAAACATTTAATTCAAATCAAATAAAGCTCTGAATATTTACAAATGTAGACAAACTCGCAAATCATAAATACAAGTTTGAACTTGTTATTACTTGATATTGCTATCTAAAAGCAATAATTACACACAGTTATAACTACTGGTGTTATGAATTAACTCGGAAATCTACCCAGATTATCCGAAGTTCAAAAAGTTCCAAGTTGCTATCTCGAAATAAATAACTGTTCCAAGCTATGTTATTCGCGCCTATAGCAAGTAATAGAATTACCGCAGCAATTCTCAGTGGTCTGACGACCAAACTAACCAAGTTACATATTAAATAACTTGCGTACTTCTATACGCTTTCGCACTTGTCTCAAAGTCTGAAAGCCTCCAGTATAAAAGTCACTTAGGAGCTGAAATCCTTCCAATATATATTGAGACGGAGGTCACGTGACTACCTCTTCGCCACCGTTCCCAACACCCCACCTCGGCTTGGTCACTCCTCAGCTTCCGAGAAAAACTGCCTTTTCGGATGAACACTATTTATGTCAACTACTGAAATATTCCATACACACTCATTTTCCTTCTCCGGGGCGTTCATCTCAGTTTTCAGAAGTAGAAGGGAGTTCTGCCTTTTCACAATACGAGAAGTATTAAACGCACACTTTTCCTTGTTTGGGCGGCGACGGGCCTGGCTCTTAATCGCCTTTGGAATTTCCGGCGAGCACAGTGCTTGAAAATGTTATATCAAAATCTATACTGGCCCCGATGTTACAGTGCTATTGAAGCTTATCTACATGGAGAGATAGGAGTTAGGAGTTGGGTGGTAGGACTAATGATAGAAGGTGGGCCGGTTAGCTGTGTTTACCAAAAGTTGGTCCACGTGAAGGAGTTAATATGAGTTGTTAGTAATAGAGTTATTGATACTCGGAGGAGGTGGATAGAGGAAGGAGGCCTCGCTTTTCAGTAGTCACAGCTATATGAACTTGGTCATTCGTGTGAAAAGTTTCAAATTTTTCTTGACCCCGGGATGACATGGTGATGAGCAAGAACACTACCACCTGAGCCACCAGAGGGGCAGACTCCATGTACTTCAACAACGAGTAAACGCTTTTACTGAATTCGTTGTGTCAAGCAAGTAGATCAAAACTACACCAGTGTGGAAACAAATTACTTGCGTGGTTTTGTTTTCTTTGACTTGACACAACAAAACCATTCGCTGACATATTCCAATTAAACACTGCGTAAATTGTATCTTATGCGTCTTTCGCTTTAGTTTTCAATGAAAATAGTCGTTTTTATACATTAATTTTTAGACTATCCCTTGAATTTGTTTTCTTACTTTTTTTTGTATTATTCGCGGGTTTTGTAAAGATAATTAAACATTTGTAGCAAATGAGTTTTGAAAACCAGGTTCGAGTATTGCGAAGGGTACTGTGAACATTACTCACGTCTAATTTTCTTATAATGGTTTTATCATCATCAACATTATAACGTTTATGTATACGAAGAGGGTAGAGTGATGGATCTTTCATACGAATGAATATACACCTAACTCTGCGTTCAAACCGAACACATTTCTCCTGACATCACCATTTACCAATTTCTCAGTATATATTTTTGATATATGAGATAATAATATTATACACATGACCGTTAATAATTGTTTTAATTCGTAAGGATGTAAGACTATGGAAAAATACAATGGATAAAAGAATAGAAACGATTTTTTTTGGTCACATTAAAAAAATGTTCTCTAGGCGTTCTAGCTGTGAGGGTGATAGTACGTTTCTGCCAGCAGTTGTCGCTCTGCACCCGGACAAGACGAGGAGGCAAAATAAAGCTGTCAAGCGAAAGCGTTGGAAACAAACAATCGATCGAGGTCGGGCGGGCGGGCGGAGGAGGACAAACAGGTGCTAACGAGAGATGCGCGCCGCTAAATAGGAGACCGCTCGCCGACGGAATTCAATTCGGGTGGAGGAGTAGGAGGAGAGAGGAGTGTTAATTTGTAGCACGCGATAAAGATCGAGGATGGAGAGAGACAAAAGGCGCACTGCCTTCGGGAGGACAAAAGCACTAGTGTCGTTGCTTAAGTCTTCACGAAAGAACTAATAATTATAACAAAAAACACAATGATACACATGTGTGAAATGTATGCAATAGTGAGTTAATACAAGTTGAACAACTTATAATTTTGTAATGTAATACATTTTACTTTAAATATCGTTGTAACTGAATATGAAAATTCGAATTGTTGACGCGATTAATGTATATCGTTACATAGTTGCATCGAGATAATATAAATACTTAATTGAGTACTTATTGTGCTTATTAAAGCAATATTCATTTCGCCTGCTTTATCGCTGTTGAAAAAGATTCAAGGATGTTCACCTTCATACACAACCAAGATGTGAGTTCCGGAGTGCTCTGTTGTTGATCACCTACATGAACATGAACTTTCGGTCACTCATTTCTGCATGAACCTTCGTTGATAATTTCGTGTCTCAGGGGCAATACCTCTTTCCATTTACCCGTCGTACGAAGGGGTTGTTTATTTTAGAAGGACGGAGTTACCTTATCCCAGGTGTAATTCGGACGTCACATTTTCGTTAGTGGAACAGCGGGTCACCACCCGTGGGTGTTTGTACAGCTGTGGTCCACTTACGCATTACAGATACTCCTCTTAACTCCATAATAACACTGTACTGTTGTTTGCTTTGAGTTTTATCCTAATAATGTGGATATGGACAGATTTTCTACAGTAAAACATCTTATAAAAAGCTGTCAAAGATCGTTGAGAAAATGCGGAACACAACATATCACTCCGATATCAAACCCAGACGATTCAATATCGACTCATCGTGACGCCTATTGGAAAACTCGGATATTTCTTCTTGGAGCCTTGGCACGCTTTCGGATGAGGGTAAGAGAAAAGGGTGGTTTGGAAAATAATTGGACAAGACGTCATTTAAAGAGGAAGACCAAGAACGTGGATGTGAGAAGACAAAGGGGTCATCTCGTCTGAGAAACGAAGATCGAGACATCCTGGGGAAGCTAAAGCGAAACCCTCCTCTAGGAGAAAGAACAACATAGGGGAAAAAGCAGCGAGGGTGGAAATTACTAAAGGAAAAAGAGAAACACAGAACGGAAAGCATGGGAGACACTGAACAAAGCGCGTAATTAATTCCAAACAAAGGAGACTTCAGGGAGAGCCAAGAAACAGTTCGAAACGATAACACTACTTGACTTTCAAATGCGCGTCCTATATTGAAACTAATCAGGGTTCTCCTTGAAATATAAATATTCAGAAATGGGAGGAGGGATAGAGGCTTAACTAGGCTAAATGATTCATAAACTCCATCTAAGAAGTGGTTTCTGAACTCGACACACACCTTATACTCGTTGTTTGCTAAATTTCATGACTACGTATGCGACGCACAAGACGAGACGTATTTCTAAGAAGATCGCCTTGAGCTTTACTGAATAGAAATGAGAATATAATTCCATACTCGTCTTGCCCTACATTATAACATCGTATTAAATCAATCGTTTGAATAAAGATACTGTGTCGTGGGATCTAGATTTCACTGCACAATTGCACGTGGTTGACATACAGGTTTCGAGATGTAATCAGCAGTAGTTTTAGGTTGCGTGCGTTAATATGCTAGTGATGTTTTCGTTTTTTTTAAACCATGTTAACGTCGCAGAACAACACAAATGATTGTGTCATTCTGAATTCGAAGTACATTAGTTATTTCCTTTTTTCGTTGTCTGAAATCAGAAAAGTCTATTTTACGAATAGTGAGACAGGGCCTCATTCATGAGCTCGAGGCGTCACGCTTCCTGCCGGCTTAGAAATTATATAGACCCGAGTTTACAATATCACATTTCCTCAACAGATTGGCCGAATGTAATAAAATAGCAATCAAATTAAAGGAAATACCTTCATATTTATGAAGTTGCATAAGAAAAAATTTGTGTCAACCAAAATTTTGTTTATGAGAAAATCCATGAAAAAGACCAGTTTGTGTCTACAAAATATTGAAGAACTGAATGTAAATTAATTAATTGTATTAAGTATACCAACATTACACTCTCATATATCAAACCAATTTTCATGAATAATTTTCCAAAAGATATGTTTATGAGATTTACATTAATACAACAAAACCTTGTTCGAAAAACACAAAACTTATTATTTTGAAGGACAAAATGACTAACCGTTTGGCAGTTATTTGTTAGGATAGAATAGAATCCACTTTTTTCTACTTTTGTTACACTCCACAGTACCAGATTTTACAAGAATTTTGAAAGTTCTTGTGTGCATTATAAAGAAAACAACTATCATCTAAACACAAATGTTTATTACAAGTTTTTTAAAATATTAGTTGATTCTCCTAAAATGTATTTTCGTAGGTTGATCAAGAAAAGGTTACAAACAGCAACGTTTGAAAATTAACTATTGTAGAAGGAATATTTTTCCCCTGAGGGGAGACAGACGGCGCTAGTTGTCTTACAGCAGTTGTTAGCGAAGGTAGTGTAAATTCACAGAACCGTCAGAGCGATTGAAATGAGAAGTTTAGAAAAGTGGTCTCGCTTGGAGGTACGAGCTGTGATTCGTTTCTTGTGGGCAAATAATGTCTGAAATCCACAGTCAAACCGTGGAAGTTTATAGTGAAGAAGCAATGAGCAGACATGTAGCGAAATGGCGTCGCTCTTTTCAATCAGACAGTGATTGAAAACCACAATACGGTTGCGGGAGGTCGTCCAAGTTCTTTCAATGACAGAAATCAACATATGATGAGAATTTTTTTAAATTAATGTGTAACCGGTTTTTTAATCCATTCTCATAGTTCATAGTTGTACATGACGTCCCGAATTCGGTTTTATGTATGGATGGTTTTGATTGTCCTCTGGGTAAAAGTAAGAAATGGAGCATTCTTGTGAAAGTTGTCATTGACTTCAATTCATCCACACAACTTCGCAAAGGAGTGTACACTTATAGTCCTCGCATCGTAAGAATAATAACGAGATATAACCAATGGAGCGAGAGCGCGGCGTTGCCACATATTTGCTGCGGGGCAGGGGTGGGCATCGGTTCGGGTCGGTCGGACGTTCAACCGAACCGAAAACAAGTCAAACAAACTTAATTGAATAGTAAATTTTATAATCTAAGAGCTAAGTATAGAGAAATAATTCTGTCTTAAACCGAAAATTAAATTTATTTTCCGGAAATTGAATAATGTTAAATTAAAGTTAATAAATATGAATAAATATTAAATCTAAATGAAATGATATAATAATGAAAAATAAATTAGAACCAAAATTGATATAGTGTTTTATTATGTGCAAAATTGTCTTAATTGATTATTTAAAACTTCAATAAATTTTAAATGAAAATGGTACATTATTTCGATCAAAAAAAAAATTACAAGCATGTAAGTAATTATGTTATGTACTTATTATGTAATTATTACCTGGCGGTGAGGTTTACCGCAATTTAAGAGAATTCTAAGCATGTAATTGTTTTAACAAAAACACAGTAAACAAATAAATTTATTAAATATACAGTTCATTTACGTAGGTCAACTTGGATCAACTGCCCCGTCACCAAATAAGCGTTCATGGTACTCTACAAAAGTAATAACAAACATAACTAATTAATAAAGAAAAATGTAAGTAAATGAAGAAAACTCACAAGGAACAGCGAATATACTATCTTACGCAACTATAGGTGACACTATATATTGCGTTTTGCATATACCTACAGTTCTTCTAGCATTGCAAGATCAAAAAATTGACAACTATACACTTGTCTTTTTGATAGCGATTAATGTGAGTCACTTATAAATCACTCTCCTCAGCCGAAAGACCGGCCAATAGATCGTCAATCACATTAGAATGAAAATAATTATCTATCCCTGAAAACAAATTATTTGTTAAATATATGTAAAATTGTATTTTTTTAAATTACGACTAATCGTTAAATTGAAAATTAATAACCGTACCTGACTCTGTAGTTATGCGACCAATATTACCGCTCGCTCCTCGGGGCGCATGAAGTTTTTTTTTTGTTTTTTTTCGTGGGGCTTTAGGGCTCGTCAACATGCGCATGAAGCTGTCTCTTATACACATCNTAATACCATAAATAAGTTACTCATTTTTACAAATCGCTGTTTTTAACATCTTATCAATAACAGAGTTTATAGAGTATTCCATACTGGGAACCTTCGTGATGACATCTCTTGGGTATCACTGCGTCTGGTTTAATTTTCCACAACGTTTCGTCCGAACTCTGCAGGCATCTTCAGGCGAGTGCTTCCGAGGTAACGGCTAGCCGTAGGCGAAAATTACAACACACGCAATGATACCCTAGAGGTGTCATCACGAAGATATGCAGCCACTGTGAAAACCATTAAGCATTTTACACTGGGAACCTTCTTATTTTGGTAAAATATTCAACAGTTTACTTCCGCAACTTAACTTTAAACCTGTTTTTCTGAAGTGGAAATGTTTTTTTTTTTCGTATGGGTTACTGAACTTTTATTTATGTTTTATTTACTCAGCCTACCTTGTATACTAGTTACTATAAACAATATATATTTTGGAGAGATTAGTTGGTATTCTAATTTTTTATTTGTTCCATTATTTTCGTGTTACAAAATGGAGACTGAAAGAGGGAAGGTGAACACGGAATCTGTTAAGGTTTCCAGAATGCGACGTCGTTTCAATTAACTTCTGAAAATAATTAATTTTAATAACCCGATCGGTTAACAGATCTTTCGGGTTGCGAGTGATATTGAGAACCAGAAACAGACCCGTCCCGACGGAAACTGATTTTTTTAGGTTGTTTCGGTCGGGTAGTTAATACCGTTATTGCGGGTTATGACCTAGCGTAGTTCCACTCATTCCAAGAGGCATGACATGTCGTTGCGCTATTTGGTGGAAAAACTAACTACAGACAGCCTCCTAGCAGCCAAACGTTAGCGATCAAGCCCTCAGTCCGTCACAGTAGACATATCATTTACTACCGGATCTGCGAATCGATTTGTGTAGGTGACATCATCCGAACGTAAATCCACTAAGATTCTGCTGACACGAGTGAAACGCGTACGTGTCTACAGCGAGAGTAAGAATCGGAGTAATCTTGCAACGCTGGCATTAGCTCCTCTACATTCTCGTGGTCCATATTTTTCTCTCTCATTACTATTCTTTCACCGCGAGTACTGTTGCATTGCCACCAACGTCGTTTGGGCATCAGTCACGCGAGAATTTTGATTTAAAAAAAGGATTGTGCAGGTGTTTGCCTTAAAAAGAGCTGAAAATAGGGGAGTTAAACGGCTCAGTTCAATTACAAGTTGCAAATTAAACATTTCACGCTTTTTCTCCTCAAGGTCGAAGAAGTACAGTAATTTGCATAAACACAAAGCAAGAAAACTATTTTCGTACATGCAGAACTCATATTTTGTAAATATCATATCACATACATTATATTTTTACTTCGTCGTCCATCCACTGAGACTTTGGAAATCTCTTTTCATTCTAGCTTAGATTAACTGTCACATGCTATTACTTCTATTATTTTAAAGATATCATACCAAAGCTTTCGGATGACGGAATACAGAAAAAGGTTACTAATTTCAAATTCGTTCTAGTGTCTACCCAACATGCGTTTAAGTAAAAACGCCATGAGGATCGTACCCACTCGCATTCTTTCAGAGTTAATCATGTAGTACCTTCATTTCATAATTCCGAGTAAATGGACACAAGGACAACTTAAGCCAATTCCTTCACTATTGAGCTCTAAAGAGTAATCGAACATCATGTATACAATTAAACACTTGGACTCATAAAAACACACATCACACTCGGTATTTTCTTCAATCCATAATCGTTTTATTTATCATGCACATATTTTACTTAATACTATAAACAATATTTTACGACACAACGAAAAAATTTTAATTAATGACATTAAATAAATGAAATGGGCTAGCGAAGACTTGTTTTTTACATAGAAGACGTCAAATAGTAAATATGTTTATAACTTGTGACTGATCGCGTAGCCTCGTAACTTTCTTCTGACCTATAAACTCTTGTACGTTCAGAAAGCGTGATTTACAAATTCGTTTTCCTTTTTGAAAGAATTAATACCTACCAGAGTTGGTTTTTTTTCGGAACAAACTGTTCTTTTCGGTACATTGGAAGAAAATGAGGGAAAAACGGAAGATAAGAGACGACATGGTAAAAACTGAAGAAATTTCATACAACTCACAAAAACGTAAAACACAAATTTAAATGTATTAACTGTGTAAATAATTAACCTCACATCACGATTAATTGAAATCTAAAGTAAAATAATCTTAATTAATATTTTTTCCGCGATTTTCTTCCACTGTTGAAGAAACTTGCTGACCCTGATCACTACACAAGTCAGTTTTCGGTAACACAATATTTTTGTGAAAAAAGCATCAAGTTCATGAATACAAAAAAATAATTTATAAACATATACCTGAATTCAACAATAAAGAATGGAGCGTTAATCAAGATATTGCTGTAAATTTTAATTAAACGTTCGTTATTGTGATGAGTTTGTTTACTGATTTATACATTTCACAACTTTCTAAGAGTTTTTAAGATGTTTCAAGAAGTAACTCATGGTTTCTTGAAAAATATTCTATCGACAATGTAATGTAGTTTATTTAATTTATCGAAAGGTTTATCATAAAAGTAAGTTAAGGCATACCTGGAAATAACTGTCTTCAATTTTCTAAGTACAAGAGCAAAACTGCTTGTCGGTATCTTTCGACGGTCTTCTGAATGAATGATCAACTGAAAGAAATATAAAATATAGAACTCTTATAGTCACATCACATAACCTCTATCAGCACACTAATAAACCGACTCGATATCTTGAGGTAATCATTCAAGTACAGCGGTTAAGAAACCTTCGAAAGAAAAAATATCAATTGTATCGAGACCCTTCTCTCTTGAAAGTACGCATACTCGTGTGTCAAACACAACTAGAGAGGAATATCGGGCAGAGCTATCTTGTAGCTAATTTAGGAATACTTAAAACATCTGACATGATATGAGCGACATGCGACGACCCAAGAATACAGTGAGGACATAACACAATTCACAATGGATAAAAGGCGCGCGTTCTTTAATCCCGGAGTAAACCGGAATGAGACCCTCGGCTAAAATTAAGAGTATTACTCTCAGGTGCATGTTCAACATGTTCTCTTAATGTTTTTACAATGAAATACTTAAAGGATACTGAGCTGAAATACAAACTTCAGGGTGCTTTATAGGATAGTAAAGACCGGAAATGTTTCAACAAGACACATTCCCGACAAATGCTATGGAAACAAAACTTCGTTTTTCTTCGTATATAAAGTAATTTCTTTTTTTCTCGATCTCAATTAGAATAAACCCTGAAATAGACTTCAAGTGACATGTCACTTGGCACTAAATAACTCTTAAAACTAAATAAAATTAAGACTGAGTTCTACATGTTCCAACATTTTACGGTAGGTAATTAAATTTAGATAGCACAAGTCGCAATGCGCCATTTTACTTTGGAGAAAGAGTTATTTAATTGTTAAATTGAAACTGTGAGCGAGATATGAACCTCGTATATGCTTATACGTGGTATGAGAATATGAAGCAAAGACCATTTTGTCTTGCTCATAAAGCGTTGAGAAGGTAGACATAAAATGGTTGCGGTGTTGGAGAATTGAGAGGTTTTGATAAAAGGTTTGCATATTTGCAATTTTTTAAAGCTTGAACAATAGCATTATGGAGAATAATCGTGGCTCATTCTTCAACTCTCAGTTAATGTCAAGTAAAAAATAATGTTCGTATGTTAGACGGTCAGAAGAAACGAGAGAATACTAGAATACATATCCATGCAGTATTTCAGAAATTGATATTACAAAAAGTAAAACCGTTGTGATTTAATCCTTGTCAAAACATGGAATATTAATTAGAGAAAACCTTGGCGAGATATCTGGACGACGACTACACTGTAGGTATTACTAATAATAATAGTCATTTAATATAAGGAATCCACATAATACCACATCTTAAAAAACCGTGGTTTAGGATATAGAAGATGACAACAGTTGCGGTTCATGCAGCAGCAGCATCTGTCATCCACAGCAGAGGTTCTCTCGGGGATCGATAGAGGGTGCAGAAGGCGACGCGACGGAGGAAGAGGGTCGGGTCGCATGTTAGCGGCCACTCTGTCACCCTCCACTGTCACCCTCAGGGTGCTGCCACTGCCACCCTCGTCTTCTCTCTCCACCCCCACCCCCGCACACTCCTCCCGCACTTCCGGCCCTCACTTCGGGAATGGGGGGAGGTGTGTGCGAAATGTGGTACAGATCTCCCCCTTTGCTCTGAAGGGACACGTCGCTTTGCAGGACATCGGTATGGTATTAGTACCACATGTCGGCTTTACTACAAACGTCATGCTCCATTACGTTCGTTAAGTTAAATGTTATCTCGTAGTATAGCTATTAGGTACGGGTTAAATCAATATCAACTGTATTACAAATAATCTAACAATTAATTACTTATATCAAATGTTAAAATTGTTCATACTAATTCAGGTTAGTTAGTTATAATTTCTACGATTCAAATTGTATTTTGTCCTTACCTTTCACGTTTTTTAATTTGGAATTGTGTTATTTTATTTATAAATGTTTTAAGAACAAAAAATATAAAAATGAGCGCAAAAGAAATGCAAAAATTGCACGTTTATTAGTGACTGTAAAATAATAAATGGAATAATTATGTGTTATATTGCCTGTGTATAAACATAAATAAATCAGTGATATAATTGGAACAAAGCAGATTATCTAATCTAGTTTAGTGTGAAGCACAATTCCAGTAGATAAATATTTTAAATCACATATCCAGGAAACAATTTAAATAAGCAGTACTGAAACAGTAATATTTTTGAACAAATATTGTGATATTGTCAGCTTCCTAAGGCAGGATTAATTTTAATTTGCTATTAATGCCATTTCAAGAAGAACCGATTCCAGGTAACGTTTATCCAGTGTTAGGTATTCATTTTGAAGCAAAAGAAGTGGTTAAAAAGAAAAATAACATTTTTACCAAACGATTGGTCAGTTTGGAGTTAATGTGACATTCTTTATCGGTTCTTCTACGGTTGACTGGTATTTCCATGATTTCCAACTCTACAAGCAAACATTTACTTTTTGTGTGGTGCTTGAAATTTTATGTCAATCATGTCAAATTTAAACAATTTGGTAGTGAAAAGCAACACTTAAATAACAATAAATCAATTTTTTAGTTACCTGGCGAAATTTTGGCATCAATTTCATGACATTTTTTTTTTTTTGAAACTAGTTGAGGATAGTATAAATATCTCAACGAACAGTTTTGATCCTGCAATGTTTATCAAGTTAATCATATCAGAGTAAATAATAACTGAAGATAGTGCTGAGTATTGATGAAATTATTATTTTTCTCATGCTTCAAATCTAATGAAAGGTCACACAATATCTATAAGTATAAACTTAATCGAACGTTTTCAAATCTAAAATCATATCCTTGCAGACAAGGGGATTTTCGCCAACATCTTTGTTTTAGAGAATTACAAATTTGTAACTTTTTAAACAATTTATCTAGGTTAATTGGTACCAGTAACGAAGTAACGGTAAAATCACACATTTGTTTTGAACCGTAGTACTGCAAAAAGCACTTTTAATGTTTTCATATGTATAATCTAAATTCATGGGTATTTAATAAGAGAAAGAAAGAGAAATTAAGTTGAACCCAAACTATTTGAAATGGCAGAAATAACATACTCAAGCTTTAGACGTAGTAAACCGAATGCTGTTCAGTACCACCTAATAAAAAAAGGACGCAACTATTGCAATTATTTAGTGCCATTTTCAGCGAACGACACAATAAATTATAGAACATACGTCATTTCATCTTAGGGTATATTTTTATTTTAAAATATATTTTGTTAATATTAACACCACTAATAAATATATAAAATATATTAATGAGATGTTTGTTGCATTTAAAGTTGTTATACATAAACACAAAATACTCGTATTATTTAAATAATATCTTTAAATAATTGGAAATGTCTTTTATGTATATCGTTGTCTGTCCCTTTAAAACAATTCAGTAGCGCATCCATTACAGGTTTATACCAGATTAAAATAAATAGTGAATTTTATTTTTTAATAGTTTTGTAATCAGGTTTATTTTAATTAGCGTACAGATTTATCAGGATTAGGTGGCAGTTTATTAAAACTGATGTAGAGAAATATGTAAATACGATCCACAAGAACAAACGGTAAACTTATGAGATCTCGGAACCGCAAAACAGCTTGAGAGATAACACGCTTCCAAGGATCACAGAGAGTAGTTGAAACGTGAAATTGTAAGCGAGGAGATTGTTGACCTCCAGGAGTAACACCATTAACAGCACACGCCTGTGACATGCTCCCACCACCCACATAGTTAAAAGTTAGTTCTGTAGTGGCACTCCATCGACCTCTAACCTCCGCGCAACGACTCATCTCCCTCCTCAGGTAAGTACACAACGACTACCTGGCTCTATTACATCGCATGCAGTGTATACACACTTAAGCCTCAGCGTCAACACAGCCATGACGGAGAAGTTCGTAAGAGAAAGCTGCAACGACATCGCCCTAATAACGAGAGTAAACAGTGGAAATAAATGAATGGGTGGAGTAACGGTGACAGGCCACTTGGAACAAACAAGGCGTCTTAAAAAATGAAACCCAAATTAGGGTAGCTCCCTCCCATCGAAATGAAAAGACGACAATGGGGGAGGAAAATAATAACGAGATGGAGACGTCAGAGGTATTTCTTGAAGACACGACTCGCGGGGTGAAGGGTCGAAATTAATTTCTCTTCTGTTGTCGAGGAGTCGAGTGCATTTGATGAACGAAACGGACATATAAGCGAACTCAAAGAGACGGAGTATCTATTGAAAAACCGCTTCGCAGTTGTGTGTCGCGAAGTTATTTTTGAAACTGTCACCGTATGAATCCATTTTGCGAAATAAGCTTTGCTGGAAAGTCTAAAAATATGTTCCGTCATGTACTAAGATAGTGATACGATTTATCGAAATATTAAATAACACATTTATAATGCCTGAAAATTAGAAAAGAATCTATCATTTATCAATCTTTCAATTACATACCATTTTTATTTTTATTGATATTTTCGACTTTTGAAACCGAAGAATTATACTTGTAAGACAATACAATGGAATTTCTCTTTTCTTCTACAAAAATACATTCCTCATTATTTGCAATATTGGATACTTGTGTATGTATTGGACGATATCCACTACAACAGACTTTCGTAATATCGTTTAATATTTGCTCATATGGGTTTCATTATTGAGTTTGGGTGTGTTACATTCTTCCATTGTATCCGACAGAATATATTATAACAATATTTACAAAATTACATTTTTGTCAGTACAGATAGCCTTGCCGGTTATTTCTCTGTGTTAGCCCATTGTCACTCATAATGATCGCCTAATTACGTGAGTTTCTAAAATCACCTTATGTCACATGCTCAGTTGATCGTGCGTCCCTCGTTAATGCTCCCATATATTATAAACGAGTGCGTAAGTTATCATCTCCTATAAATAATTAATGTTCTCTCTTTAGTTTCAATTTCATTATATTTGTTTTTACTGATTTTTCATGGCTTTAAGGTGATTCGTAGAAAACTCTTCTACGAATAAACATTTCTATCAATCATTTAATCGAGTCCTAATTCTTATTAAATTTAGAAAATAATATTTAATCCTAACTAAAGAATTTTTTTCTTATTTTTTAATTTTTTTTCTTAATTTATCTTAAAGTTTTTTAATAAGAAAATGTAATTTTTAATGTTTGTTACATTTGAGAAAAACAGAATTCAGTTTTTTCAACGAAAATTTGTCCATTTTCTCAAAATACCATTTAAATTGGAGAAGTGTATACGTAGCATAAGACGTTAACGCAGGTTGGTTTTATAAAAGTATTTGAAACCCCTCTGAAAGTTGTTTATTGTATTAAACCGATATTGAACATAGCAGAAAATATGTTATATTCTTTAATACTAACGACATATTTCATAAACCAATTTTGAACATCGTAAGTTATCTTCATTTTGCAAATTAATCCATTCCAAATGAATCCGCAAAAACTTAGGAAGGGGGCACCCGGGTTTGAACCGGGGACCTCTCGATCTGCAGTCGAATGCTCTACCACTGAGCTATACCCCCTGCACACTGTAAAGATGAAACTACGAGTTATAAAGTCAGATAGTAAACTACAAGGGGTCTCGGACATTGACCTCCATTCCTAGACATGGCAGATTGCCCCTCCACTTCAACCTCCCACGCTTTGGACAAATAGCATGGTGTACGTTTTGTCGTAGTGTCTTGCGTCATTCAGAACGCCGTCTACGCAACCTTTTCAAACGTGGGCAATTTTCAAATGTAAATAAACACGGCATTCGAATCCACATATCCAAACCAAATCGATGGTTGGGAGTCGAGTTAAAATATTGATTGTGATTTCAGCAAGCTCTTTCGCTGCGTATGGAGTTTTAGGAGTTGTATTTTAAGTGAGATGATTATAATGATTTGATTATAACGCACTGAGTACGTAATTTTTAAAAATAACGAGTAACTAACCTCGAAAATAGTTCAAAGGGTTTCACCTCTTTCCTTTTGTATTTCATGACTATCCTTTGACAGTATAAGATATTAAGTCCATTTTATGTTAGTAACATGAGTTACAGGTAACCAAGAAAGTGATTTAAGTTTTCAAAACGAGGAATCATTGAGGGTAAACAAAATTAACTTATAATCAGGATTCCTCCTGTCATGAACTATTTTACCGAATTTTCGGTACGAAAAAATGAGTGAAAGTTCACTTCTCGACAAATAATTAAACAAATTTTTGATACTATCCACCTTCGTTTTCTTCACGATGCGAAATATCATTCCTTACCTTTTTGCTACGTCCAATATGCAAACAATCGTAAGTGTTCAGAATTTATTTATTTTAATATTCTTATAAATATTTTCCTTTTCTGAATATTCTCCCTCCGTTCCTTTTCCATTTTATGCTAGATGAATCGATACGCGGCGCTATCTATTCCTAGCCCACAGTAGATAAGATTTAATAGATCAAAGTTTTCTATTGACTTTCCATTCTTTGAGGCAATAAGTAATAAGCCTACTATACTAGTATTTACTTTCCTGATTTCTTCTAATCGGAGAAAAAATTCTACACTTGACAAAAGTAAAGTAAATCAAGCCCTTCCTTCATGTCTGCAAAGATCATTCATGCATAGAATATATTTTATTCTTGAATTGAAGTTTTTGTCTACGGACATGATTGTATCCACAAACAGCATTTAACTTCAACCATACGTAGCCTTCCTCTACTGCTGCTTCTGAGTCGCCCGCTTTGTTCAATGTCTCCGATCCACGCCCTCCAACCGGTCTTGCATGCGCCGACAAAGGGATCCACCCTTAACTAGGTGCGCTTAGGGCCGCTCAACCGCCCGCGGGACAGGCGAGACGGTCTCCTCTTTACTCTGGCCGCCGCCACCCACAACCCTTGGTAGGGAAGCGGGGAAGTTTAAATGAAACCCGAATTGAAAGCGGAGCCGTTCCATGAGAGGGAGGAGTAGGAAGCGTATGGTGGCGACGTGAAGGGACGAGATAACATGTACGACAGTCGCAGCACCCAGTGAGACAGGAGACTAGCGGATATGGAAAGGAGTACTTCCGGTAAGAGGGAACTGAAAGCGATGTACATCTACATTGATTTCGAACTATCTGGCTGGGAGCGAATACCAGGTTTGATATGAAACTTCCACTGTCTATTCTTCGGAATGAATTATGGATACTCTCCATCCCGAGAATGTGGACGTAATTTAAGTTACACATAACGAAATTGGGTTATGACAAAATAGATAGTTTGTACATGATATGTTTATGCATTGCATACATTTTACGAAATATAATATGAAATTGTCGGGGAACGTAAGGTGCTGCATCAAATGCTGTCTGGAACACGTGATGGGAAACCCTACTGAAAACGTCATTTAGTTCGGCTGAAAGGGGGGCTCGGACTAAACGCGGTATGGTTAGATGGAAGACATTGCAACTGCACCGCCACAGTCAAGGCCATGGAAAGGTGTAACGGAGAGGATTTTTAGCGTATCTGAAATGACCATACTCTCCGTAGCATATTTAGCGACTATGGGGGACTACCTGGAGAACATC
This sequence comes from Laupala kohalensis, assembly GCA_002313205.1. Classification (NCBI taxonomy): domain Eukaryota; kingdom Metazoa; phylum Arthropoda; class Insecta; order Orthoptera; family Trigonidiidae; genus Laupala; species Laupala kohalensis. Next base: position 300,514 of record NNCF01126009.1, read on the forward strand.
GGAGTTGGAGACCTCCCCTAGGCTAGGAGGGAACCCCAATGGTAACATATCAGCAAGGTATTTTTCCATCTCCAACGTAGAATCAATTTTTTAAAGTAAACCTATATTCATTACATCCAAAATTTTGCCACAATCTCTTTAAAAAATCCAATAGGACCCAAAAAGCCAATTTGACTAAAGATTAATTAATAAAACGAGTCACATATCTCAATCCTTATATACATCTTTATCCAGGATTAAGCTTCCTGGATTTGCATTGGGATAATAAACCCAACATTCTAATCTATAAACACGAAACGTATAAAACCTCTGATAATACCAAAATTTGGTCGACAGCGGACATTAAAAATAACAAATTTAGCCTCAAAACAATTGTCAATCAATGCGTTTCTTCGGAATCTCTCTACAAAACTTTTGACGAAGGTTTTTCTTTATTTTTATTGTTTTTCAAGGCGATGATGTTATGCTTAATTCAATCACCTACAGTCTATGAGGATCAGTATTGAAACCCTTTTTACCGAAGTAAAATTTGCTGTGGCGGACAAAACAAGGCAGTGGTATGTTCTATCAGTATACCCCCATGCAGTATGCCACAAAAAAGGAGTACTACATAAGAAAGAGGAAGGATGAAATCCCAGTTTAAGATGTAGTAAATGAGGAGTTAACCCTGGTTCTAAACAAATGGCTTGTTTTGAAATCATACAATGATTGAATAGACAAGAAGACAGCGTACAATAAAAGCATAAACTAAATTAATTCATGAAGAATTACTAGATTGGAAATTTTTTCAAAATGGAAACTGGAAACAGTGGTGCGTTCCACCTGGCAAATTGTCACCGGTCCGGTGTCTCTTGACACACGAAATTCAAAAATATAAATTAAATCATTCTTAATCACCTTAACTTAATCACCATCATCAATTGGGTTACATTCAATATTCATGTTCATAAGTTCCTACGTTCAATTCAGTAATCTTAAACAGAGTCTGAATTAAGTACATATAACATTGAAGAATATCAGTGAATGTGAAGATACTCAAACAAGCAGCTAGATAAATACACAAATATAGTAAAGTTGAATCATGGATTAACAGCAACATAGAAAAATATCCCTCAAAATTCAACCAATAAGTGAATCTGCATTAGACATTCAGATCAGTATCATTATATTAATACACAGCTTTGTTCAAAATTTGTGAGGGCTCAGAATCATATTAGAAAAATCATCAAGAAAAATTCATTACTGCCAAAGCAAAAAGGTTTAAAAGTGCTTTTCTAAAAAGTCTCTCTAACTAAGTGATACCTGAACCTATTAGAATAAAACTTTCTATATATCAGCTCTGAACAGATCGTACAATGCATATAAAATTCCAGAGCTCTAGATGTATTATCACAAAAGTTCTTCACCAAGTTAGCTGCTTATGGAAATTTTGAACTACTTATGGAAATTTTGAAAATAACATTGTCAAAATTCTACCACACACTCAATTAACTACTGCAATACAATATATTCTCATTAGACTTAGCACTAAAACAAAAACAAGTCCCACATTTAAACAGGCTAGTGCATAACAAGCAAATGACAACCTGAGTATTAATGCTTCATTTATATTAATAATAATAAATTTATTGTAAAAAAAAAACAGTACAAACTGCGTATGACCACGTGGAGGACAATAAAATAATTTACTCTCCGGAAGCAAGCAAGGGACCACCCCATCAATTCCCATCAAGGGCCCTAAGGCAGAGGCGGATTCAAAAATTTCAGCAAAAGTTCCTAGATAAGATAAAAAGTTAGCTGCGAGTTATAATACTAATAGAATGTCAATATGTTTGTAATTTTAAGCAAAAAATTACATGTACAAGTTATTATCGAACTATAGATTATTCTGAGTATAGTGTTTAAAAATCATAAGAATTGAAATAACACTAAATTCACGATTTATTGTTACAATAAACACGCCCCTAGACAAAGCCTAGAGAACCTGTATGATAAATCCGCCTCTACCAGAAGGAAAAACGGAGAAAAACCCGGGCCAGGATGGGGCTACAGAATTTATGTACACAACCGTGCCAAAGTTGAGTACACATAAAACTAAATTAATATGAGCCATAAGACAACACAATCATGCAAGAAAATAGTTTTTAAAATTGTTATAAGTTATTTAAAAAGTACTACAGCAATGGCGTGATGAAGTACAAGACGGATTTAACTTTTATTAGAATCAATAAATTCATTTACATTGTAGGAGCACTAGTGCAGGACGTAGTGTCTAACCGTGGATTTGAAGAGATTAGACTTCATAATATCTTTTATATTCTTGGGAAGGCTATTATGTAGAAAGACTCCCGAATGATAAGGTCCTTTTTGGCAAAGAGTGGTTGACACTCTAGGCCGATGAATATTACTACTATTGCGTGTATAGTGTTCGTGAACGAGACTGTTTCGTATAAAGAAAGGGTGGCACTTCAGTAATTCGGTCTTAACAAACACGACTGTTTCATAAATATAAATGCAGGGAAGTGTTAAGATATTTAATTCCTTGAATAAAGGTTTACAAGAGTTTCGGGGGTGAGATTTACAAATTATCCGAACTATCCTCTTCTGAATTCTGAAAGTTTGAATACTCTGACCGGAATTACCCCAGAAGGTAATGCCGTAACGTAAATGGGAGTAAACGTTTGCAAAATACACGCAACGGGAAATACGTGGACTAACTGCTTTAACTAAGATTCGGAATGCGTAACAATTTGCTTAATTGGGAATTAAGATTGTCAACGTGACATTTCCATTGAGGTTGTCTTGAACATGGAGACCTTAGAATTTTGTATTCGTAACAGTTTTTAATTGTGTCCCGTTTAAAGAAAGAGAAACCGGGGGTAAAGATTTTGTGATACTATTGTGAAATGACAGACACTGTTTTGTCAGTGTTTACAATGAGACGATTTGCATGGAACCAAGTCTCGAAAGGNTGGCGTGTTTACATAGTAAATTAGTGTCATCAGCAAAAAGAACCATTTTGCAATCTGATGTGGTTGATGACATGTCGTTCACATACAATAAAAAGAGTATAGCCCGAGAATTGAACCTTGGGATGCCTTGAGATGAACCGGAGAGGCGAGTGGGGTTGTTTATCGTAGTGACAAAGTTGAAGGAATCGATAAGATTCTTGAATCGATTAATTGGTGAATGTGCAGAGTCCGATTTACTTAGGAAATCGATATTGAAATCGCCACATATAACGATGGATTTAGTAGATTTATGTGTGATATGCTTTAAAACAATTTCGAAGTTTCGAAAAAATATGTCAAGATCTGATTGAGGAGCTCTATAAATAAACAAAACAGTACCGGTGTCGTTCAGATTAACTTCAGAAAATTCGAACACACGAACTACGCAGAAATTCTTGTAGCCTGCAGTGGAGAAGATAAATATCATTACGAACGTAGATACCCGTACCTCCGTGCGGTTTCTTTCCTTTAAAATTTTGNGTAAGAACTTGCAAAATAATAATTAGTAATAGCAGTATCGTTGATCTTGTTAGTTGAAAGCCAATGTTCTGTGAGGCACAGCAAATCGAATGGATTTTCGTGTACCAGAATTTCAATGTCTGACACTTTGTTTGAAAGGGTTTGGACATTATGATGAAATATAATTATTTTATTTTCGCAAAATGTTTGTGATACACGAGAAATGGAATCGACGATAGATTGAGGAGAGGAATTTGAATTTGGTACAGCTTCTAGTTCCGGATCAAGCCCGCCCACTGCTCCCGAACGCGATTGTTACCTTCGAGTACCACATCGTACTCCTGGGCGCAAGTTGGAGCTGTGTATGGGGGCGGCAGATGTGGATGCTGGAAGAGATGAGGACGTGGGAGATGAGGAAGCAGTAGGTGAAAGAACGGGGACAGGAGAAGAAATGGATGTGGAGATACGAGGAGATGGTGATGAGGTAGGAGAAGAGGGAGGTGGAGGAGATAAGGTAGGTGCAGGAGGAGGTGGAGGAGTGGGTAAAGGGGTAGGGGTATGATGTTAGGTCAGATGTGAAGCTAGGAGAGAACCGAAGTGATGTTTCCCAGACGGTCTCATATGTAAACCGTGGTGGGTAAAGTCCTGGACAGTCAGGTGTGGTTGCAAATCAAAAAATGTGATTTTTGTGTCTGCCACGTGATGTGATAGGGAGATGTTTGCCAGAGTAATTTCATGGCTTATTAGTGGAACGTTGAAGCATGGAGGCAGGCTAGAGAGTACTATATTCGTGTGCAAGGAGGCCATTTTCAGTATTTGTAGATGTTCAGACGCGTTGAAATGACCACCCAAGTTAATATCGTTCTGCCCACCTACGATGATTACTGTGTCCCGCTCTGTGAGTTTTTTAGTGTAGGTGGCCATTTCTCGAATAACTTCAGCCAAACGAGCGTTTGGCTTAAAGAAACCGGAGACTGAGAACTGGCTAGGAGGTAATCCACGCAAAATGGAGGACATCTGACGACCTTGCGAATCAGCTAATATGAGCACGTTTGATATCTGCGTGGAAGTGTTGGTTTCATCTCTGGATAGCACTACTTTACGTGGTTTTGGGCGGCTGTGCTTACCAGTGCGTGGTTTGTGATCAGGTTTGGGTACTATTGACGGGAGGGGATGAAACGAGTAGGTAAGGGATGAAACAGGGACATGTCATCTAACACACTAAACCTATTCTAAGTGAAGAGTTGGGATGGTGCATGTGACGATGGTCTAATCGGGTGGTAGCAGTTGGAAGGACGTCGAGAATTTCTAACTGTAGTCCAACCGCTGATCATTTTCTTATTGACCTCTTCCAGCGCACTGATTCGTGTGTCAATATATTGTACCAAGTCATTGTACGCCTTCTGAAGATCGGCTTTGAATGAGTTGAGGAATGCGATAGTGTCCATTGTTGTGAGTTAGTTAGCAACTTAACGACAAAAGCAAATGAGAATACACGAAAACTGACAACTAACACTGAATGAGTGATGTTAGTATAATAATATATATTTTACTACGGAAGTTACAAATGAGATATTAAATAAATTAAATATAAAAACAAACCGACGACAAAAATGATTGAAATAATTATTTAGGGTGACCACTGGAGATTAATTATTTCGACAATAACTACTCTATTGTGGTAAATTATTTAGGACGACAACTGGAGATTAATTAATTCGACAATAACTTTTCTATATTACTGTGTGGTCTTACATTCTTCATAGACTCATTCCAGAAGTTTTGTGAGGTCCTTGGATCAGTTTGAGGGATGTCACAACCTCTTAGTAAAACCTAATTCACCCTATGCGAGAGATGGTCACAAATTGAGCTGCTGAATCAAGAGAACACAACCACATTTTCTCAGGGATATTGTAATGTGTATTACAGGCGCAGCTCAGCGAGACGACAGAATTCATGACAAATTTCAATTACTTAAATGCTTTCAGTATTGGCGTTAAACAGTACGTGGCAAATCGTCACGGATTAACTGAAGACCCATCGCTACGTTACGTCGATCGACACACAAGTGCTTGAGGCTGCGTTTTCTCAGAAGAAAACATTTTGTTATCGGTGGAGGGAGAAGTCACAGAACTTCTATACTTGAGGTGCATTCATGCATCTCCGAGTCTTCTGAATAATAGTGTCTTCTTTGAGAGACTTCCAGGAGGAATTTCTCGTTTACTAGGAATAGTATTTGAAATGTCTTCATAAACAGTTGGTTCACTACACCCCATTTCCCCGAGCAATCCACTCATCATCAAGCACCAAAACATTATTTGTGTATCATCCACTTCGAGAGGAAGGACATCCTATTCATTCCCTGCTACATGCAAATATGAATAAACCGGGACTAACTACTGAAATAAATTTTTATATGTCATAGTACATTGTCCTTCGTCCACCCCGATTCCTCATGTGTACGGAGCGATTCGTACACAAACGCTTGTCTGCAGACCAGTTGTTCTTTCTTCATGTCCCTTACACGTGCCATCATTTAATCCTTCTTCATACGATTCCTAACAACCAAGACAAATAATCTTATCTATGAAAATGTCGAAAACTGAATGAAAATTATTAATTTTCCTTCCTCTTTTAAATTCTTCGTGATCAGTACTTTCACCTGTTCAATAAAATAAGCGATGAGAAACGACGATACTCATTGTGATGATTACAAGCAAAGTCTATCTGTAATTCCTTTACCGACCTTTTTCTAGTCGTAAATATATTTTTTGCGGAAGAAGAAGTGAATGAGAAATAGATATGTTGTAGTAAATGACGAGATGACTTACATTTCCTAACTTATATTCAAATTAGACCACATTTCTCCCTCACCTATGCTATGCCATACTGGACCTTTATTGTGGCTGTACAGAACACGCAATCCATTCAGAAAGACCACACGGAACGGACAATAATCTAATTAACTCCACTCTGATGTTACAATTGAGATTAAAACATCGTACCCCTTACACATTGTAGCTAATACTGTCGTTATAAGAAAATTTTGAAAGACATACATTTTTAGTACTTCGATGGTAGTTTTGTATGTATATATTTTAGATGGCAAAATATGTGTAATTCGTTGGTCAATATTGACACATAAATTTTCTGTAGACTCTAAAAGGATATGCTGTCAACAATATTGAAAGTTAAGGCATGTTCCCTACATAATTTAAATTCATGATATTAAATTCTTTATCATTATATTAAAATGTTTATAAAGTAATGTTATAAAGATATTAAGTTAAATACATTTTTTATAAAATTATGTACAAAGCTAACGCGTGTAAACATATAATAATTACATACATTTATGATTTTGTAATAGCAACAATGATACTTTGAAGGAATGCTTGCAAAATAACTCCAAAGTATGATATACGAACCCCTGAGAATTCAGAAATATCCTCTGTTAATGAACTTTGTTAAATAAAAACTAGCATCAGGACACAAAATTGAAACAATTTACGAACTAAAGTTGATACAAAATGTTTAACAAACTTTGGATACATTTATCCCCTAAATATGAAAAAAACTTTTGAAGAGACTCTGTATATTATAGAGCAAAAACCATTGTATTGCTTGCAAGATATGCGACGATATTGCAGGATGATAATTTATTGATATAATGACTCATAGCTTACTATTTTTTCTTATTTATGTTAAATCGGTGTCTTCCTTAGGGCCCTTGATCAGAGTTATGGGATGATCCCTTGTTTGCTTCCGGATAATGAATTAAATTATTGTCCTCCACGAAGCAGTTTGTAACTGTTTTTTTTGCAATAAATTTATTATTATTATTTTACAGTACTACAAACATACTTTTATAGTTATGAAAAACAGAGGGTTTTGACTTTTTGCTATCTTTTGCTGACATATTTTCTCTCAACAGGAATCCATCTGACACAAATATTCGAATATTTTCGCCATTTGTTGAATAAATATAAATAAATAAATTTATTGTCAAAAAAAAGTACAAACTGCGTATGACCACGTGGAGGACAATAAACTAATTTACTCTCCGGAAGCAAGCAAGGGACCATCCCATCAATTCCGATCAAGGGCCCTAAGACAGAGG
>NNCF01126009.1:313466-437311 GCA_002313205.1 Laupala kohalensis
AACTGTAAGGGGATGTAAATATAAACGAGTATGTAATTTTACGGATGGAGTTTTCAAACATTCGTTTCGCTGATTTTAATATATGTACGTACCGTGTCAGGATATTTTTCTATACCTTTGATCTTCATCCTGTCTGAGAATTGATTATGTGTAGTTTTATTTCATGGCTGTTAAACCAATAACTTCCCAATAAATTAGCATTTACGTTAAAATTTCCCGTCAAAATATTTATTTTTGTGCGTCTTTTCTGAATATTTGTATTTTGACTCGATGAATAACCTTTTGGTTCACAATATTACAAGCAATGAGATGAAATCTTCAAAATTATTGCAACTACCGACAGCGGTGGTCTAGTGGTAGCGCATTCGCTTCCACGATATCGCTGAGCGGTAGAGCGTGGTTTCAAACCCTCTCGGCCGAATTAGGGAACGTTTTCAACCGGGGCTTCTCTCACCTACTCCGGACACATGTCGGTTCGGTACCATAAGTTCCCTGGCAACCCCAACATCTCTCCTTCCCAATTCCCTTACCCGAGCCCAACTGTTAGGTGGAAGAGCAGGCCTCATGGCCTGAACTTCGTCAAAAGGCGTAAAAAAAATACTTCTCGTTTCGTTCTTTCGTCTGTTTACAAAAATTCATTGGAGAATTAAGTTAGAGAGAACCTTTTTAACCCTTCTAAGCATAAAGTGTAAATTACCCTAAAACTCTTTGATGTAGGAATTCCACATTTTCAATGACAGTTTGCGTATTTCCAAAAACATTAAAGCACAGAACATTCCCTCTAAACCTAAAGTATACCAGTAAGCAGTGTGTGAAGGGCGGATGAAGAAGCGACATGGCGCAGACTTCTAGGCTAAGTTAAGACGACTGCGGCAGTGACGTCACAGTAAAACAAAAGGGGAGAATGTTCGTAGAATGCGCCGTAGCTCTCCCGCGAGGGTGTGCTGTGGCTGGGGCAAGGGTTGAGTTATTAACACAAGTCACATTAGGGAAGGGAATAGCAGAACGGGGTGCATTCACCCTTCCGCAAGGGATGCGCCGGACGATGATTTCATAAGTCATATTTTTGCGNTTATTAACACAAGTCACATTAGGGAAGGGAATAGCAGAACGGGGTGCATTCACCCTTCCGCAAGGGATGCGCCGGACGATGATTTCATAAGTCATATTTTTGCGTGTATTGTGCGTGGCATCCCTTTCTGCGAAATGTAGATTTATGTGTAATTAAGCGTTCCGGGAGGAAAGTTACGGAGATTTATGTTTTATCCTCCTGTGTTGTGAGGTAGGTGCGCGAGAAATATGAATCAAAAAGAGATATTTTTCCTACAAATGAGAATATTAAAACACGAAGAAACAGCAATGAGCATGTGCATTCAACGTTTTCAACTCATTACAAGTATTTTCAGGACATTTTAATAATTTTGTAGTTGTTCCATTTTCTTTTAAGTTTATTCACTGAAAAAACACTACATACAATAAAATTAAAAATTGTGTATCAAACCTTTAAAACAATAAAGTAATCTAACATTCGCAAAAATTAACTAAGAATGTGCAAATCTGGAGAATTATCTTTTCATAATACATCAAACTTACAGAACCTTTAAAATACTAATTGTGCTGTTAATAATTTAGAAAATAACGATTTTAACAAAGAGAACGATAATATTATTTAGCCGCGTCGTAAGGTATGCATCTTTCCATCATCTTAATAAAAAAGTTTGTGCGTCAATTCAAAACAAAAAAGAAATGTTGGGTAATGCAATTCAAAGTACATTAGTGTTTTCTGTTATTGTTTTGTTATTATTTTGTACGATAGGAAAAACAATCAACCAATAAAATAAATAATTTGTTACCCATCCATAAATATGCACTTTTCATAATTTAAACATGATATTTATTTCATTAGTTATCTCCTCAGCGTAATATCATTCTAAAGAACCAACAATACAATTTCCCTTCAATGAAATGAATTGCTACGTTGTTGCGCTTCTGACTGTCGTCATAACAGAAACAGACGATATTTATCTTTCATTAGAAGTTTAATGTCTCTGAATGTAATAAAATTCGATGTTTACAACTTATTTTTTTATTTTTTCTCCCTTATCTAACCTATCGAGTACAAAAGTGTCGTTAAATTACAACACTTGTTTGTATTGTGCCTCGATCACCCGACATGCTCTACCGACATGTCGTAATTGTGAATGATTATTCTTATACTTACAGGCTTAAATAAATCAAAAAGGGATCAACAGTCTTTTGGAACAACAAACAACAATTTATTATAAAAACACAAATACTATATTGGCAACACAACCCTTACATTGACCAATAATTACCACACAAATTAGATATTCTTATTCTTTACTAAAATCCTCGTCTCTAGTCTTTTCGTATCTTCTCGTCTCCATGTTGAAGCGCCGACCTCGCACCAGGATGCTCGGGCCTCCCCGGAAACCTCTCACGCTAGTGACGCCTCGACACAACCAACCCTCAGTAATCACGAAATAATGATGAAATCAAGCTTCTTCTATATCATATCACACTAAAGAAAGTTCAACATACAACAAGGTGTTCTCTTAACAGACCGAGAACCAGAACTTCTCAACTCGCGTTCTTCTAGAAAAGTTCCTTTATCTCGTACTTGACTGTCTGAGTGAGTATAAGTGAGCGAGTTGAATGAATGAAAGTTTTTCCACTTGTTTCTTTCGTGAGGTAAGTTTTATGAAGTGTGGGGGGTAGGGTTCACATCCCGCAGCCATACGCTCTGACCACCAGAGTGGAATAAATACTATTGGCTGGCGACGTCACTCGCGCGTATTTGAAGCCAAATATCTGAGATGTCTCAGTTTGGACTTGTAATTTTTTATAGTTAGTCTAGACAACGGAGTAATCATGGAATTAATTGTAATCAATTCATTTATTACACTATTCATTTACTAAACTTGAGAATTGATTTTTTCAATTCTAAAGTTGTAGTCACTCTGCCTTCATCAAATGACACACTTATTTTCATGAGAATAAAAGTGTGAGATTCATAGTTGATATGAATAGAATATTGAGGGTACCAAAAAAAATTTTATGAAGTAAAGCGTCATAAATCATCATCCATATTTGGTTTGCGTGAGTTGTCGAAAACATTAGAAAAGTGATTTGTTTTTAAATTTTCGTTTTGAATCAATCGAAGAATTTTTTTCTGAAGTTATTTATAAAGTGAAGCTGACACTCTACGAAGCATTTTTTTAAAATTTTATACTGAAATTTAAATAAATGTTGTCCGTCGAATAATATCTCTAGATTTAAAGAAATGATCTAAATATAAAAATATCGCCACTTTTATTTACTACTAGTGAATAGTTCTGTATGCAATCCAAGTCAGACAATATTTTAAAAATTTCATCAAAGCATTGATCCATAACGTGACTAATATAGTGCATATTATTTTGAGTGTCTCAATTTTATTAGTTTTATTCTTTATTTATGATAATTGTTTTGTAGCTAGAGAAACATGCGTCATTGAAGAGAAACAAATTCAAAAGCGAGACAAGAGTTTATAAATGTAAAAATTCAATGACGAGAATAAGTTTACAAAGAACGGTCACATCGCTTACTTCAGCATATTCTTCAAAGGACAGACGCAAGTGAACACGTGATCCACCAATTTCATGCCTCTTTTATTCCTGTGTACTCCACGGCTTACACCGTCCTCTGAAGTCTTGACATGACGTTATTCTCTTGACATGCACAAAGACATGAACGTCCCTATTCCGGAGCCTGCACTCGGCAATTTGTGTTAGGGAAGTATCGACACATCCTCTGTAACATCAGACTCTTGAGTTACTCGAGCAATTTCCCGGTATAAGAGATGACGGAGAACTTCCCATGTCGGTAGAGCGTGGAATTTATTACGTTGCGGTAATTTCCCTCCAACAGTTGCGAGAGAATTGTGGCACGAGGTGAGATACAGATGAAATGTGAGGTATAATATATTGTTTATGGCTCCCTAGATATAGTTCGCCACCTTTACGGACAAAAATTGAAAAATCTTCTAAAATTTACGAGAGTATTGATAGTTGATTTCAACAATTTTTTTGAAACCACTCAAATCAATGTGATCGGTAACACGTAGGAATGAAAGGATTATAAAAACCAATCTTACGTTTTCGTTTAACTAGGCTGAATAATCACGTTATTCGATTCAACAGACAAAAATTCAATGTACTTACTTTTAATATCAAACAGGGATATAATTGAAGTGTGGAAATTCTTAATTCAAAGTTTCGTTCCAACATACAAAATTAAGGGAAAAAAAGACAATGATACACATGAAATTACTTTCTAGATAAGAAAAAAAACTGCTCAAACCCTCTAAAGTGTACTTTGAAACGAATAATTAATTTTTAGCTAAGAGGCTTACAGTCGTAACATCTCCTATGGAGCAGAAGGGAAGGGAAGGAGACATCCCTTGATCACATGGAGGGTGCGACGCTCGAAGCTTTGCGTTACGCAAGGGGCTGATGCCAAAATAGTAAGTTGGGAATGCACAAAGAGAATGACAAAAGGATCTTGAGGAAGACTTCCAGACGCAGATGTAAAACAACTCCTACTTTTCGCCAGAAATGCAAAAGTTTATGTAATTCATTCCAAAAATATTCCTGCTGAAGAAATATAAAAATCTTTGCTTGGATGAAAATAAGGTACATCAGTTTTTCTTGAGTTTCGTGACTTTGGACTGTTGATACTGTCCATAACGCTCGCTGAAATAGATTTCGTTCAATCGAAAATAAACAACAATATATTAACATTGAATGTCGGAAAATGAAAGTGTGTAAGTGGGTATAGGGTATAATTAGCGGTATGTTCCTGCTAAAGTTTCATCCGTTTGGACTTTCTAAAGGAAATAAGACAATTGAAATAATTTCTATAAGCCGGAAACCTTGGAATTCCAAGTTTTGACCTTTTCATCGACTCTTTTTGTGACAATAAATTATTTACCATTAATACCTCGTTTAAGTAATAGGACATGTTTGTTAGCTTAATACCGACACTCAATTACATTAAATACATTATAAGATCTTATTAGTGAATCATTAATTTCATTGCACAATTTTTATGAATACACATATTCTTCCATATATGGACATGACGTCATATTTACACACGAAGAAATGTTAACATCGGCAGCTTCCTTCATTTTCTTGTTTCCTTCGAGAGGCGAATTTTAAGGAGGTAAGAGGGAATGCTCCTAGAAATTCTTGTTTAAAGCTTATTGTTACAAGTTTGTTTCTTCCTCTGAAGGCAGGGAAGACGAATAAAGCCTATGCTTTCCAGAAGTTTTCTTTTGAACTTCTATAAATTTTATATGAACTGCTAGTTTCCTCTCTCTTTACGCTAAATCCCTAAACACGGAAGTGAAACTCTGGAAGTTGAAAACGGGTCGTAATACCAACTGCCTGTTGTGTCAATTGTTCTCTTCCAGCAGAGACTCAGAAGTTGGCTCGAAACGCTTACCTGAAAAAGTTGGGGTAAAGAAGGATTACATTAAAATCGAAATTTTGAAGTGAAAATACCTTTAAGTGGTCTTATCTTGTGATCATTATAATTGGTGTTTTGTGTTTATATTGCCTCTAAATTTGTGTGATGTAACATGCATAAAAATTATCTTAGTCCATATGAAAAATGGAAATTTTAAATTGTTTTACTTTCTGATACAAACTATATATGTTTTTTTCGCATAAAACGTTCAGTATATTTTTTTCCCCACCGAAATTTTGATGTAAGATATGTTGTCGCCTATTACGCCACTGCTTACCTCCCAGTCATCAAGAAATATAAACTGAAGCAACTTTGAATCGGTGCATGGGTCATTACCATTTGACTCTTCCATAACACGAACGTTCTCCTTCTATATAAGTATGAAATATAATCTGGGAGTCCGAAGTTAAAAGTTTGGAAATTACTTGAACGTCAACGAATCCTATGCTCTAGTGAACGTCGGAGTCACGAAAATGTCCCGCAACATCAAAACTGAGATGAAAAATTATATTTAAATGATATTTTTGTCTTGTTTCATCCGTATTCAAAAGTTTCCCGCGGCAATTCTGAGGAAAGCAAAATTGTTTAGTGCAAAGGATTTGTAATTTTCGTTTCAAGTTCCACGCTACCCAGTGAGTCGTGGAAGTGAAATGGGGAAGGGGTCGCGGAAACTGTGGGAGGGTGGCGTTTACGGCGTAATATCCGGATACATGGGACTGTTTCGTGGAGGGATCTAATTCACCCCCTGCAATACAGCTCCTGCGGCAATTGGGAGTTTATAATAGCTGGCGCCGCAGCAGCAATCGTAAGTTAAAATTGCGATGCGCAGTGGGAGAGATATGCGATTGCTCTAAGGGAGCGAAGAAGCAAAATTCCCTTAGAGGCTGTAAATCTCACTATAACTCGACGCCTCAATGGACTTTCCGTTAATACCGTGCGTGAGTTTAATAACGGTCAAAGCGAAAGAATATGGAATACAAGAATTATCAATAATAAGAAAATGATAATACGACACATAAAAAATAAAAGTCTGTGGCAAACAGTAGACCTAAGTATCCATATGTATTTTGACGCAGTAAATCAGAATCAGGGGTCAGAATTGCTCCATTATTTTAAATCGCAAAAAAGAGCTCTTAGCTACAAAAAAAATGGATTAAAAATCTTTGAGATGGTGGAGCAATTCTAAAGTAGGATTTAGATAAACCGCGTCAAAATGCAAAAGAAAACATTGTTTTAGTCTTTGGAACAGACCAGTTTTGTTTGTGTATCTGAGTAATTAAAACTATGTTTTTATCAATATTTTTTCGTATTAAGTAAATTAAGTTATGTTTTTCCTCTTATTGATAACAGGACACCGTTGCATGTGCCGTGGATCCCTATTTAGTACTGCGAATAGGGGTTCAACCACACAGTACATATCATTGATAGTGAAGTTGCTTATCGTTGCCTGCGACACCGTATACAATTTTTTACTTCGTTTTTGACAATAAAATATTTCTATAGTTAATTAAAGTATAAAATATGGTCTTCGAAAAGTGGTCTAGTTACCCTATTTAGTAGCACAGAAGAAGATTTTCAAATCTTCTCTTCACGAAAGTTTCCCGTATGAAACATTTATAAAAAACATAAAACTGGAGTACAATAAATTAGAAATGCAACAGTGCGATCTAGAGGGACAGCTATTTGTATTAAATTAGGAAAAAAACTCAGGGGAAAAATAGAATAATTGGCGTTACTCCAGACGACACAAGTTTAAGATACAAAATTTTTTTAGGAGTTCAACATGATTACAAAATATCCTCTTAGAATACACTAGTGTAAGTTACGAAATGTATAACAACGTTAAGTGCATTGGAAACATCGTTCTCATTTGGAAATATCTTAAGACTAAGTTGTGTTCAACTAAATAATCATTAACAACTAAACAATTAACAGCGAGTATTTTCTATTATACCTAAAAAAGAGACAAGTACTTATTAAAATTAGATTAGTCCAATTCGCTAGCAATAGATAGCTTGAAACTCATTCTTTGTTAATTTACCATGATTTTCTAGTATTACGCAAACTTGACCTTCATTCAGTTCGCGTAAAGTCGATATACTACGGCGTTGGGCCTAAAAGAGATTGGAAGGAAAAAAATACGGCAGTAGTAGCACTGATAAGTCTATTAGAAAATGCAAAAAATAGAAAAAATAAATAGATTCATATTATTGAGTTATTAAATTTAACATTCATTGTTATTGGTTAGACATGTACTTTGCGAATTGCATTTTGTTATTGTACAGTATGGACAAACGAATGCGGCATAAACTGGAATAGAATAAAAGAAAATAATACATGGTTTATCTTAAACATTTTCGCAGGAAATAAAAATTCCTCTTTTTTCCACTAGAATGTTTAATTTATTTTCTGATTTAGGACCAAGTTAACATTTTTGTTTGCAATTTCGTGACTGGAATGTTGTAGAGTCAGGGAAATAATAGTCCCGTGATTCAGCAACTTTTATATAGAAGTCTTCTGCTAATTTTATTATTCTCACAATTACTTCCACTGCATTTGGGAAGAGGTCGTGATTACAGTATATGCGAGAGTTCAGCGAGCAGGGAGCAGAGAGAATGCAGACAAATAAAGGGAATAGAAGGATTATCAACAAAAGGTAGCAAATGGATAGACGGAACAATGACAGACACAAAATGGAGAGTGAAAATACAGGAGCGATGATTTACAGTACGCGTTGGAACCATTGGTGACAGTAATATCACAAAGGGAGTAGGTGATGAAGAGAGAGAGACAATACTCAAATGAGTTGGTGGGGAGCCACGAAGTCTTTGGCAAAGGATTGAAGAGATGGTGGTGACGTGAATAAGGGTTGGAGCTAAACAAACGTTGAGATGACGTCAGGACATATCTCTGTAAGAGGTGAGATTTCAGTTGTTTGTTCTGGGTTCTAGAAGCAGGATAGGCCGAGGATGTTGACGCTTGAATTACGTACTCAAGAAGGGTGAATTTTAATTCATCTTACAAAAAAAAAACTTTTTGTGTATATTGAAGTATTTTTTATAACGGAGGGTATTTATGTATAATAAATAATATAAATACAAGTGAAAATCTCATCAAATAAAGACGAAAAAATTGTAACAGTAACTATATCAAAAAATTATATGAGCAAATTAAACTGTCCAGGATCTTTTTAAACACCAATGTTAGCTTCAGAAAAATAAAGTATTCCATATTAGTTAAAGTTTATTGTATAGCACCGTAACAGAATAACAACAAAGAAAAAATACTCTTGAGTCGTATTGATTTAATCAGAGTGTACAAATATATCAAACAGAATCAAGTCCATACTCATCCGCAACATTTTTCTTCTTATTATTTTCAATTCCCTACATGGTAGCTTCTCCACTCACAATTTTCATTAAACAATGCTTACATACTGAATCAATAATCGTAGATTTTCATCCAACCTGCATCTAAGTCATTTCCATATTCCACGTACATTCGCTGTCCAGTACCATTCTAATCACAGAACAATTCCATCGAAGTGCGTAATACCACGCCGGCTACCCGCCGCCATGGATACGAGCAACCCTCTCTCATCAGGCGATTGCTTCATTGAGTTGCAGCCAATAACGGCACCGTATGTCGCACGATCTACCCCCACCCCTACCCTACATCAGGACTCCCATCCCATCACTCCTCTGTGGTGAGGGAAGCCAAAAGTGGACATTCATGGGTCACATTTGTCCTTCGTTGAAAAACACGAATATCATTTTACTCACACGTAACCATTATACATTTTGTTAAACGCTCATAATAACTTTGGGTAATGTATTCTTTATTTGAATAGTATGTCAAGTTCCTTGTGAAAGAAAGGAAATGTTGGGAAACTGCATTCCCTACACTATATGCGTACCTAGTTCTGTTGTATTCCCAATACCATTGACGTACATTCCTTCTCTAAATATAGTTAATACTCAGGTGTGTACACAATGTTTTTCGAGTTATGACGTCGTAACGGTGTTTTATCGTTGTCCAATGACACTGGATCCTACAATCATCAAGTTCGTTTCGAGTCGTCGAATTCTCGTAATGTTGTTTCCATCCATAAACACACAACTTCAAACCCTGCTCGGCTGAACTAGGGGAGATTTTCTCCCGAGATGTCCGTCATCTACTCCATACAAACGTTGGTTTGGTACCAGAAGTTCCCCAGAACCTGACGTATCTCGTCCCCAACTCCCTCACCTAAGTCACGGTTTGGTTGAAAAGCAGGCATCTTTTTATGACCTGAGCCTCGCCATAACACATTAAAATAAAATAAAAAATTCGTAGTGTTTTATTCTGCTTCAAGCAATCTTTTGGAAGATCCTGGTTAATAATGCGAAACAATCAACATGGGTGAACACTCTGCTACACACAACCATTACAATTAAAGAGGAAGTCTGATAACTTCAAAATACATTTCTCAATTGTCGATCCACTATCCAAACCTCTCACCTTCCCTCTTGGATTTTCTGAAATATTCGTTAAAGCTTTTGTGTATGGTGTGATGAAGTACAAAAGGTAATGTGATATTGTTACGTTTTTCATATGGTAGAACACTGCTGAGAGTTATGAAGGATTCTTACATGAGACTGGCGCTAGATCATTATGAAAATTTCCTTATTCAAATGATCTCACTGCTTTCACGTAATAGAAATTCGTTATTTCCAGTTAATGGTAAGTTCTGATGGTAAACGTTGGGTAAATATATATCAATATTCTCTCTGAAAGAAAATTCCTTTCTTCTATGTAGTACAAAACTCTCCATCAAAATCTTATATTCGTTGTATTTACTAGAATCATCATTTCTTAAACTAAAGGACACTTCTAAATAATCTATCATCGTCTTTTCACTCTACCTAGTTCACCGTTGTCAAATATGTGGACACTGTATTTGAAATATTGACTCCTTCATACATATTATGTTATACAGAATTTTCACCATTCACTCACTTCAAACAGATCGGAAAATATATATGTATTTTAGATATAAAGATGTTGATACAACACGAAAGTAAAATCAAATTTCGGTGAATGAAAGAGAGAAATAATGGAAAATCTGTAACACAATTCGCTCAATTCTAATTATTTCTGATCTAAAAAAGAAAACAAGATTGCCAAAAACATACTAGACAATCGAGTACCTACTCGGGGACCAAAGGTTGCATTATCCATGACCAGGTGAAAATGACGAACCGGGATATGAACCCGGGATCTCCTACCACTACACCATAGCATGATGTTCGGGGTTCGAGTCCCGGTCCGTCGCCATTTTAACTGGCTGTAGATAATATAAGATCGCCGACAGTTTCACTACAACCTAAAACATTATGGACTAAAGAGAGCAGATATGTTGGACACACCGTATTTCTGGTCCATTCTCTGTCAGCGAACGTTTTACATATCACGGTGCTCTATCGGAAAATTTCATTTCCCTGGCGTAATCACTTCCTGCGCGTCACTAAGCCTGTCTACCTCCTGTCAACTGGGGAGGTGAGTAGGATGGTAGGGATTGGAATAGGCAGGGAGATCGGCGGGAAATCCAAGTGCAGCTTTTACCACTTGTCGCCGCTCACCCAACACGATTCCCGGCCAATATCCGATGCTTGCTGCGGAATCCAGGGTTGGCTGTCTCTGAGGGGATTTATGGAAGACCGCCTCAATTTCGACTAATGCACTGGGTGGTGGACGCTGACCGCGGAAGTGGTGGCAGCGTTGTCCGAGGAAGAGGAATGGGGAGACGGAAGAGGTTGCCAGTGGATTGAATGTGAGGCAGGAGACGATGTTAATGGTACTCTGGAAGCGGCCATTGGAAGCGTTAAGAGTGCAGTAAAGGAAACAGCTTACATGCGATCCACTCTTTTAAGTTTCACGGATACGTATACCGACGAGTAAGATAAATGACATTTCTCTTATTTAAAGATGTTCTCAAATCTTCTCATCCCACACTTTTTACTGGGCACTTGTCCTCGACTCGTAAATCCTGCTGTCATATCATAGAGTGGGTAAGTATTTTGCGTTTATGTCATTTTCATTGTCGTGGTCTTAGAACACTTCAATTATTTTCTTCCCGGAAATTGCCATTGATAAAAATTTCGAATAGTCACTCTTTCAGTAATCCGTGTGTTTGAATTGTACATCCGTTTATTCAGTAGAGAAACATTGCTACTATTAAAGTTTTCGTATCCGAGATCAAAGACATAATTAAGAAAGGTCAACCAGGGCGTCCTATGCGGAAATTGTATACCGCCAGGGAAGTTGAATGATTTGAGCTGTGGTTAGCGCCCCTGCAATGAGAACATGGTAGTTAGTTTCGATTCTCGATCAGTAACCATTTGCATTAGACAAGTTATATCCCAAAGGGAGTGGTTGGTTGGTTTTCTATATGAGCATATTGCACCAAGGATATATTGCCTATTTCTAAAACCTACTCTATTGTCATCAGAGTTGATAAATCTATATAAAAGAAATATTGCCACTTATGGTGAATAAAGAGTTGAGCAACGAGGTAACTATGAAGCCAAATCGGAAATGATGTTCTAATGCCTTGATTTGAATGAACAAATAATGGTGGACATATGGTGAGATATAGAGAAAACTGTATTGTTAACTGTTGTTAACTTGACATCATTAGATACTGTTTTCCCGTACCTGTAGATAACTGTTACACAAACAAACTTTAGAGATGTGAATGAAATATTTTTTTTTATTAATATGCAGGTTTGTAACTAATTTTTGGTATAACAAAAACACTTCAACAATAAGAAAAGTGCTTCTTAAAAATTCACTATGTTAAGGCTTGTTAGAATTCAAGAATAAGGATAGTTTACACCAAGATAATGAGCCTCAATTGCGTCCAGTAATAATGATAGGTAATTATAAGATCTAAACAATGCATTACAAAATCATGTTGAATCTTAATATTTTGTCTCGATGTATGGCTCACAATAATTCATTAAAATAAATAAAATAAATTACATCACTAGGGAGTTGGTCCTTGAACCATCGCTATCGGAAACGAAATAATAGAATGATAAAATAACTGTCAATTTTGTTACAAATATTTTCAACAACTAACCAAATGCTAAGCTCATCTTCACTAACGTCGTTAAAAACGTCGATTAAAGAAAAAGAGCCATTGATTTGCGCCGCATATCATTGAAGTGACTTAATTTGGTTCAGTAGTAGTTTTTGATATATTAACATCTAGTCACCAGTCAAGTGGTATTATTTACTACATTTACTCCGATATTCATGTTTTTAATTTTAAATAAGAAATAATAATTAATTATAATAATAAAATATGAAAATTCAAGTAAACTGAATGTATAACTTGTGATTTATATAGTTTAAAAAATAAGGGAAAAAAACTGTTATTCGGTGAAATTGAAGTACATTACTAATACGACTATGTATTTCACGTATTCAGTAAGCACCTCCATTTTAAGAACGTAAAAAAGTCATATTATTCGGGTATAAGTACACAAATGTCACAAATTAAATGGCAATAGCTGAAGTTACGCCATTTCAACCGCGTAACAAGCGATATATGCAGATACAAATGGCACAAATATATTCTGCAACATGTAGTACGTGAAATGCACATTTACACGCAGGCGTTCAAACAAAGCTTAACATCCGCGAGCGCGGCTGACAATTGAAACAGGCTTCCATCATAAACACGATTTTCCTTTACACGTTCAGAGCAGTAGGTGCTAAAAACCGCACAAATACGGCACGTGCATTGTGCTAAAACACGAACGTCACTCCGGAATATGTACATGAACTGTTGCTTGTCAGTCGGGCGTTCATCTCGAATAAAACGAAATTGAAAAATGTGATGAGACCCTATACGAGTGTTTGGAGAATAAAATGAGATGCAAATGTAAGAAGTAGAAAGAGTACATTAGAAGACTATTAATTTATTATATTAATTGATCGAACATATACAATTTATTTAAGGAAAATATTTAGTAAAGATTAAAACACATAGAAATATAATCAAAGATATGAGAAAGAATACAATGGTTCTCCTCATTTATTAACTTCGTAACAAACGAAAAACAACGTTGAAAGTTTTTCTTCCAGGTCATAAGGTGTCGAGGAGATAGGTTTGTTGGATAGTCTCCTTCTCTTTAGTGATATTTTATGCTATAAGATGAATTGTTGGAATATTCAGATCATGATGAATGGAAGCGTTTGTGAAAACTCAGGGAGCGGCGTTTATATCCCGTATGGTAATTTTTATTGAATTACATCCAGGTGCTTACGTGAGATAAACTTACACATCAACGTACGTGTATTGCATTCGTACTATCAGGTATACTGGAAAGTGGTATTGAATGAGAAAATGAATGAAATGACGAAGGAAGGAGACGAACTGATTGCATATGCTGACTACATTCTTCTGATTGTTTACGTAAATAGGGGGAGTAAAATAGAGCAGAAGAATAAATCTCTGTAGAAAAAATTTGTCGGAGAAAGCAGTGCACGGAAGTTAATATCGAAGACAAAGACGGTGGGAATTATTATAGGAATGCAGTAGAGCAACAAAAGGAAGTGGAAAGGACTTGACGATACGGCGACCTGAAGGTTAAGAAAGGACCGAAAAGACTACACTAAACTATGTTCAAAGAGAAAAACAGAACAAAAACTTATTTATTCTTAAGAATATAAAACTCTGGTAATCGTTTGTGCCAAGGAACAGGGTAGACAATGGAATCTAAGTGTAATATAAATAAATAAATAAATAAATACGTCCTATCAGGTATTATTGTCTTGTAGATAAGAATTTTGTTTTCGTGTGATAACTGGGAACGAATTACAAGAAACCAGATAATTTTCTTAGTGGTTGATTTCGATGATTTTGCTGTAATATGAATGTCCATATTCATCTTCTGACCAGGTGTTATCCAAGATACATTCATCTGGATCTGAAGGATAACTTTATTTATCTAGAGGGGCAATTTTCATTTCTCAGCGAAAAAGTGTTGCGCGAATAGTTGTTTTCATTTATATACACTTTTCACTTATTTCACAAGGTACTTAATAGGTTGGTATTATTGCAGATTTCCCGCTGCAGATGATAGGCTTACTTCATTTCTATCGAGTTATAAAGAATATACAACATTCATAATTCTTATCCTGCAATAAGAAATCACAAAGTGTGACTCAATTCACAAAATTCAACAATATTTTCCAGTATCATCTCAAAACATTATTTTTATGTATTGTACAATCCGTGTTGGATTGATAAACGGAAAAGCAAGAACGTCTTTGCAATAGTTGATGCTAAAGTGAAGTCGATTCATAATAAAGCGAAAGCAAAGTGTTTGAATATACATACGGTTTTAGCGAGTAACATTGAGAACGGTTTTGGAGATAAAAACGATACTGATTCCGTGTACCCTTCAGTCAATGCAGAATCAGAGGGATGTAGAATTAAACATAAAATTCTGAATATTTTACTTAGCATGCCTGCGCTCTATAGTAATCAAAAATTAAATACCGCCAAAGTTAAATCTCATGTCACAACATATTACTAAACTGAGCTACTCTCTGCCCCCACACCAAACGTTTCGAATTCTCTGCAAACATTGCCATCGGCAACCAAAAGTACGATGAACATTCTGTATATGGTACATTTTACGATTTCGTGGTTAACATGGTTTTGCAATGACATTTTGTGGTAACTAAGCGAGTTATTCAGGATATAAATGCAATTTCCATCTCCCTTTATGAGTGGTGCACACCCCTCCAATTTCGTTCGGCAGTCATTGTCCTATGAATCAGAAGTGATCCGGTGTTTATTTATAGATGACACAAATGACAATGGATGGAGCTGAGGATATGACACTACTTTCCCTTGAGAATTGAAGAGGGGATGCCTCCCCGTCAACTGCATCGGAGTCAGCCAATCACAAGGAGTAAATCAAAGATTCCATCGATAAAACTGCATTGAACCTTTGATTGGTTTCCCTACAGTGTTCTACGCTATGGTTGATTATGATAAGCGTGTGATATCCTTAAAAATTATTGACGTTTATTTTCTAAGGAATTTATTATATTTTTGTCTAGTGATAAAAATGATCATATTTTAAATTGTCGTTCCTGTTTGTACGAGTACGTATTGTGCACGAATTACCCATTAGATAATTTCAACTGCTCACATAATCATTTAAATTACGTATTAGAGGGAAAATTAGTACAGATTTACCTTTGGTTCGGGTCATGAAGATATCCGAAATGATCAAATATGTTTGGTTAATCACTACGTAATACAAAATTTCGCTGTTTCATCAATATGGACGCTGCAACTGGAATATCTATGACTACTACGATTATGAAGAAATATAACAAAATATTATTTACCTCACCTCCCCAAAACTGTAATTTTTGTGATCTGTTGGGATTTGTCAACTGAATAAGAAAATAATGCAAGTGAACTATTTCCGCCTTGAACGATGAATGTAGACGGAGAAAGTACTGCTCGGCCGGTTAACCTAATGACCAAGAAATTCCCATACTGGTCACCCGTAGAGGGGTTGTATTTTTAGTTCCCCATACATGGCCCCACCTTACTTTCCTCTCCTAATATTATATCTTATGAATACGATTGTGATAGTATCACAACCTAATCTCATACAGTCACGACAAGTGAAGCAAATACTTTCCGTTCGGCGCATTGTATATTAGTGCTTCAAGCGGTGAGCGTGTATCATAACTTGTAATCAAGTAGGTTGCGGGTGGATATCATCGCGATGAGCGATCATTGTGGTGAGTTAGCGGTAATCGTCAGAGGATAGAGGCGCTACTGTAACACAGTGCAAGGCCAGGATAGGGAATTTGCCTACTATTTCGCTCCTGTATGATATTATAGTACATCACGTAGAAAGTAAAACTATTTATTAACTTCTCATCAATATGGGTTCTCGTCATATGCCTCCCGTGATGGATACATTGTGCGAAGTGATTAACCTCCCACCTTCACCATCTGCCTCTCTGATAAACGTCCCACACATACGAATATTCTGAGAATGGCTTGCATCAATATTCTTATGCGACCACGCTCAACCGGGTCCCTGCAATGAGGTCTAGCTTCGTGGAGAGAAAGCTGATGGACCGTCAGTCGGGGGCAGGATTGCCTCAGCGGGATAAATCCTCTCGCGTAAGGGGACGCATCCCCTAGCCATGACGTCAGTCTTCACCCTCTAGGATTACTTCCCCGCACCGTTACGTAGTCTACATCATCCACGGTTCACATTGCTAGCAACGTTTGTGTCATTACTTCCCGGTGTCATCGTCACGGTTGGAAGATAGCTTTTGTGTCGAGAACTCCCGAGATGCATTTGTCATTGTCAAGGTTGCTCATTGGATCATTCACTTTCTTTAGAGAAGTCTTCAAACGAATAGAAATTACAGGAAAACGGATATCTATCGCTTTAATTAATATTTGAAACGAACATATAGAGTCTGTTACTAATTTCGAAAACAAATCTATTAGATGTGTTTTCAAAACCCCAAATCTTTAAGAACTTATTAAGTTAAAAAAAAAAAAGAAGCCAAATCTACATCCTTGAAGAAAGTTTGCTTATGATAAAACGAATGAGCGTTAAATAACTCTTTCCCTCATTCCTGTAATACCTTGGCTCTAGAATATTTATTCGACAAATCCAGAAGTTGCCAGAAGAGATCAACCGCGTTTTTATTTTCGCGCCAAGTTCTTGCTCTTAAAAATTAGATGAGTAGTTTCGAGCATTCTTCTTCCTCTCCTATCTTTCAACTCGTATCGCGTAAAAAAGGAAAAAATAAATGAAGATGAGGAGGAGACACGGAGAAGCACACTACACTTTCGTTCCTCGTCCGACTTGGATTAACTTCGCAAGAATGTGCAGAAACCCTAAGGATTTCATTTTAGCAGATTTCATGATACTTAAACCTGGCAGCGCTTGGGTGGCGGAAATTTGGTCACCTATAGTTTTTCGTGTGTTTCTACGGGTTTTCTGATTTACCAAATTATACAAAATGTCCCAAAACTCCACGTAAGAAATTGGTAGAATAGTAGAGGATGTTAGTAGGAACAACTATTCAGATGAAAAAATCTGTCCGAAAACGTTACCAGGAGGAAATATAATGACACAGACAGGGCAGGAATACAATAGTGCAAAACGTTTTCTTTATGGAATCGAGTTCCCGAATTATTGTGACGTCGATGAGAGGCCTGCATCTCTTTAATTGGCAGATCTTTGAATATCAATTGTATTCTGTTGTTAAACTTTACTCGTTACTTTTCTGGTTTCTCCAAATAAAACGCTTTATACACCTTTTTATGTTGTGTTCTTCCTCTGATTCTGTGTCATTATATCTCCTCTGGGTGGTGTTTCTGGACATGCGTTCATCTGTATTTTTGTTCCTGTTAATGTGCTCTATGAAGGGGGAAGGGATGATGATGAGGAGAGGGTGAAGAAGGAACAAACCGTGATTGGATATTTTGATTCTTCTCATAGAGATAGGTAGATGGAAGTAGATAGCTATTTCAGAATGTATCTCAAATAACTTTCGTCTACTATGAGTCATTTTCTGAACTTGGCACCTAAGCATACGAAGCGCAGTTGCTGCCGAACGCTGTGCTCTATGCACCACATTTATGTAGGACTTGTTACAATCAGAGAGTTCTTCGATTTTGCGTGTTCCATCAAATTCTCAGCTCGTTTTGTTGATTGTTGTAGGGGTGGGGGTGGTGGATGGAGAGTACTAAGTGGTTTCTTTGTCGACTGAGTGGCAATCATACCCTCCTTCCTCATTACCCCGTTTAATGGATTTAAGTTCAATAATGATTAATTTAACGAAAATTAAAACGAATTTTATTGTTTTTCAGTTAATAAGTTAAATAATTGGTTGACTTCGTTAATTAACGATAAACTGATAAATGTTCTATTTCCAATATGCCCATCTATGATGCCTCCAATTTTAAGAACATGTCCACTCAGACATTCTTTCAGCCGCTCATCCTGATTTCTATTTCCAATACCATATTGACCCATTTGTTCAATGTTTTGTTATCTACTGTAAATTTGACCATCGAAGAATCGAATAAATAATTAATAGTACGTTCAGTATATTAGTAGCGCATTAGAGCAGCCTCTTCAAAAATCAACCGATTTTTTTTCGGACTTCTAATAAAATAAACACTTAAACAATATAACCTATATCTTCCACTATATCCCGACAATGTAAATTGTATTCCCTGGAGGTGAATACTTCCAGTACTTGCTCAAGGCACTTAATGACTCCATAGATAAACCAAAGTAAGAGTTAGTAATGAAGTTCACTGTTATAACTGGTTCACTTTAATGGTTTCTTTGTATAATTAAGGTTGGTCTAATGTTTCAAATGGATGAATTGTGGAGCGTATTACGTTACATAATTTTTAAGTTCTGTCCTTTATTACTTTCGTCGGTTATATAATTACGCAGAAGCCCTTATTGCACATTCCTTCGTTTAAGCTTTGAGCACGCCGTCTACATATCTTCTGTGTTATGACATACATTACATTCGCCACTTAGCACGGATCTCGGTTCGTCGTAACTTCATCTCCCATTTAGGTTGAGGACCATTTGAAATAACTGTCTAAGTTTTTCGTATTTCCGGCAATTCATCTCACATAAATGACGTTTACATTTGCCATGCATTCCCCCGATTGTTCTCCGCGACTTGGTAGTCAA
The DNA here is from genome assembly GCA_002313205.1 of Laupala kohalensis. Lineage (NCBI taxonomy): Eukaryota > Metazoa > Arthropoda > Insecta > Orthoptera > Trigonidiidae > Laupala > Laupala kohalensis. Next base: position 332,768 of record NNCF01126009.1, read on the forward strand.
AAATATGATTGATAAAATGGATTGAAACCCAGCTCCGCCGAACTAGGTGAGGTTTTCACCTGGGGTTTCCCTCACCTATTCCAGAGAAATGTCGATACGGAAACGTAAGTTCCCTGGCAACCGAACAATTCTCCTTCCCAATTCCCTTAGTCAACTCCCTTACCCAAGGTGGAAGAGCATGTCTCATGGTTTGAACCTCGCCATAAGTAAAATTGCCATTAATAAAAAATAGAATAATAATACCTCATATTATTTTTAATTTTCGGGAATAATTCTTTGGTTTTTGTTGATGGAATAGTCTGTATTGATAGAGGAGAACAAGTAGCTCCTTCACGCCATCGTACGAGTTTTTCGACGAAGAAATGTTATTAACACCTCTTGGTTTAAATATAGTATGTGAAACGATCAATGAGATATTACAGATATGAAAATAATATGATTGTGTTTATTGATATTCAAATTACTGTACTTTTCTACTAAAACTGGAATTGTACAAGCAAAGCTAGCAAAATACTGAACTACATTTGTGACACTCTGAAGGAAAAGCAAGGTTTAACTGGAATCACAATTCCATAACCGCAGAGATCTGGTCATCATCAGTCTCCCTCTCATCCACCTTTACCACCCACTCTTATTGCATCCATCCCGATCCGCTGCCACCCCCGCTCGCATCGTAGATGAAGCGTGGAGACCGTCGATAAGCCCTCAGTCGCGCTACGGAGGGGTGGTTTTGTTGCGGGCAGAGGGTGCCGCAGCTGGGGTGGTTATTGCGGATAGGATGGTGAGGGGAAGACGAGGCGCTTGGCGGGTGGGGGTGGTCGCAGTGACGCGGAGAAATTCTTGGTAACCCTCCGAGATATTACAATGCTCGTATAACAGCTGCGAAGGCCTTTTATTCGTGTGCTGAATTGCTTCTGTTGGTGGAAGCTCTCGTTCCCTCATCCCATCTACTCACGTTCTTGAAAGCTGAGTGGATGAGGGTACGCACAGGGATACAAACATAACCACGCAACAGCTCTAGCTCAATAACATATGTATTTATCGTTCAGTTTTATCATACTCAGTATTTATTTCTACATGACTAGGAGATTTTACAATGGATGTGTTCCACAGTCATTTTCCGTATCACACATTTATTATATTGACTTAATGTAATTATTACAAAGAGATGATTCAAGTACATGAAGTGGTAACTGAGTAAAAATTTGCAACTGAAAGTGCCCAAACTGAAGTATATATCACATATGCGGGCTTTGAGAACTAAAAAACATGAAAGAAGTTGAAGAATTTTAAACATTTTAAAAAGTTTATCATTGTAACTATGAACGAGATAAGAACATATAATGTATAATTCAAGTTCATGTTAACACGATATAGATTTTGAGTATTTGAGCGTCTATTAAGACGTCAACATTGATTTGCTACCCTCCTTGATATCCTGCCTCCTAATGCAGACGATTAGAACATCAAATATATAAAGGAAACAATTCAACGTGTTTCAAGAAATGGTCAGCAAAATCGAAAAATAAAACAACGAACAAATTATTCAGTTCATTGAAATTTTGCTTGTATTGTGAACAAAAAGTTCGTTTAGAGTGTAGAAGTCCCTCACTCTTAAGACAGTGTAACATTTCTTTCCATCATTTCTCGATGGTTGGATTGGGACAGCTAAGAAATTAATTAAAAAACTGTAGCAGAATCCTATACTCAGAATACTGCTACATATTATCATGCTATACCCAGAACATATCACTCCATATCACGCATATACATGTTACATGTAAACACACGAAAGACATTCTGTGTTCACATCAAGACGCAAGAGTAAATGACAGATGTATACGTGTACCGCTTGCAAGACATATGAAAGTTTGTTTATGTATGACAAATGAACGTTTGTTTATGAACTCCACAAGCGAGACAGAAGCCAATGAATTGTGCGCGTTCCTAAGTGGACACTTTAGATGAATCGCGACTGTTATGAAAGTTAACAATTGGAAGCTTCCTATCCACAAATTGGATAGGTTACCAAAGCAAAATAAATTTGTTGACCTTGACCAGAAATGATTCGTACTGGAGATCCCATGCGGAGCAGATATGTGTGACCGCTGCTTCAAACGTTACCGACGACCAGCTCACGGATACCTGAGACGAAATTTCCCTCGACATCGAAGCTCGGATTCAGTCAAACGATTAAGTGCTAGATTCAACTCTGTGAAGTGGAACTTCAAGAATTGCTACAACTCTAGATTCGTGAGATTACTGCAAAAAACATTGTACTTTCAGGAATTGCTGACGATTCTGACGTGCCCTGCACCAAGATAGTTTTCCACGTTTTATGTTACACGTTATTTCCATGAACATTCAGTTTTCGCTCTATTTTTCATAAGAATAAAACTCGTTCTTTTCCTGATCTTTTAACTCATTTCCTTGTGTAACAGTTCAGTTGAGAACCAGTGAAGTAACGAAATACAATCTCCCCCGACACGCACCTCGATAGATTCATTTCAAAAGGTCAACTTAGTGTGAAAATTATTCTCATAGTGACAGGAAAAAGAAAAAAAAAATTTCTGATATAAACTTCGATAACAATGTATCATTACTATACGTATAAACTACTTTTATTCAAATAATAATTCTCCAATGAAAATCAATTTTTGATGAAACTATTTTACGATTATATTTTTCATTTAAGTAAAGTTCAGACATATACACTACTTATGATACGTCGCAAAACGTTCTACTTCCTTGCCATCGTTCATGTTTGTTATGAATTTTTCAGAATACTAGATGACTAGGGTTCTGATGACCTTGTCGTTGACGAGCCCTAAAACTCCACACAAAAAAAACAACAACTAGATGACTCACTCAGCATCGCCAGGGGATTTGACTCGGTCATTCAGCGCCTTCTTCTTCCAGTTTCACACTTTTTTCATACAATCACTCCCCTACCATTCCCCCTAATCAAGAAAACATTGAACAGCTAATACTCGCATAGTGCTTTCACGAAAAGACGGGTAACAATTTACAAGACTGTACTGTCGTCCTTGCTGTTTCAATTTCAAAAAATTGGGTAAATTGTGAAGATTTCCATACCGCTCCAAATAAAATACCACATTTTATACCTATTAGACATATTACTAAATTTCTCATAACATCTTAATGGTTAACAAATCTATCACTCATCTCTAGTCAAGTCAAAAGTCAAATTCACCCACGACAAACCAGGAATGTGCCCAAGGTGTTCGCGGATGAGCTCAGCAATTTCTTGGCATCGGCACAAGGAGGAGAAGATGTGACCAGCATCTCGCTCAGGCCGGTTTGATCCCAGATAGACCCGATACTCAAGAGCAAACTGTATCTTGAGCATGACGAAGAATCCCTTCCTCACCGGGGATCGAAGTCCGACCAACCAACCAACAATTCAGAGCTGTATCCACTGATACACGCTGACTTCCACTTATTGCAAGACATCATAAAAATTATTACATTTCTCAAATAATATTAATTAATTTCTGGTGTTCACCAAGAGAGATTATGTGATTAGATAAAAAATACTTCAATAATAACACCAAATATAATCAATATTTAATAGAGACCCGTCGACTAGTTGCGTAATTTCCGTAAATCCCCAGATTATTCTTCCATTCCTGCACCACTATAATCGTCCGGATTACATAGGACAACAGATGCGGGTATATATTGGACAACAGATGCCTTTGAGATTCACGAGAATCCTTTGATACAATATGCACTGACATGACGCATAACTTTCTCAGATGCAATATGCATGCGAACGGATATTGAGAAGGGAAGGACGTTGCAATCGGCGATCAGCGTAAGGCGGGTGAGAACACGACACCTTCATTACTATAGCGTGTCAATCGATCGAGAACTCGAGAAACCTTTCACGTGAAACATTTATAGAAGGCGATCGTTTTCCTATTCTCACAGGAAATTGAACGCATGTGCCTGTCTTTCCCCTTCTTCCAACATTCGATGGTTCGGAAAGAAATTCAGGGCGATCCCTCGTAAATCGTTTCACTCGAGTGAGACGATTTCGAGCTTTTGAGAATCGAGATTCACAATCGACAATGTCTCCCCAACTGGGGACTTTTGATTGAGTAAAATCCCATTCCTATCATAGACGTGAAAAAGATTTATTTGGGGGACAAATTACCTGTGAGTCGCAGGTTTTGTCAACAGAAACACAAAACGAGCTTTAAAATGATAATGAATTGTCACATTACTAATTTTAAAATAAACATTTCATGATCATACTGGAAACTTTTTAATTTATTTAAGGATACAACAAATTCACTTTATCCACTTTAACAATTTTTATAAGAAGGTTTTGACAGGGGGCACTGGAAGGGTAATTGTCTCTTCATGATTTTATCAAAATTTAAACATTTTCTATTTACAATTTCACTTATAGTGTTTTTTAAACTTTGAACTAGATTGTAGCATATGGATAATACTTTTTATTCGTTATAATTCTCTCAAATATTGAACATTTGGGTAAAACAATTCAAGTTAAATATTTCAAACCTTGATTCCGTACCTGCACTAAAATAATAATTATGAAATCCTGCCCATTACTATTCCTGTATAACAATATTACCTCATCCCTCTTTCAGTCTCGCATTCTTTCCGTTATCTACATTGTTCAGATTTGATATCTTAAATGCGTTGTTTATTTTCCCATAAATCTTCTGACACTCTCCACTTTCTCCACTTTAAGTTCCCCCACTCCTAGTTTAACTGCGTTCGGGAAGGTCCAGTATCAGAGAATTTACGTCGGGTAAAGTAACACATCATAACTTCACAAAGAACATCAATCCTCTGCAAGGATTGAGTTTGTAAAAATTTCCCCGACCGGGATATAAGGGAGAAGGGAGACTTTGATCGCCTCGTGTGGGGAAGTCATGTTGTTGGTGGGGAGGATGAGGGTTTGGAAAGTCGTGATGAATGGCTGAAGCAACGGGCGTGGCGGACTTACAAGCGAGTATAAATCCCCACAATGATCCCCCGACAAAGTTTTAGATTTTATGGCTTGCCACGCGGAACCCATGCACTTTCCCTTTCAACCCCGTCCCGTCCTGTTTCTCTTCAGCTGCAATGCTTCCTCTACCGAGCGCTTGCTGTACGGCGTGCTCCTGCATTCAGGGTGGTTAAAATTGGGGTCGTCGTCGATGAATACGGATAAGGGTGACAACGGGCCAGCCGGCGAGGTCAGGGGCCACGGAAGAGAGACATGGTATGAGTATGGGAGAAAGGGGACGTTTTCATGCGTCGGTGGCTAGGGGGTCAGAAGGGCGACTGACCGGATCCGAAACACTGAACTCGTCTACTTCGATAGGACTGATCTGAAGTCCCCAAGTGCTCATTTTGAAATCAGAATAAAATTTCTCAAAACCGAACACAGGTGAAAATGAATACGATATTTATACCTTAGTCAACAATACTCATGCTACGTGCGTACATCTAACAATCATTCAGCGTAAACTGCGCGATAACTTTAAAAATATTAGGGACAATACTCTCCACACAATGGCATGAGCAAAACGTCTGAAGACACACACAAAAAAAAAAAAATTCAATTTCTGATNGTTGAAAATAATGTACTAAATACGTTATATGAAATTAATTCAATTTCCTCAAGAGACCATACCACCTATGCAAAAAGCATCGATATATGAAGGATTATTTATTAAAATGTGATTTGGAAGAGGAAATACGCACACCTGAAAAAGGAGGTTTAGGTTTGGGAGAAGATATAAAACTTATGAAGAGGAATTATGTCGACAAATAAAATTTAACCAACGCTGCTATGTAGCCCAAAAGCATAAAATCACTTGAAATCATAGAATAAGAGATATGTTGGTCACCCAGAAGCATATGTTAGTATTTTTGTCTATGCAAAACTCTCAAATTATGTGCAAACAGGAAGAGCATTATCTGCGTTTCTTTTCGTACAAAAAAAAAGGTAACATTATCTCTGTTTAAGTGTGACTGACGTATTCATCCATGAACTTAGGATGGGAACTCGAAATTTTGCTGCAAGTATGTGGACTCAGCAAGTATTATAGAAGCTCACAAAGAAAAGGTTTTTAGAAATTCTGATTTTAATGCAAAGAATTGTGACATGATTTTGAGCTACTTTGACGAATTATTTGAGATTTTGTCTTGTTTCTTATCGGTAAACATTCCGTTTATGTGAACAATAAATTGAATCAAAAAGTAACATAGAAAAAACCCCCTAACCAACGCCGGGTTTCTTCAACAAGTTGATGTATAAATAAGTATAAAATTTCTAATAAATATATTAAACGTTTTAAATAATGTATAGTCAAAATGTATGAATAATGTACTATTAAAATCGTCATTTAAATTCTGTTAAATAATATTTTTAAATAATTATATATTAACTATCATATTAATATATAACATTTAGATTCTGTTGTTTTGTTGCAAAGAATAATATTTGTTGTTCCTGATGAAGTACCCAAACGATTGAAACAAAAAGAGTTCACAATAAATATTTTGTTGAGACGCATGGTTTATTTAGCACTAAAGTTGTATGGTATATTGAGCATTTAAAATACTTTTATGAAATTTTATTGATCTCATTACTTATTAGTTTCGAAAATGAACCAAGTGGACCTTTTCCGTGAGTACAAAACATAGGTGGTACTCTCAAAATGAACGCATATCTACATGATATACGTTTAATGTATGTCGTTAGTTTTGATGGAATTAGAAATAGTGAATGCCAACGACTGCAGTTAAGACAGAATCAAATACACTATTCCTTGTGGATTGTAAAATACAACTCAATATTTTCATCTCCATATCTTCGCAAAGGTTCTTACAAAATGTTTGAAGGAAATAAACTTTCCTGTACTGATATTCCAGGTACTCACTCCGTACAATTTACATCGAAAATACCGTCATAGTTGAATTGAATAATAAGCGTTCAAATGTACGTACTATATGAATCATTGTAAACCTTATTTTCATGGAGATTTCTATTCCTTCCAATCATTATTTTTAATTTCATTCACTGATTCATTTAATTTCATATAATTCCATTTTATGTATTTCTTTTTAGTTAGATGACAATGACTTGGAAAATGATTCAAGAAGGAAAAATTGATTCTTGTGAAACATTCCCTATCTAAACAGTCGATGACTTGAAAATACTATAAAAACAAAATACTATAAATACAATTTTGATCCCATAAATCAAATTTATTTCTAACAGGAAGAAAAAAGGTCCTCGCAAACTTAAGATATTTTATATATTCCAGAGAAATAAATATTTAGAAAACCGAAATATTCTACACCCATTCTCATAACATATTCGACAACTTTCCTTTTTCTATACTTATTTGGTTTGAGATTGAAACAATGGCAGCACCTTCTCCACTTTCGTTGTTCCCCGTCGATTTCTTCTTTCTTCGTTTTAAAGATCATTAAGAAGCAGATTTGTGACCCATAATTAATTGATATTAATTTTAATGTCGTATTTTTATATTATAAATTGGTTCAATTTGTTAACAAATGGAAAATTGACAATATTTTATATTGATAAAATATTTTAAACGCGACAAGGTATAAAAGTGCTCTTATGACTGAACCCCCAAATCCCCTCCCTAGTGATGCCTAGTTATTCCAATCTGACAAGTTCGAATTTTGATACCTTTCTAGATAATTCATACGGAAAATTGAGAACACTATCGATTTTTGATGCCGGTAGGTGTATAAGTATACCCTAATCAGGAGGCTGGGTCGTCAAACTTCCCGTCGTGAGGCGCACGTGTGTGCGCGACATGAAGCCTTCCCCATCCCCATAAGCTATAGAACCAGGATTAAGTGATTACTAGGATCGTGTACGTTTCAGCGAGCCGTCTCATTCACGTATTGAACGCGAATTTATCCGGAGCTTAACACGAATTTTTGTGAGTATCGAGAATGCTCTGAAGCCAAGAGATCAAGAGAGATTTAGAACGGTACATTAACCCGCATTATCACACAGGATTAACTGTAATATCGTGTTTCAAATTATTTAATATGTTTGTAAAGCGTCTTGTTGATTCGTCGTAAAATATTCAGTTGGAAATTTGTGTTCATCCTACGAGTAGAGGAGCAGTCCATTGTTCTATGTCGATTTCGAAGAAACAAATTAAATATGTAAATCTAAATGAAGCACTATCTAATTACAAAATGATGAAGCCATTTGAAATATCGAAAATAGTAAACGTCATTAGTACTCCACTTTTTACGAGCTGAAACCTTTAAAACGTTATTTTTATGGTCGTACAAAACCAGTCGCATTAGCGTGTCAAGATATGGAACAGAATTTTTATCTTTTCGTTTTTTTCTTAATAGGTTTCCATTAAGCAGCTTATCTAATGTCGGAAGGATTCTACAACGGGAAAAAGAGAAGCCGGAAACTTTATTTTGTGATTCTACGTTTTACTTATGTGCAGTTGAAGCAATGTGTGGTTCAGGGAGTGAGAAAAATATTTTATTACAGTGAAAAGGGCAAGCAAATGTATTACCATCTCGAATATACTACCTTGAGATTGATAACGTATATTTAAATATTCGAATAATTTTATTCATTTTGTTTTCGAGGAATGTAGATTGTATGATTTTATTTCCGAGGATAATAATTGTGTGCTTCCACAAAGTTCCTATATTTTCAGAAAATTATTGAACACAAAAAACTTTTTTACACGTAAAACTTTCTATTTTATTATTTACTCTAAAATTATTTTTTAAACTTTTCAATAAAATATTATTGTCTGTATAACATGGAATGTTGATTAAATACCTACTTGATCAACAGAGGTACCATCTCTAATGTTTATAGCATAAAAGTTGGATTTTTTTCATTTCGGATACGTTTTATTATTAGTTTCATTCTTGCGAAACTGTTCTCTCCTTGTGTTTTGTATATTTTGGGAAGGATCATTTTCCTCACAAAACTCAAACTCGAAAAAACAAAACGTGTTCGTGTAAAAATAAAACATATTTGGCGCAACATAAATTTATGAAATTGGTCGATAATGTTTTACAAATCTCTTGGATGCATTTATTCGTCCTTTTTCTGGAAAATGGACTCAATTCTTACGGTGAAGGCTCAAACGCAAGCTATGGGAAATACATACGAGACTATACTTGTATAAGGACTGTTTCTTCTCTGAGACCTTATCAAATAACTACTTTAACAAAATTCGGGACTTGTGCATGTTCACTACTAGTAACAGAAAAGAAATTACAGTTGTAATGATTTCCCTATTATGCTGATAAATGAAAGTAAAGAAAAGAATTGATATGTGCCTCCAAAGCAAGTTACATATATTGCAAGTACACACAAATATCTCATTCAATGATATTTGAGTATTCAAAGGACATGGTGAATGTAGAAAAGGGACAAAAGTCTGAAGCAGCAAATAAATGAACATAAACCCAGATGTTTCTTCTTTGTTCAAATATCCGTTAAAGAACAAACAAGGGTAAAACAACGTCTTCTAAATGAACCCGCCTCACTCCCTCTGCGCTTCCATTCCATTCTTCCGGGCATTTCTTATGTTTCGGCGGGGTGGCTTTCTGCCAGAAATATCGCAGACATCTGTAGCTTTTGAGTCAGATGACAGCTAATGAAAGATGACTAGATCGCAAACTTGCCAAAACAGCTCTGGTAATAGTTTGTCGTGGAAGAAGAATATATTAAGTGACAATCCGTCGTTTACCATGATCATAAAACCATATCATTTTAGATTATATGGACACAAATGTAAAGAAAAATTTGACTAAATTTCTTATTAAATATTTTTACTAAGTATCCTGAGAGTTCTCCTCTGTTGAGTGCATATCATCTGAATAAAATATTTATTAATCCTTCTATGCATAATGTTGTTTTTATTTCTTTTGTTTGTTAATTCCCAACATTATCAGGTCACAAATACATTAAAAACTAAGAGAGAAAACAGAAGTAAATAACCGTGCACAAATAATACAAATAGATAATGTTATGTTTATTGTACCCTTTTGTTGACTGATATTTACTGACTTTCTTAGATGCTTTTAAAAACCTTCATTGCAGTATGAAAAACTAGCTTCATAAAGAAGAAAAATGAAGAGTTGGTAGATATTGATTAGTATACGAAATTCAATAAATTGAAAACTTGGTATAGTTTCACCAGTCCCAATTTTTTGTAACAATAAAAGTGACGGTTTTTTTCGGCGAGAGTCAGATAACAATCAGGTACTCGTATTATCGTTATTACTATGGTACCAGAATTATTTTAAGTTTTGTATTTCACTAATTTTAGGATGAGATTTGAATTTTGGAATAAAAATTAGATATGTTCTTTATAAAAGCGAGAACCCTAGAGAAATCTTTCAAAAAGCTCTTAGAGTTTTCGTACGTGGATACACAAATTGTAGTATTATTAATATTATTATTATACGAACTCATCATCCGAATATAAACGTGGGTCTAACAATGAACGGTTGAGAAATTATCATGACTTACATCATAAACACAAAGATGTTTTTAAAGGAACCCATGCAAATCAGTTTTCAAAGTTAAGTCTACGAAAAAAAATAATTTTTTTTCTGCAAAAGTAAACCAAATTTTTGGTGCACACATCGATAGAAAATGAAATTTAAATGCAAATCACGTGTTTTTGGGGAAAGTACCTTGAAAATTTGCGATAGGTATAGGTTTTCAATTAAGACATAAAATAACTTTGAAAGTCTTGGTTTTGACATTTAAAAGAATTCAAAGTACATGTGTGTTTCTGATTTGTGAAGTATTGAAGTGAAGACTGCAACTTAAAAAAAGATGATTTTAAACATACGAACGATGGAATTGATCCCTCGTTGAGAAGGAGTACGTAAACCTTCACTAACACGTTACCCTTCTATTTGCATCGTCCTTTGAAGTTTCTTAACATACCATTTCAAAATTGGTCACTTTTCGCTTGTTACAATTCCATACAATTGGTCCTAATACACGTCTGCAAATGCCACAATAGTTACAGCCAAACTTTAATCCTTTCGCTGCTTGCTATAATAGTAATATCATTTTTTACGATTGATATAGTAACTTGAGAGATACACAGTAGTTAAATACGGCCGTTCCTCTTGTACACGAAGAGATTTGCACGAAAACTACGATTTGGCGAGTTGGCTGTGAATGAGTGGTTGAGGAGACGGACGCAGACGACGAAGGGACGACAGCATATGGCGAAATGCTCGTGCTGCCAAGAAACTTCTCGTGGAGAGCCTTCCTGACGTCCGGAAGTGAGTCAGCGCTTCGGATACAGAAGACGAAGGACGCCTGCGTTGTTCCCAGAAGCAGCAGCAGTCGGTCTGTCGCCGGCGCCGCGCCCGCCACCTTCAACGTTCCCTCTCTGAGGGGACCAAGTCCTCGCATTTCGCTCGAATGCGCCTTCGCGAATTCCGAGTTTGTCCTTCCAGATGCTGCTGTCTTTGGACTTGGTTGTGTGTGACAAAGGAAAGGAGATTCCAACAGAAACAATGGGGAGATACTGGTCAACGTCTTGCAGACGAGAACCTACCATGGAGCGCATGAACATTGCGCAGAGAGACAGAGTCGAAAAAGAAGTAATTTGACGTCACTGAAGTTAGTGAAAACACAAATACAAAAGCAAACACACAACAAAATAATTTGTTGTAAATAATTCGCACAGCAAAAAATGTTCATTTTCATTAATGTCCTACAAACCATTGGAATCATTTTTTAAATAATTATGCTGAAGCTAAACATTTTACATAATAATTTGTTGTAGTTCTTTTGGTAATAGTGGCTCTGCTAAATTCAAAGACGTATTTGTATGGCATTTAAATGTCACTTGTGTATCTAGTAAGTACACACCCGCGTGTGCAGGAGAATGCAAAGAGTTATTCTCAACGGATGGAATACATTGCACGTATATTACAATCCACCCTTCCTAATTCGCCCGTATATCCAGAGATACGAAACTGGACATAAAATTACAAACATTAGAAACCTTATTGAGAACAAGCGGATGGATGACAAGATTTAGACCACACTGGAAGGAACTGGATGTGGAATACCCAGGAGAGGACGACACTGATGAGAAAATAAGTCTCAGGAAGCATTTACATGAGAACTTACGAAAAATGTTTAAGAAGAAGGTATAACAAAATATAGACACAATCATAAAATGTTATACAGAAGACAGAAACAAAGTTCAGTGATACAAAACGATCAAACATTTTTTTTTTGATCTACATCAGTAAATATAACAAAAGTGATGCATTTACCAACAGCGTCTAGTGATATTGTCTTCGCTCCTCCAGGACATAGTAATTTGCTACAATTCGTTCTCCAGCAACCAAACATCCCTACTCCCTCATCCAAGTCACGGTCAGGTTTAAGAGCAGTCCACTTGTCCTGAACCTTGTCAATTTTTTATTGTAGTATTTGCAAATGGGAAATGTAGCGTGCTATTGAAGCTAGGAAGTAGGAGTTGAGAGGTAGGATAGAGTTAGCAGGTGGGTCACTCAGCTGTGTTTACCAACAACTTGGCCCACGTGAAGGAGTTAGTATGAGTTGTTAGTAATAGTTAGAGTTATTGATACTAGGAGGAGGTGGATAGAAAAGGATGGTTCGCTTTTCAGTATTCACTGTTATATAAACTGTGTAAATTAATGTGAAAATTATTTCTGGCCTCACCGAGAATTGAACAAGGGAGCTGTTGAGCTAGAACGCTACCACCTGATCCAAGGAGGGGCGAACCTAGTCGTTAGACATGAAATAAATAGTAATGAAATTAAAAAAACAAATAAATTTTAAATCACCCATGAAAATTATCAAAGTCATACAAAACATTTTCTATATTAGATATGGAAAACCTTGTTATGAAGTTTTAAGATGATTTCGAGAATGCATGTATTGCGTCAGATGTGACAACCATTTGCTTTTGTTTTGCTACCATACAACATATGTACTTATAGAGTATAAGAAACATTTATGAAAAATTACCTTATAATTAGACCAATCTTGCATTGTAAGAAAAATTCGATTGTGTTATATATATATTCGATTCTATATTTCCCCTTCGCATCAATACTCTAATACATAGACTTACGTATAAACAAATTAGGATTAATACAAATTGTATCATATAAAAGTAAGGTATTATTTCAATCGTCAGGTTTACGAACAAAATACTTGAGAGAGTATGACATTTCCTACTGAATATTTTTCTTTTATGTATTCCACGTTTCTCAGGTTGGTTTTTTTCCTCAGATGACATAATACGGGAAAACTGTTATAAATACCATTTACTGTTTTCCCTGTCAACTGATAGGTACTATCCTCCTGCTGTGACTGAGAATCTTGGCACGGCTTTACTAGTGATCCTTGGAGGTAAAGTTTTTCTTCTTGTTGGTCCAAAATGAAGCAAAAGATTTCCTTTTTATCTTACACGATCCCTGGTTACATAAAGTAGTCTATTGAATGTGTTCTGACGTTACCGTACGTACAATTTCAGTCGTTGCACAAATGCTATTAGAATGAAGACCTGCTGGATTATCAATATTTGAAGATGAAGAGGATGGGTGATTCCACCGAGTGGGTAGTACAGCGTAGACATTAAGATGATATCATGTGAAAGAATCAAATTACAAAAACGTTACTGTGAGAAGTATCCCAGTTTTCAATTGCACTATTAAGAGATATCGCCTCACATTCTTTATTTTCAATTAAATATTATCAATTAATACAATGAGAAGGTGTTTTAATGATAATAATGTTATGTTAATTATGTTATTCTGTTAAGTGATTTAAAATTTGATTTGAATAAATAGCATGTAAGATTCTCATTGCTCTGATGTGTGATTTACTCCCGGAAAATATGGATGGCATTTAAGTGTATTTTAGTTGTTTTTAAATTTTATTTCGGTACGAGTATTTTGAGAATTCAATGGCGAAAGGTGATCTCTATCTCTCTTTGACTACACCAATTCACATTACCTTGAAAATAAAGGTTAAACTACATGGTTACAGGGAATTAATTCATGATGGAAACGTTAAATTCATAAATAATATAGAAAGAAAATTAAAATTCATAAATAATCGTTGCTTTATGATGACGGTTTTTCTCGTGCTCATACAGCAAAAATGTTTCACATAAAATTCTACAAGGGAAATCGGATGCCTTGCGGCACCACCTTTTTCGTACTCCCTCTCACCCTCGAACTTAAGGGATTCGTAATTCAACTTTGAACTCCCTGCAGAGATAGATTCTCGGAGTATTTACTCACTAGAACTGCTCCCTTTGCTGAATCAAGCCCTTCCATCTCACTATTCAAATATTGGCACACCCTTTGACAGAACAACTAATTGCTTTAGGAGAAATTGTTCACCACTCTAAGGGAAGGAACACTTGTTCCATTTGCCTACTCGTCACTAAATCTCCGTTAAAGTTTGTTCTGAAAAACGGAACGCGGGTTTACTCAGAGAAAAAATGTAGAGCTGGTTTCCTATCTGAAATATTTGTCATGGTTCCAAATATATCAATTGTACTTTTTGAGATAAATTATAGAAGTTCTAACGACTTTTTGGATAATAGTATTATTCATCATTATAGGTGTGAGAGAGAAAATTGTATTTGAGAATTGTTTGTGTCCTTTTTCTCTCTAGAAAATAACAGTCTCAGCCGTTTTCGACATAATAAGGTCCTAATGAATTATTCCAGATCATCTGTGACTTTAACTTTTGCACAATGTCAACAAATATGACTAAAAATCAATTAGTCACTAAATCAAAATCATGATAGAGAGTGAAAATATAACTATGTGATAAACCATGAAAATCAATGGGAACATTGTTCTTGAATTGTAACATTTTTACTCTTAGCATTTTCATTCATATAGTTCTCAACTCCATCTGTCGGACATAGTTTAGAAAACTACGTAAAATAAACATTTAATGGCGCAGGTTAAATTTTACGAACAAAACAATATCACATGAGACTCGCTTGCCTATGACTGAGTGGGTTAAGTATTTTAAACATTCCATAAACCTTTATGTAGAATACCTCAAATACTCAAGTAACAAAATATCAAATGACTAATATTCAGAAGTGTGGAAAATGGATATAATATTATTTCAACTTTTGTACTCAGCCAATTGTAAAGACTGGCACGTTTTCAAAAAAGTCAGAGAATTCCAAAAAATTGTTATGTTACTGTCACAAAATTATATCATTTAATTGCTTCATTTGATCATTCAACAGACCAACCAGAAAAGTAAAAAGTATCGAATTCATGAAATACGCAAATATGAAGAAGTCAATAACAAAATTACGGTTGAACACAAGAAACAACATGGAAAGCAAAAAACAACATGTCCCAGATATAACTAGTAAATTCTTCTAAAAAAAGAAAGTAAAACGTCCAAAAATGAAATGCAGCATGAGGAGAAAAAAAGAACAAGCCATAAATAATAAAAATGAACGATACACAGTAAAATACACTAAAGTAAAAATCATGATGATGATGGTGATTATTATTATTTATTATTATTATTGAAAGAAACTTTAAGTTAAACGCATAGTGAATTGGTTAAAAAAGAGAAAGTAGTCATATATTATTTTATAGACCAATCTGGATGAAGTCCCTGAAGGATAATGCTTTCTGAAAAACATTATCCGAGACAAGACGAGGATGGTGCAGGGGCAAAGGCCACAGTCATCTTCATCGATCCAAGAGGCGTGTACTTTAGGGTGAGGGTAATTTAAGAGAGGCTTCGCTCGTCCGTGAGAGCTAACGCTTCGAAGCTTTACCGCCCGCTCGGGAGCGTCTCTTTTGCAACTTCAGCGTCTCAGCCGCCAAACTGCACTGCTGCCACATGGTCGCGCTTCTCGTAAACTCGTGCAAACTAGGCCACGCCCTCCCTAGGGTTTCCAAGTGGTGGAAGTAGCTGAAGATGTTTTGAATTTGATGGATTTAATCATGCTTCTTAATAACGCATGGTATATTTTCATGGATTTGAGTTTCTACTGTGAAATTACGGCGAGGATTTTGGTGCATTTCTACGAATAGGATTTAAGTAAAGATGATTTTTACCTTCTATTTCACTTAATATATATGTAATCAATACGCCAGTACATCTGAATTGCATCTAAATGTTATATATTCTGCTAAGTCGTGGATCTTGATTCAAAAATTGTCTCCCAGGGGTCGTGTAAAGCAACCATAAGATTCATTATTTACCACTATCAAAATATCTTTCTGTACATTATTTTTTGTCGAAACACAGTGTACGTAGAAATACTTTGGCACTGATTTTTTTAATACAGCAATTTCCTTGGTGTAGATGTTATTACACAATTGTTCGTTTCTTTTGATTTAACGGTCTCATTTTTAATCTGTGAATAACTCCTGTTACCACCAGTGTTAGGACTTTTATATGCGCACTTTTTATATAAAGGTAAAACAAAGCTCTGCTGAATGAAGTGAAATTTTGTCTATAGATGAGGAAGGAGGATCATTGTAACGTCGACGCCAAGACATTCCATCCATTTGTGAAATATTAATATTTCTTTGCATTTCATAAGCCAGATACTGCTAAGAAGATTGCATAAAGTGGACGATCGGCGTTAAGACGGAAGTGCGACGAACTTGGGACCCACCCTAAGCCTCTTCAGTTATTGAGGTATTGTTTGAACGTACACCTTTCACCTCCTAAGGAATGTACAATTGTTTTTGGAGAATGCAGCCTGCGACGTTGACCCATGCGAGGTCCACTGGAATTTAGGTGTACCTAAAGAAAAGAAGAATTTTACGAAGTAATGAGTGAAGTGCGTCGCCGGAAATAGAACAATAAGACACTCTGAAACAGGTGCGCTAAGCTGGGACCGAAGGCGGCTCGCCTTCGCGGCGCAGACTGCGTTCTTAGAATTCAAAAGGGGTGAACAAGAAGAATACTTGCAAGATGTGGTGGCGAAGGCATGGTTATTTGCGGATCACGTGACTTCTGCTACTGTATATATTGGGAGGAGTGAAGATCCTCAGAGACTGTTTATGGGTAAGTAGAGGTCCGCCGGCACGGGAGAAGTGTCCGGGCTAGACTAGGTCACGGAGACCAGATGTTCGTTAGGCTGCTGCGGTAGTCTTGAATAAGTCATTACTGGTTGCGAGGGTCGTGACTTGTAATAGTTAGTTGTTGGGGAAAACAACTTATAATTTTGAAGGTACATATAACCTGAGGGTATTTACTATTTAGTTGTCTTCAACTAAATTTATCCAAGTATAATTAATGCTTTCCGATAGCATTACTTGTGTAATAACAGATTATTAAATGTATTAATGATTTTGGGAGTTTGTCTCCGTTTGTAAATTCAGATTTATAGTTAATTTGTATTAAATCACTATTTATTGTTATTACACGTGTGTGTTGATTGCCTGGGAAACTAGGCTGGTGGCAGCGACAAAAACTACCATAGGGATTGTGGTATTTATGTGGATCCCGCTTCTACCAAAAAATACTAACATCGCATCAGGGCTTGAGGTGTGATGTTACAATATGAAATTTGAACCTAAATATACTAAACCTGGTTATTTATAATGTGCACGTATAATCAAAGTTTGCAAAAATAAATAATTTTTACGTTCGGCAGCAATTTTATGCATTAAATTCCATTAATATTTTTAATTCTTTTTCTTTTGACAAATTAATCTCTAGTAATAAGAAAATTGTTAATTCGTATTGTACATGACAGCAAAACTCAGTGGGTGGAACGAGTTGCTGACTGATCGCCAGGGTTCGATCTCCCGTGACATGGGGATTTTTCATCACATCTCAAAATCCAGACTGATTCCCAGGTCTTCTCAACCTACTGTAAAATTAGTACCGGGTATATCCTTGGATCTTACCGGCAGGAGCGAAATGATGACCATATTTCCTCCCCATAACGCCGAGGCCAAGTGATTGTGGAGCTCTTTCCTCCTAGATTCCCTTGGGCACCTTCGGGGTCTCTGTGGGACACTTCGACTTTTGACAACCATTCGGAATCAATAGTCTCTTTTACAAAAACCTAGTTTTTAATCTCAGTTTAAGTTAAAATCTCATTCTGGTAAGAAAAATGTTCTATATAATTCTGAACACCCATTTTCATGATATTCGTTATTGATGACTGAAAGAAATTGGAATACTTTTATACATTTGTAAAACATTGGTATTAATGTGCATCACGTCTTAAGAAAGAAAAAAGAAACTCATAAACTCAGGGGACGACCTCTACCAAAACGAGACGTAGCGAAGAGGGGTAAGTTCTAAATTCAAATTCCTCTCGTCATATACATATATCCTCCAATTCAATACATCGACCACTCTTTAGAATCAATCAACTCCTTACTGATCTTCCTTATTGAACTCAGTGCTCCATCATACTGTTCCCCGGGCGTTTGGACCTCTCATTTCGGTCGTTTATACTCCATACCGACCTCACATACGTCTCCATCAGCTATTCGTGACTTCACCTCGTCTCGTACGTCTCCTTCTGTAGCTACCAATGTACAATCCTTAAGTTGATAATGAGTTATGAATAGCTTGAAAAGTATTGGGTTCACACTCCAAAACATCTAAGGACAGTACGTTGAGATTGCTAGGTCATCCGCATCCACTTCAGTTATCTGAGCCAATCGAATTACATTACTATTAATAGATCAAATTTCAAACTGAATAAAAACAAATCTGACCTAAGTGTAATAATCTCAAGGTATCTCGAATATATTTAGAATAACCAACGAGATATAGTTTGAATATGTGATCTTTTCTAGATCCGTACTGAGTGACTAACGTGCCAAAAAGTGAGCTAAAAAAGATATCAATAATGTACTAATTTTGAACTACTTAACAGAAATTTGTGCCCTGGAACGAAAAACGTTTTTGAATACAACCTATTTAGGAAAATTTAGCATAATAGTCAAAGAAGAAGGCATATAAAAATATCAAAATAAAGTGATGATTCAATATCCTAGAATATTCCTTCAGACAAATAATGTTACATTGCATTATTCGTGAAAACATTAACATTTTTTTCTAGTGAATCTAAACTTAATGCAACACTATCAACGAAATTAACATTTGCTCTGTCCCCCCCCCTTCTAACAGCATAGTGGATGATGAACATTCGCCTCAGGATGATCTCTCAGCACACTGATTAAGACAAACCCTCTCCTCTACCCATCAGAACGAACAAATTCTCATCTTTTACACCGAGCTCTTCAGTCCCAGGAGAAAGAATGTAATAACACGCGTTTTCACCACTCGCAAGAATGCGGGCGAGCGCAATATAATTCTTTTCATTTAGTAGGGGAGATAAACGTAGCGAATCAATCTCGAGGACCGGGAGGAAGAGCGGAAGAGATAAAAGATGTACAGGGAATAGGAATCGTGTTAAGGGAGGAGGAATGGGAATAATGTGAAGGCAAGGGACGTGAAACTGCTACTGGAGAACATTTTAGTGAAACGAAAGGAGAGTGAGGAAGATGAAGCACGAGGATTAATCAAATGGAGAGTTAACAATGACTTGGGAAGGAGATGTGTGGAACAGTGAGAAATAAAAGTAGTGAGGCAACGAATTCAAAGGAGTTCATGTGAACGATGCGATAGGGACGAACATTTTTTGCCGAGTTAAACAATCAAATAAGGGATAAGCAAGTATTCACTACGAGTTAAAGTAATGAGATCAAGCAAGTTATACCAAAATATAATTTTTCTCTGCGAGACATGACAAAATTTAATATCCAAAAGAAAAATTAAGAATAGTTTTACTAGATGTGAATAACAACATATACGTTTTAAAACTCTTTCTAACTAATAATTTTTAATATTTGAAAATTTTTTCACGAAATACCAATAAGTAAAATTTGCGATATAATATTTGTTCACTTATTTTTTTTTGCCTTTTCGATTATATACGATTTTGATGCTTGGACATCAGAACGAAAATTTGCGTTCATTTCCAAAACAGTTTATCCACCTAAAACAAGCGTAAAAATACAAAACTCCGTGGAAAGTAATGTTTTGTACAGCAAAATAGAAGTGTTATAGAGAAGTCATCCAAATATGAGAATATTTAGGTGCACTACACTACTTTCTCAAGAGTCGGATAAAATAGTAATAGGGAGAAGAGTGATAAAGAATAATACTTCATAAACAATTAATAGAAAAATTAGGTATAAATAACAATAAAGTAATAGAAGGGATGAAAATAATTATAATATATATGAAAGACTCAAGTATTAAAGAAAAAAGAAATGTCTGCTCTAACAAAATATTTCCGACACAGTGAGATCAAAGGAATGCCTTGAGGAATCCAAAGACACAAAAACGAGACAATGAAGCCTCTTGCAACAGTTACTTGCAGTTCAATAAAGTCGACAAAGTCGCTGTGCGGAGGAAGAGACATTCCAGTGTCGTCTGGGAGAGCTGGATGCGGGGGTGGCGAAGCGGAGGGTGGAAGAGTGCGGGGGTGGGAGTGGTGACGCAACAGTCACGCCGCAGGGAGCGCTCTAATAAATTACACGCGTCTGTGTATTAAGGGCAGAGGGGTGTTGCAGGCGCTATGGGGTGCAAAGGAAGGCAATACTATTGGTGAAACTTCGAGCTCCGAAGAGGAACACAAGAGAATCGAACCAATTCGATTGATGGGGATGAACTAGAATAACGCCCAGGATATTTCCAGTCTAGGTCAATTGATATCATATAGATACATTCAGAACAATAAATCGACTTTTATATCATTAAATCATTCCATATTTACTTAATATGACACTTAGAAATACATGTGCAGTACTCCCTATTCCACTTCTTCAGCGCACTGGACAACTTATTGTCTGCATATTAAAATGTTTTTAAAAATAGCTTCCCTTTTCCATTTTCTCTGTTCTACAAGCCTTGAAGGTACTCAAGGGGTTCGTATAGGGTAGAACTCCGCAATTCCTTGGCTTCGGCACTAAGAGGAGGAGGAGTGACCAGCATCACGCTCCAACCAGTTTGACCCCAGGATAGCCCCGGGTACTAAATTTACAGCAGGCTGAGTAGGCCTGAGAGTCAGTCTGGATATAGGAGTTTTTATTAGATTAAAATATATTAGATTAATTTTTTTAGTTTCTATAGATTCTTTTCTTTTAGATTCTATAATTATCGTCAATCATAACTAACTTAAAGGAAGTAGATCACTGGTACACAAATACCTTTAATATTATTTTCTGATTTTTAAATCAGCTTCTGCAATTTCCACACTGCTACCACATTTCTGCAAAAATATTTGTTTAAAATTTAAATTAAGATCATCTAATATTGTTTATTAATGTTTAAATTGCAATTACGAACTTCAGTCACGAAGTCACGTGACGAAGGCAAAAGCCGAAACCGTTCCTACAAATGTGTGAGTGATTTTTATTTTTTTATTTTATTGCTTCATTATAAAACTTTTTAAATGAGAACCTCACTAATTGGAGTAGAAGAAATTCTGTAACACTCGTAGTATTATAATAATGATTTATTTTCAATGATATCCGTTGTATATCATTGAAAATCCGATAATGTATAATATCCGGACATATAATAAATAATAATAATGATATTTCGTTCTGAATAGCATCCAAATGGAATGTTTACTTGTATTTTGCTCACTTACTCTATTTTTATTGACCTAACTGTAGCCTATAAGATATAAATCTTCAAACTTCAGTATTTTTCACAGTAATTATATTTTTAATGTTTTAAAGTTACCTTATCGACAATATGGGACAATCTACATTGGTGGCGATTTAAGAAAGAATATTTCCACACAAACTATTAAAGAATGAATAAATATATTTTTGAAGAATGAATATGAACACAATTTTTAAAGAATGAATAAATATATTTTTTCGTACACTTAACATTGTGCACGTAACGTCCTCAAGTATTTATGTTTTTAAACGTACACTGACATAACTTCAAGTATGTTCTTCTTAGGTCAAAGGTCTATTGAAATGAAGTTGTTTCAAAATTGAATGCCATGATATTTTATACGATTTTCAGATTTTTTTTTCCTAGCCCGTAAAAGAAAAATGCTTGGAAAAAACTATTGACAATGTTTCAAAGATCTAAGAGATATTTATGATTTTTCAAACCAATTAAATCAATAAAAGGGATCGCATTCAAGTTAAAATACGGTTTTTAAGGAGTGGGAAAAAGGTTCTCAGATATAAAGTCTTCGACAGTGAGATCATCATACATGGAAGAGTTTTGTGAGGATTTCAGAAAGAAATAAGGAGACTATTCAATCTGGGAAGAATTTCCTTCTGAGAAGTACTTTTGGAGAAGGTATTCGGTCACTTCATATATTTGACCGTTCACATTTCCTATACACGGAGAGAACATTGGTAAAGATCGTGAACCATGTATAATTATGTGTTATAAGAATAACAATAATCACAGAGAGACATGTATTACGGTCTAGAAATTACCCCACAGCAGTTTATACTATAAATGCAAATATGTCAGCACGAAAGTCTTTGAGAAATATTAAGTCATTGTGGTATAAATTCGAGTTTTTTGTAAGTATAGTTTTAAATAAGATACCTGAAGTTTTATAATTTTTATTTTTCATACTTTTTTAATATAAAAGCTGATTACTACGTAGATCTACAGTATAGTCAAACATTCTTATGAATTTCCAAGAACTGTTCTCGGAATACGTTCCTAATTTTTTTAAATTTTTATTTAGAAGCGCTGACGTAACTATGACAACAAAAATATTTTGACGAATGTTATTGGATATTAAGTTTTATCAGAAATACATAAAAGGGATTTGCAATATTAATGTGAACTCTCGGAAAATGTACACGAGATATGATTCATTTAGTTACGACGCGAGGTCGCGAAATGTTCGTAATTTCAGCGCGCAGTGGTTGCCTATACCGAGGGTGGCAATCGTTGTAGTATTGAGCCAGTTGCGTGCCCCCTCCGGAATGTGATAAGAACTCGCTGCGAGAATGGGGCCCCTACGACCCCCTCCTTTTATTCCTTTCCAACCACCACAACGCCGCCGCCGCCGCCGCCGCCGCCGCCGCCGCCGCCGCCGACGACGACGACGTCGGCTGCTACGAGCCCCCTTCGCCACACGAACGCAGAGTGAACGCTCGTCTAAGTGATATTGCGGCCGCTTGAGAGATGTTGCAGCAGGAGATGGTGGATGTGGCTACGGAAGTTGTAGATGGAGTTGCTCCCTTGACGTATTTTGTCTTCATATCGCACGGGGTGTTTTGCGCTAGGGGGAAAGTGGTGACTTTACCAAAGAAATAGCAGGGGGACGTTTGAGTTATTCATTGTAAGAAACAATGAAAAACTGGAGTGCTTGTGATATTTAATCGGTAAGGCAAGGAAAGAGTAACAAAAAACATTTGATACATAGAAACAATACAGTAATGAATCAACTTCTATTTCAACTCATTCGTTGAAATGAACATGAAAGTAAGGCATTGCATCTATATATAAGTCCGATGTAATAATACGATACCTTTTCATTTAATTTTGTGGAATAAAGTGAGCTTCACAATAGACGGTGAAATTCCAACACAATATCCGATTAAGGTTACGTCAAGATTTAAAAATTCAGTTGTTACTTTAAATCATTGTTGTTAATGAATAATATAACAAATTTTAAAATACGTATTAGGTGAATAATAAAAACATAACAAAAACGAAACTGTTTTGTGATATTGTGCTTGCGTCGATTTCAGAAGAACCTCAAAAAAATCTGAACATAAAATGTACGATCTCACATAAATACGAGAGTTGCTTCCCTTCATTAAAAATAATTTAAATTATTACTTTTATTTCTTTTCAAAATATTCAGTATTTTGTAAAAAAACAAAATACCAATTTCGAAAATAAAAACTTTCGATTGAAGTAAATTCTTTTCAAATAGTTTTCGTATTGTATAATATTCTAATACCTATAATTAGAGCGAATTAAATAATATAAATAGTGCGAGTCTACTTTTTTATGTAACGTGCTTTCTCTTCACTGAAAAATAATCATTATTCTTGTTTTAATGAATACATCACATTTGTTTCAAGAGTCCTTCGACTTAATATGCTGAGAAACACGAACAGTTTTGAGAAGTTGAAATATATGCGTTCCGAGAAGAAAAAAACATTTTCCCTTGAAATAATTCTGGGAACCTTCACGTCCAGTTTTCAGAATTTTACCTCACTTTTTCATAAGTCTTCTCACCCTGTCTGGGGAGTGGGATGGGCAATGGAGAGTGGAAACGAAGCGGAGGGTGAGTGTTCAGATAAGCGTCTTGACGAAAGGCGAAAGCTATGTGGAATGGTGGGAATGAGGCAAAAGTACTTATACAAAATAGTAACCACAGGTTTCTTTTCGCGAAGAATGTCCAGAAGCATATTCTTCAAAATTCAGAAAAATTGCCCGTTAAATGTTGTTATAAATTATAAATTGATATTTCAAGCATGGATGAACGCGTAAACCATGTTTATAGTTTGCAAAGTTTCTATACCACACTGTAGGGGACTGGGAACTACACAGATTGCAATTTCCTAGCTCGCTGTTGTGTTCTTCTTGCTACATATGATGCCATTTATGGACTTATTAACTCAAGACTTTAAGGAACATCGTGTCGGCTGGAGTCATTATATTAAATTAGTAGTAGACTATGGATGACTTAATTTGAAGAAAACAAATGTGAAAACGGATGAAACCCGAAAGTGATTCACGAATATTATTCTCTTAATAAATGTAGGGGAATAACTCTATGATTGCATTATTAGAACGACATCAATAGTTTTCTTTTTGTCTGGGTGTTGTGGTTTGGGACAAGGTAAATCTATTAGAGTGTTCACAACGTATAAGATTTAGTGGATTCAAAGAAAACCGTGAATTAATACCTCGTGACACTCTAGACATACTTTTGCGTTTTCCGTAGGAAGATTAATAATATTTATAATTTCGGTGTTATTTGTCTAATTCAACGATTATAAGAATACTTAATTTTACACATCTAATTCAACATAATCAAATTCGTGAGTGATGTGGAACCCGTTGGTTGGGGGAGGGAGGGTTAATACGTAATATTAACCACGTTTGTCTTTAATTACTTTTGATTAATCAAGTAGCAACCCCAAATTTTGTAACCCGCCATCCGCTATAGGTCCCAACATTTTGAAACAAGACAAGACAAAGATGTTTTTGGGTATCCGATGAAGGTATAGATTTATTCGAAGTTATATTCGTTTCATGTGGATATGATAGAAATTGTTAAGAAAAAGTATTCGAAGCTGAGAACTCAAAGAATGTGATGGTTGAAGGTGAAGGTATGAGATTTATAAAAAGTCTTTCTCATCCAGTTGAATTATGACGTACCTGTACACGACGTAATTGTACAGGAGAATTTAAAAAAAAACAGAACTTGTAGTATTTCGAACTAAAAGTAAAACGTCATTATTTTTTACATTAATTGTGCATTGATCAAGGTGTGCAGCACCTATCTAGTCGATGTAGTAAACTCCTGAAGCACTTTTGAACATTTATTTGCTTTTTACTTTCTTTAACAGTTCCTCATTTTTCAACGGACGAGCTATATGTAATCGATTTGACGGTCGTCATATGAGAAACAGAGAAAGTAATGGTGACAGGAAGCAAGAAGAAGAGTATTAGAGGTAGCCGAAAGTATAGCGATCAATTCCAGACTACCCTCCAAAAAATTTGTGCAAGAAAGATATCATGCTAGGGTGACCCAGATCCCGCCTTCAGCCAATGCGATCTCTACAAACAACCTTTCCAAACTTTCGTTTGTCCCATCGGTGTGTCAACGGAAAAAAGTGCCAGAAGAAGAAAAAGTCCACCGCGTCGTCTCTGCTCCGATAAAAAAACTGAACTAAAGAAAATACAATATCACTTCACAGAATCCAACAGTATCACCCTTCTCTTTTTTCTTTCCAAGAATTCATTTATCTTTCGTATCACAGTGATACATAAAAGCAAAACCAAAACAATGTATCGGTGGAAATGGAATAGTGGGAAAATATGTCACGTAACTGTGAAGTGGATAACTGACCATCTAATCTCCATATCTAATAATATCTCTCTATTTTAAGGGGTAGATATCGTAACAAACATGAGATAAAGATCTGAAAGTGCACCATGTAGTAAATAACTCCAGTGTGTCGTTTGTGTCACGCTGTGGTTTCAGTCTATGCTGTCGTAAATGCTCACAGACGCTCGTCTTAAATATGCTACACTCTGGCGGGCTTTCAAACTGACTATTCATTGACAATTGTCTTCAGTTTAATTGCAGAAAGCACTCACGTGTAGTTGGGAAACTTTGGGAATGTGTTTCGGAAAATCACTAGTCGTTTCATAGAGTCTATATAAATGAATAATTACTTGAACTTCTCAATAAGTTACTTCTTAGAATTATCGATGTCTCATCAACAAAGAATATGTTGCTCTCGAGACAGAGATTCTTATTTCCCACTTGTCATTTCATTTTCGTGATCAGAACTCACTCATTAGTGACACCTCTAACTACGTCATTACAACGTTCAATTACGACCTATCTCGGATTTACGTTGGAGTTTTTGTTTTTATTTTAGTTTACGCATTTGTTGTAATTTGGTTTGGACAAAAATGAAATGTCTAAAATTTATTTTACGATAGATTAAAATATTTATTTTTATTTTAGCAGCGGTAGCATGAGTTCAGAATTAACCTAAAATTTTGCTTTAATTGGGGTGGAGTGATTTCGGCTTAGTTTTTCTTCGAAATATGATTTAGAGTTTTTTTCACATCAGATTGAACTGTTAGTGTTCAAAATTTCATCAAGTAGTATGAAAATGTGCACTGAAGGTTACGGAAGAGGGATGGATACAACATTTTATAGGGCGAGTAGAAATAAAACTAAAGATTTTTATATAAAACAAATACCCCTGAGAATTTCTTCTTTATATAGAGATGCATTATCAGATCAAGATGCAAAATGGATTAATATATTTACTCGGACAGGCATTAAAACATTCATTTGCTCTTCCTTCTTTTCGTTTTCTTGGAAGGAATATAGAGGATGCGTTGACTTATTTCCTCTGACTAACCCTTGTACCATTTACTCCATGAGATCTTACAAGCGACGAAGATAGAATGACAGCTCGACGCAGACAGAAAATTTGAAAAATTAGTTATTAGTACATAATATTCACATAACAATATAATGAAACGAAATGTTAAAGTTTTCATGTTTTATAGATCTGTACTGGCTTAGGGAATAATACAGTAAAATGATACTGAGTTCTTATCTTTTCACCCGTGGTTGAATAACCTATTAGTTATTGCCACTTTAACAGTGTGATTTCCTCTCTCCGAAGGATTCTCCTGAAGTCATAAAGACCTACATCCCCTATCCGCTATCTCTCGTCTGACGAGACGATGGCGGTGGAAGCATTAAGCGATCGATTCTTCCGTCGGAGCCGAGTGCGCCAGACTGCGGGGCGTGCGCCTGGTGGAGGGCAAGGCGGGCGGTGGTGCAGTGGTGCGTTTTACTATGAGCACGGCAGCACGACGCACGAGGAGGGCTCGAGAGCGCGCGCTCCGACGCACCGCGCGCCACCGCCACCGCCGCCGCCGCCGCCCTTGCCATCCATCGCGCACGCGCGCCCAAACGGAGTGCACCGCGACGCCGACTCCGTGGACGTCGGCCGCCGCCGTTGCCACCCCTTCGGCCACCCCTCGTGGACGGTGTTTGCGCGAGTGCGAGCGCCAGTCGCTGGATCAGTGGGTGTCACACAGGAGCGCTGCTGCTGCTGCTGCTGCCGCGCGGATCGAGTGCGAGTCAACGACGACGACACGACGACTGCGGTGACGCGTGGCGGAGGGACGAGCGATTGATAACACGTGCGAAGGAGAGGACGACGTTTCTGCTGTGAACTATTGACAAATTGCATAAAACTTTTTCAACAACTTGAAAATTTCTTGACGAAATATTTACGTGTTTGGAAGTAACATCAAATATATAATTACTCTTACAGTTTAGTCTTTCTACATGTTCATATTCCATATCAATCATATTTGGACATTCATCTCGTTATTGACAAGTCCTTTCAAGTAATACATTGTACTACTCATTTTACAGTACACAGTAAATTAATCAGACAAGAACATCAAAACGATAAAATAAAATATGAGTAAATCGCCAACATAAAAACTAGTGTTGTGCTGATCATCGAAACAGTGTTAGTGGTACATTTGGAAGTGACTGTAAAGTGCAGTGATAGTGAATTGTGAGTGTGAAGTCGAGAGGGTGGAAGGTACCGGGTTTCCAAGGAAGTCGTCTCCATCGGGAGATGCTCCACGTTGCTGTAGCATGCGTCGTTTAGGAATGGGGTCACCACTCCAGCAAAGGTGAGTCCCCGACCTTGAACATCCGTTGCGCCGAACAGTGATGCGCTTTGCGGGTTTGCCTATCTGCCAGGCGAGCCTTGTATTCGCTTCTGTAACTTGGATATTTGTTCGAAAACACGCGATCTCTTAATATCGGAATCAGTTATTTAATGATGTTATGTGTGGTAAAAGAGATAAATAAAACAGATAAAAATAATAAAATAAATACAAAGGTGACAATTAAGTAATAATACAGCGAAACTTACAATCAAAACCGATAAGGACTGTGGAATACTTAGGGAAAGAGATCTATGTTAACAGATATAAAATTAACTAAACTTTTAAATTAAAATAAAATTAATCGTACACAATAGAGCCAACATTGCCAATAATAATGCACTAAACACTACTTTTATTATTTACTAATTTCAATGAATGACAGATTAATATAGTAGATTTAAATAATACAAAAATGTGGGTAAAATAACTTACGAAAGATGTTTATTGACATGTAATAGCTATTCTAATAAAGCTGAAATAATAAGTTTAAAACTATTTACTTTTTAAACACATATCTCACAGGAAAACTAAGGGTAAACGTGACTTAAAACATTCGTAATAAAGAAATTTCAGCTGAGAAAAATGATTCTAATAGGATATAAAGGATGACCGATAAAAGCAGATATTACCAATAACGCGAAGTGAGCACAACACTTTATATTTGTTCCCCGTAATTGAGTTGTAAATAATTTTGAGATTATACGATATTGTCGCACATGAGCTTGTAATAATGGTAATAAGTTTTAATAAAGTAATTATCACACACACACACACATACACACACACACACACATATATATATATATATATATATATATATATATATATATATATATATATATATATAAACAGTAATTCAATAAGATGAAATTTTGTTACATAAGGTAATTAAATTACTAAAAAGCAAACGGCCACCTCTAAGTTTCATCAACGATACCTGGGATTTTCAAGAAGTTTCTAGACCTCGGTGTAGTTAGCAATGAAATGAAAATATGGTAGAATATTTTGCATTTTAATTTGAAAACAATTTAGACAATTTTGAGGAAATAATCGATTTGCGAACACGGAATAATTGTAAATAACAGTTACATATCTTGTTTTTAAATTCACTGAACACAATTTAATATCAATGAGTGTAATTGAACATTCTCACTTTTCTCAAATACATGTAGTAACTATAGCTGTCGTTTAAAAGAGATTTGGTTGAACACGAATTTCTTTAGAACCTTTATTCGATGTTTCTCGAATATTTGTTTGGTACGTATACGTTCATTAATTTAACGATAACGAATTTTTTATTGCTTGTATTCTTCTAAATTGATTGGTTTACAACTTGTGAAGAGAATACCCGAGAATGTAACAATTTAATTTTCTTAATTAGAAAATTAAAAGATTCTAGTAATTTACAAGTAATTCACAATATTAAAAGTATTTTTCCAATTTCCACACATGTTTCATGTCAGAACATCCATTTAATAATTATGGCATATTCATTAATTGGATATTTTTTTATTTCGTGTACACGTTCGTTCCGTTTTCAGTTTACCTTTCTTCGGAATGTACATAGAAATTTGTAAAACGNGTTTTCAGTTTACCTTTCTTCGGAATGTACATAGAAATTTGTAAAACGATAAGAAACTAAATTGAAAAGAAAATTGAAATCGTAATGAAATGAACACATTAAGCTTGAAGACCACTACCACATAATATCCAAATTGAAGATGGACTCACCATCCACTTGATCCTTCAAAGCAAATATTATCAATTTTAAAGAGACCCACCGCTCGTTTATTTTCTAGAAGGAGTCTAACGCTTAAATTGAGAGCGGACAGAACGCGTCACAATTACACAAAAACAAACGAACACTTGAAAGCTTGAAGCTCGCTCTCTTGATGACTAGAACAGACAACACTCGCATTTGTCCAAGGCTTACGGTATCGCTTGAGGGCAAATGGGAGCTAAATGTTTCTTTCGGACAGCGTGGATGTGTGTGCTTCATTGAGGGGTCACATTCGCAGGCGAAAATATGTAGGTCGTTCACCATTACAGTCACATAGTCCTTCATCTACGTTTCGGTCGTTAAAAATAATGAGTGTAATTTGCGTGAGGAAGAATTTTCATTGTAGTATTTTTTCATCAGAATACTCCGTGAAAAAAACAACACTGTGAACGTTTAATTTTGACTGGACAGAAGAATATTTTAGTCATAACCTTCTCCCAAAATCAACATTGTTTTCTTGTTTTACCAGTGTGTATCGTAGTCACTGAGGTTAAATCCAATATTTAAAAAAAAAACGCCCATAATATCAAATGAAATATAAACCCCAACCTGTTCTCCATTCCTGATTCATAAGAAGTAAGTTATCTTATTCGTTTGTTCTAATGATGATGAATCCATTTTAATTGATACATGACACTTAGGCATTCGTCACATAATGTATTCTTATTGATTTACACATCGAAATAGATTTTAATTTAGAAAAAGTTTTATGTTTGGGGGGAAAGTATTTTTGTAATTCGCATAGATTTTTCATCCCCTTTTCCTTCCTTCGATACAATTTCTATGATATTATAATAAATTATATATTTTCTACTCTCAATTCATTAAAATCGTTACTCCTTTTAAAATTCGAGAACTACTCATTCGATATTCGTGATTCTTCCTTTAACTCACAGATGTGTTCTCTAACAAGGTTTACGTTTTTTTGTGTCACAAGAAATAGGCAATAACGATAATAGACAATTAAGTCAAAGACAAATTCAATCTTCGGAGAGAGATTTTTGCATACGAATAGAGATAAGTGTCAACGGGATGTGGGAATATTGTCCATCTCAAAAACTCCCGCGACAGAAGATTCCTACAAAAAAGCCCGCGACTGTAGATGTTCATCTACAAAGGTTAACCTAAATGTTTAAAAATAAAGGTTCTAAAAGTAGACGAGTTAAAATACTTTAACTCAAGGGAGTAATTCACGTAGGTACGTAGAAACAAATCATCATCAAATCAAATGTATTCTGTTTTGTTTTTTTCTCTATAAGAAACATGAGACTGTGTTTAAATTGTAGAATTTCGACCAATAGTTTAGATCTTACAAGCGTGTAAGTTTTGCACGCTGCCACCGTTGTGTGTTGCCTCGGGAGGACCAGGCAAGCATTCGATTGGCGCGCTACCTGGGATGAGGTGCTTCACATGAAGCAAACATGTGCCATTTTCGACTAATCTAAAGTATAAAGAAGATATAAGGAGCAGCATAACAAAAACCCGCGAGCGTAGCCGGGGCTTATATAAAGGACCTTACATAAAGATCGCAGTAGTCAGTGTGTACATAAAAATTGACAATTAATAATATTGGTTCAAATGCATTCTTTTAGTGACAATAAGTAAAACAGTAAAAATACTTCCATTAAAATGTGTTCGGAACTTTTTTCGGAATAACAAAGTATTCCTTTACTTTGTAAGTATAATTGGTCATATACAAAAAAAATTAAATTTCTCTGAACGTAGTACTACGAAAATGAAACACGTGAATAAAAATTGACGTTATATTACTATTTCCTTTCTTCCATTCTTTCTGCTCAAGGGAAGTATTGACGTATTTTTCCCTGAATCGTTATGAGCGATAAAGCGACATGACTATTTCAAGTATTGAAGTCGAATCAGGTTTTTTCTGTAAAAGTAATTAGTTACATCAGTCTCATTTCATAGAGTATCTCGGATCCAGACGTTCTAACATGCTCACTAAAACCGCAATGGAACTTTTACACATGATTTGTGAAATGTATTCCATGGCTTATTTCGTTACTGCCTTATCTCGTAGTCTATAGAACCTATACGACCCTTTTAGCATCGTGCAGCACCAGATAACGACTTTCCCTTCTCCCAAGAGACAACTGAACGCAGTTAACGAAACAAACGCGATACGCGGCGAACATTAAGCTTCAAAAAGCGTCGGGCTCAGCTGCCCAACCGAATAACCCTCACTCTAAAAAAAAATGAAATTACGACATTATAAAGAGATTTTGATAGTTGCTGCGCATGGCGAAAAAAGGGAAGTCGATGTTTATTTGATTAGGGTCTCGGTTTGTGGACAAAAACCGTGTCGTCGCACCAGACGCGATGCGGCCCTCGGAGAGTAATGCATCGTCGTGAGGTGGAAACTACAATGGATAAGTGGAGGAATGAAGAAGAGAAGCCGAAGAGAGGCATAGATAGTGGAAAAGGGAGAGTCATCGGACAACAACAAATGGTCCTGATGTGCAAGCTGTGATGAATGTGTTCGTGGCGGGTAAAATCTATTAAAACAGAGCCAGATCCAGACTTCCAATATATTATTATTAAAATATATTTTTGGATTATTTATTAATGAATTGCAATTTATATATTAAAATATGTATTTTAATTCGATGATGGGTTGATAAAACCCATTTCGATTGAATTCCTTTGATTGTCATGACATTTAGAGCATTCTTTTCTTTATATCTAATAAATTCACTCTACTCCACCTAAACAAAACATAATACAATGCATTATTAATACACAAATATATAAATTATACAAAAAATAAAATTCGAAAAAAAATGTTATTTCATAATTAAATGTTTGAGATTTTTATTTTGTATAAGTAGGTTTTTGTCATTGAAAATAATAATGAATAATGAATGATAGAGAGAAAAATGAAGTTCTGTTCAGCCGGGGAATGAGATATTACAGTCTTTTTAACATAGCGTGTATATTTTAAAACGATCATTGCAGTACGTTTTCGATTTACATATCCCTTGAATTATGGAAATGGAGTTATTGAGGGTATTTTATATTCCTCTTTACCCTTAACACTCTTATGAATGCCAATTAACATGCAAATGAAATAACTCGACCGTTCTGGCAAATATTGAAACCATATGTAGTGTTTCGCTTTTCGTATTTTGTTTCTGCGCTGATGGAAAACTTCTGGACCATTAAAACCTAAATATATAATTATCAACAGCACTAGTAATTACGATGTAATAATATGAAGCAATAGTAATTATTATTATTATTATTATTATCATCATTATTATTATTACCGTGATCCACAAATCATTTCTTAAATAACAATACATTATTACGCCATGTGTTATATTAATTAAAGGAGGACAAACTATGATCCAAATACTTTATCACAGTAGTACAAAAGATTTGGAAAAATATATGGTTCTTGTCATTCCTTAAATTTTAGCAATTAGTCATTTCTGAAATATGAATAGGGCTACTGCAAGATAACCATCAACCAGGAATGTTACATATAAAATGCAAAAATTGGATAGTGCGAACGCCAAACAATGTTATTAGTTTAGACTAATAGGTTCGCTCGTGATATTAACATTTAAAACTCCAACTTGTTTTAACGGAAAGCATTTGTACAACAACATAATGGTATTCATTTTTTTCGGGTGAATCCATTTTTGTACCTCGAGTGGTCTCATTTCAAAAACATACTCTTCGGAATTCCAGTCAGGACGTGCAATAATTTCGTGAAAACGGAACAAGACACAGAAATATAAAAATATATTTTTGTTCTCTATATTAAGGTTGTATTCGGAAAGAGAGTTTACAGCCAAAATATACATACGTAATTCATATAATTAATAAAATTTGGAATAAATGAGATGATTATCCATTCGATAGATGATCAATGTAATGAAATCAGAAGCAATTTTATGACTGCAGATATTACAAACTTATTCTAATTTTGGTAATGTACTTTTGGGAAATCGTCTAAAAGGTACGGCACTTATAGAAAAATGGTTGATGCAGCTCCATTTCAGAGGAGTTAGACATTGATAAACGTCACCGTTACATCAATACCATTCCCTTCCCGGCGTGTTAATGGTTACCACCCGACGAGAAAAACAATTTTCTTCTGTGTTTGCACTTAAGAACATAAGAAGTGCCACAAAATGTTCGTGATACACATCCATTACTGTT
Source organism: Laupala kohalensis (assembly GCA_002313205.1). Taxonomy (NCBI): domain Eukaryota; kingdom Metazoa; phylum Arthropoda; class Insecta; order Orthoptera; family Trigonidiidae; genus Laupala; species Laupala kohalensis. The sequence continues at coordinate 367,261 of NNCF01126009.1, forward strand.
CCATTATTACCGTTCCCCATCTTCTTACGATTCATTTTCATGCTTCTATTTTTCGAAATCATTTTAATACAGATAATTTAAGATACAATATATTACTTTTTCGTTTCATAAGTTGTTGTTATTTTGAACACACATAAATTAGTAAAAGGAGAAACATTCCATCAACATATTTAATGCTTTCTTCTTCAGATAAAATAAAGTCATTTGTTTACTTTACAATTATGTGCAGTGTCAAAGAGTAAAAAAATGATCTTTCCGAATGGGAGACGGGAAAACATACATTTGGAGTTCTACGAAAATGGCAGGCGTCGAATGTATTCCTGAGTGTGTTGTGTGACAAAATTTGAATTCTCGGACAATCAAAAGTGAAAAAATGCCCTACCCGTGGCCCAGGTGGAAGTATTGTCGCTTATCACCAAGTCTTCCCGGGTTCGATTCCCGAAGGGGTCAGAAAATTTGTAGCTTTTCACATTAATGTCCCAGTTCATAGAGCTGTGACTACTGAAAAGCAAACCTTTCCTCTATTCAGCTCCTCCTAGTATTAATAACTCTAACTATTACTAACCACTTCCACTAACCCCTCTACGTGGGCCAAGTTGTTGGTAAACCAAGCTAAGCGGTCCACCTACTAACCTCAGCCTTCCACCCAACTCCTACTTCCTATCGCCCCATGTAGATAAGCTTCAATAGCACGTTACATTTCCCATTTACAAATACTACAATGAAATAAAATAATTGGAAATATTTTTCGAAGCAAAACTTAAGTACGGTCTTACATAAAACCTTTTTTCGAACTTTCTAGCGTTAAAATCATATATTACCTGTTCAATGGCGGCTTAAAAGTAGGACTAAGGTGGGTTTAATGTCCTGAAAATTTAGGCTGTTATTTTTTAAAATATTTTTTTAAGAATTTTATAATCAAACATAAATGAAAAAATTATCGATAAAGATACATCCTTCGAAACAATTAAGAAAGCAATTGTGCTACTTCTGAATATTTGGAAAAAGAAATAATATAAAATTCAAGGCGAGCTTTCTCCCAAAAGAAAAGGAAAGAGGAATTGAATCTTAAAGTAAGTTTTTGTGAGAACTGGCAATGATACACGTGAACCTGACCTTATAGATTACATTTTTAATGATTGTAATTGCAAATGGTTCTTACTTTACTCAGTGCTAATGGTTGCATCACGACTAGTGATTCTTGAAGATGCCTGAGAGAGCATTGTATGCCAATAAGTGTGGGTAGTCTTTGTAAAAAGACACCCTTTTCCCAGTGATCTGCTAATTGTACCCTTTTTCTACCTACAGGATACGACAACCTCTGCTTGATGAGCCGCGCATGAAATCTACTTACGTGAATGGACCTTTCATTTAATGTTTAACGAAATAGTTAAAATAGTTTTGCCCTCAATTTTTGGGAAGGGTGATTTTTTGTCTTGTTTAACGTGACACTCAATTTGAGCAAATAGAATACGATGATCAAATAATTGAATGGTGAGAGTTTTGTAGGTCTTCACCTAAGCTTAACATTAAGCTTTCCCTTAATGGAAGTAGTGTCAATTACACTATTTAAACGATATTTTGTTCAACATTGGATAAAACAACAATGATATCGAAGTGTGCAAAATTTACGATTTTTTCTTTAAAGTGAAGAATAAAGAATAAAAATCACAATTTTCAATTCGCTTTAAAAGTAAAATATTTTCTATAAGACGTTACGATGGTCCAGATCGTTAATCTATATAAATATAAATAAAAATTAAATGCTGTTCGTTGGTTAGCGCAACACTTGAGAACGGCTGGACCGATTTGGCTAATTAAAAAAAATGTTCGTAATAGTCAGAAGCAGGCTTTTAGGGAAAGAAAAATGGAATAGTAGTTGAAAGAAAAATTGTTCGTTATAGTCCTGGAAATGTTTTCAGGAAAAAAAATTTGGGACAATTACAAAGGAAAGTCGTAAAATTCGGACAAACTGAAAAAAAAAATCATTTTTGTAAGCATTCTCGATCATAACATATGAACGACATATTTGGTTGATTCTTTTTTGTTCTGTTTTTTTCAGTTGAATCGTGATTCTGTTGAAAGTTTATCGCAATTGTTTCATGAAATAAATTAAGTTTCGTCGTTTTATCTCAATCAAATTTACAGATTTACTTACGAAATACGGTGAGTTTTGAAGAGACGAACGGTTATACAGTAACAACAAAGTGAATCAATGTCAATTTTCAGTTTAATTTTGATTCTTCGCATTGTACATTGTCTCAATTAACAATTAAATTGACACAATTTCTCATTTTTACTTTGTTTACACATTTCAAATAGCTTTTCACAAATTCACAAAACGATCACAAACAAATTTATTGAAATTTGGACAGGACAACGTCTGTCGGGTCAGCTAGTCGTTGATAAATATTAGTGGAAATTGTGTATTATTATTGATGACAACTATATGATCCCTATTACAGTTTGTAGTTCCGATCAAAGAAAGGATGAACTGTGATAATATGCCTAACTATTCTCTAACTTTAAAAAGAAGTTTGGATACTACCACTGATATTCGATTAGATCTGCATCTCCTCAAGCGGGAGAGTTTTTCTGCACTGGAAGGGGTGCCTTCATCGAAGATGCTGCCCAAGGCACCCTGAGCACTCCACTCGCGTTATTGATCTCAAGAGCAGACGCCGAGTCTCAAAGACCGAATCTGCATCTACAAATCGATTGATGAAAGTTCGAATTCAAACGAGATCAAAGCACAGCACTTTAGGACTGATGCCTGTCACATTGAGATGTGTCTTAAAAAGTCAGTTTTTGACATTTGCAAGGGGCTCCCTCCCATTTTGTTTGATAACAGGACTTCTATAAATATTTTAGTTTAAAATAATACATTTTAGGAGTCACTTCCAAGCTTTAAAATATTTTAAATCTCAAGATTTTGAAGTTTCGTAGCGACGACTAACATGTATTTTAAAAATTGTACCTTTTTATGGAAGTCTTATTTTAAGGCATAAAACAAAATGGGAATGTGCCTCGTTCAAATTTCAAAGATCACTTAGAAAAACGTCCTCTTGTCGCATTTATATCATTGCGGTAAAGCGATGAAGAGCGTCACAATGAAGTGTTAATGACTTTTATGATATAATGAATTATTTGTATATTATATCGATATAGCTGATGAATTGATAGAGAATTATCGATATCAATATTCCTCTGATTTTCATGGGAACATTGATCGATCATTATTCCTCCCTGATCAAGAAGATATAGACAGGAAGTAAAGCTGAGGGAATACGTGTACGATATTCATCGCAACTTAAGTAGATATACAAACGAACCCTTTCTTCTCAAACTATGATTTTCCACGTTAAATTAAATGAAGTCAAAACAACTAATAAAATTACGTTCTTTTCACTAAGCGTCGATACCAGTTGTATTTGTCACGATCACAAACGTTTTTCCACCATTTGAATTAGCTACACCCAATTCCTCAACATTTACCGACTTTCTACTGTAGGCCTTCCAACCTGGTGCTCGCGAGAACCATGCTGCTATTTAAATATTATCAGGTTCTCTCCTTATGTGAGGGAAAATGCAAGCGAGTATTTCTGAGTTATTTTCCTGAAATTCACGAGTCGAAATAATTGTATATATTTCACGGTGTTTATTTGCCAAGGAATATACCACGGCATCAGACGCAAGAGTACTTCAAGTGGACGATTTTGAATCGCAGTTCACATACCAACAAAAATGTATCTTGTCCAGCAATATCATAAACAAGCTTTTAACTGAATTTCTGTACGAATCTCAAAAATATACTAAGCACCGAATGCCATCCTCTGGTGAGGAAGTTGTGTAAGAATGCATTGTTTCGCCAGTGACTGTTCTTGCGGAGAGTACACCTAATAGAAAAAAGTATAGAAAAGATCTAATTAACGCTGCAAAACATGTTGCAAGACGCGTTGACCACATTGCAACTCAAATAAAGGAAAAACTTTTCTGAAATTATCTGAACATTTTTATTTTCATATGCTATTGACGAATTGGTATATATTGCATTTGTACCTCAATTGATGTGTACTGTTTGGTCCGGTAATGATCACGGAGCTGTAGATATTTAGTTCTGAGAGTGAGAGTGAGAAACGTGTGTTTATTTTTCATGGCGCTCGCATATTTGATATTATATAGAGATGGTGCTCGCACACAGGTTGACAACGCATGTATAATGTTCAATATGGCTATCATTGATATAGAGACGTCAGTTGAAATATAAGCTTCGTGAGCTTTAAAATTATCAATTTCTTAGGAATTTTCATTAGTCTACTTGATTGCCGCCCTGAATTTATATGGTGTGCAATTGTGAAAGCAAACGGGGTAGGGTAGCGACCAACACCCTTGCAATCACTCCAGGATATGCCGTGTTCGTTTCCTGACTCATTACTATTTTTTCATGCGACTATAGTTTTCACACAGTTTCTATGTGTCAAGTCGAACAAATGGAGGTAGCAAATCATTCGCTCGAAGAACACCCGCAATGGGAACACTTGAGAAAACTTTTCAATGACAATGAGCGATCTTTTACAATATTGGTTCTGACTTTTTTGTATTTTTACATCCAATTTTTTAATTCCGTTTAAACTCGTCACGATCATGGTATATAAGTAATAAAGTGTTCCACAAATAAGAAAATTTAAGAAAATAAGTTTAGACTACCGGACCGCGAATTTGGTACCTCTGGAAATGCTGAAACTCTGAAATACTAAACAACAAGATGATCATAATCTTGTAAATATAGTCATGTTCATTAATCATCTACTGCAATGATATTGAATCTTTTTGTCGCGGACTATCTCTCCTTTCTGTTACAAAGACGTATCTCTCCGACAAAAAAAAGTTTTAAATTGAAACATCTTAGAACCGACAAAACATAGACGACTACGCCATATACTCTTCGGTAGATGAAGGAAAAAATGTTATAAATTGCACACAATGGGCACACTATTATATCATCCCCGGGCGGGGAGAGAAGGGGGAGGAAAAATTAGCATGTCTTACATAGCTCGATATGAGCTTTTGTATGTATATCTGGACCCTGATGGCAGAAAATATTTTGCGAAGTGTAGTAAACATCTCAGTAGTAACTATATACGTTACTATTATTGTGGAAATATTTCCGCGAAGAAAATTTTCTACTTTCAATTAAGATACTTTCTCTAAATTAAGTATATGAAAATTAAATTATTATTTAAGTTGTTTCTATAATATTGGGAGTACAATATAATAAATCAAAATTTCTGAATAAGGAACAAAAAAATCCTGTCTGTAAAAATTGACTGTCTCTGAAGAACGCGAGGTAAACATTCCATGACAGCTTAGGTGTGGATAGATGTGTTTGCGAGCTGGTAGGGAGTTAAGAGGAATTAGAGAATTTGTTAGCAGTCCTGTAGCAAGTGAGCGGTAAGCAGGGTTCTAAACAATCCTCTAATTCTTCAAGCACAAGTGACTTTCAGAAAACAGTGAACTCGAAAGTATTGTGATAGATTAAAGGAGACATTACGCCAAGTTTTAAAAAAATTGTTTTAATATATTATGAGAAAAAAGTAACTATGTCAATACACATATCTATCTATCTATCTATCTATATATATTCCGTAATTAGAGTCGATCGGAGTGGTTTCTGTTAATGCTTGGAACTCTCTTCATGCAGTACATTACACTGGTAAAACAATAGGATATCACTTTGTTAACACGGAATCGAATGAATTCTTCACGAGACTTCACGAGAACGTATTGTTTCTTTTTTTTTCTTTCTCGCGTTCAAATAGCTCGATATTTCACGACCTTTTCTTTAGGTACCCGTCCCTAACCACGGGGGAAGTGGGCGTGCTTCTAATATCAAATGTGCTAATGTTTGTTGTTCCATTGAAAAATTTCAAAAATTCTTCTCAGATATTATTTTAGGTCCTAATTCCGGTAGCACGTCCATGTCTGGCATCGGTCGTGTCGAAAGTGACGCTCTGTCCTCGGCCATCGGATTATATAATTCCAGAACTTATGACGTTATTTATGAGGGCGCCAGATCTTTCGCCAACGTTTAATGGCTATCCACTTCAACTGAGTAGATACGTTAGGTATGCGAATACTATAAGTTGTAAGTATGTTGCATCCAAATGTTGAGAGATTGAGACAAAGGTTTCGAGAAATCCATTCACTCCTCTGAATTTAGATCTCATATCAATAACCTGTTCTCTACGAGATCTTCTAGAAATTATNAAGGTTTCGAGAAATCCTTTCACTCCTCTGAATTTAGATCTCATATCAATAACCTGTTCTCTACGAGATCTTCTAGAAATTATATAAAAAGATAACTTATTGCAACACTAACTATTGTAAGACAATTGTTGCAAAACGTGATGGTTTGTCACGGCTGACAGTTACGCATACCTTCGCATATGACGAGTGTAGAAACTCCCAAATTAGAGGTATTGCAAGAACTTATCCATTCCAAAGGGCAAACCCATGAACTGACTCATTAAATTAACGAGATAACTGCAAAAAACATATTCCCAAGAAATTTAAGTTAGAAAATACATTTTTTTAAATATTTCATGATGGAGTTGCATAGGCAAAATAAAATAATATTTGTTTCCTGACCTAACTGCGAGAAACCTATTCTAAATCAAGATTATGGTCAATAATCTTTCAAGTGTGCGACTAATTACTTTCTTCTTCTTTTTTTCTTCTTCAAGCACTACACCCAAATGAAATAATAAGAGTCAAAAGTAAGATTTTATTAGAAATTTTTATATCAAAGTAAAGTCACAATTTCATAAATAAAATTTTGTTTCATCTTATGACAATTATTACATGTATAAAAGATACTTCTCTAAGACCAGCATATACGTGTAAGTTTACGTTCAAAATAAAGTGATTTTTGAGGAGTGAAAAATTATTCACTGCTTGATCACATATTATGTGCGTATGTATACTTAAAAAAAACATTATCCTTCATCTGAAATACAGCTTCAGCCTACAGTAATTTAAAGGAGAAGAAAAGAATACGTCACCCATAGGCGCTCGTAGTTTTTAAATTACAGTGATGACAAAACATATGCTTTCATATCCATTGAATTGATGTATTCCAAATTGACATTTGTAATTTGTTTTCCTGAATGGAGGAAGGATAAAGAAGATCGCACGATTTCACCATCGAAATGTTTGACAAAAAGGGAAGTCAAATACAAGTATCCATTTCCAGAAGCAAAATATTCTTTCTTTGCAGGAAAACATTTATTTATAGAAAATCTGTGAAATATAACACCAGCCTTTGTATGGTTATAATTAAGCAATGTATGAAATTTAACCAAGTGTAGATCGTTTCCTATTTTGGCATGAATTCCAGAAAATTCTGTCAGCAACTGCGTTGATGTTTTTCTGAAGTAAAATCGAACCAAAGGATTTAGAATGGAGTAGGACAATAAGGTTCCATACCGTGATAAAATTCCGAACGAGCTATTTTTAGGTACATATTCACAGTTTGGTCTTCTTTTTTCAAGAATCAAGTTAATGATATTTATATAAGGCACATTATCTTTTATTCCTCCAGAAATCCCTCTCCCGTCATCTAAATATGTACTCCTGTCAAGCATTATCTCCATTTGACCTTCTTTTAGGGAAGAAAATCCACTGGGTTGGCCACTAACGACTGTTAATCTATAATCTCGATCTTCGATATACGCCGCTGCAGACATAGGATAAAAATTTCCTGAAATTCCAATAGTACTTAAACGTTTTCGTTTGATCATTTGTAAACCATTCAAATCCGTAAAAAATTCGTTACCACTTTCAATTCCACTTGATATTCGCATAGCTACTTCACAGTTACTCAATTTCAAGTCAACCAGATTGTTAATTTCCAAACCCAATGATGCAACGCTTGCAAAGTTGTATATTCTCAATGAATGTTTTATCAGAGAGAGATCAGTGTCTACTTGAGAATACAAGGGCCCAGAAAGAATACGTACCATAGAAGAAGTTACGTTTAGCGTCATCGCGTCACCTTTTGGTAAGAAAATATAAGCACCTGAACTAACATTATCATATGTTACAAAATCAATGTGAATTGACAAGTTAACATAGGAATATATGTATCTAAGCTGTCCATGTTTGTTAAAATGAGCTGTCATATAGTAATTAGAGATAGAAAATTTTCTTAACTTTTTAAAAAGTTTAATATTTTCATAATTTGAATCAGAAGCCATTTTGAAGCGACCATTAAATATTGTAATATTCGATAAAGTATTAGATTTGTTCTCTTCTGTTTCATTAACAAACTGAATGTAGTACGTGTTAATAGACAATCCTTCAATTTCTACTAAGAAGGATATCGTAAATAACGAAGCAATGATGTCACCACTTCTGCTGAAAGCAGGGCTGGTTTGACTTAACTGCTCAGCACCGTTACTTGAGAATACTTTAACACGACGTGAATTGGTAGCATAAGAAACTATCTCTTTTCTTTTCCAAGTAAGAGAATTGTATATTATCACTGACCTTATATCACCCAACTTCAAATAAATTATTTTAGGATACTCATTAATACCTTTATACTTTTCATCCATCAACAGGTATTGCGCATTTTCCACTGTTTTATAATCGTTTGTGTTGTTGTTTAATAGAAAGTGAACGGATTTTTGCATAATGGTTTGTAGTTGTTTCACAGCTTTATTTAAATAAAGTGCGTAATCAAGAACTACGTGCTCTTTAGATGTTCCAGTAATTGCATCGTGATGTTGAAACAGACTCACACTTCTTCGTGCATTCTTCAGGAGATCAAAAAGGCCAGACTTCTCCGAAATGAACCATTTGCGGGCTGCAGGGTTCTTCTTCGAGCTCCATGCTAACGCGTACACAATTTCTGCTGCCCTTAGGTAATGTAGCAAAATACGGTCCTTCCTTTTATAGAATGGTCTGGATGTATAAAATCCACTCCAGTAATCAGAAGGCGAATCCGCGTAAGTAAAAAAGTCACCAGACATGGTTTTAAATTCCTGTCTAGGAGTCAATGCATGTCGCACTTCGAAATATTCCCTTAAGGTAGCAAATCTCGCTTCAACACTTTCAGAGAAATGCTCGTTCACATAATCTATAAAACCCGAATACCTTTTAAATGTCTGGTCTAATATGTAAGAGTCTTTGTATGAGAAATCGGAACCTAGTGGGACCATAATGACATTCGAATGAAAAGCGCGAGCGTAATACAGAAACGTATAAAGAAATTCCACGAAGTCGTATTCAGAACCACCATTCCTTATTAAGTTTATTCCTAGTTTCTTGAAGCAGTAAGTATCTTCTCCACAAAAGGCTTCATCATAGTGGAACGGTAGCACTAAAGTAAAAATGTCTGTTGTGTTCGTCGTATCCCACATTTGTCGCCAATAGAACTCGAGGTTCTTAGTAGCGGTCAAGTATTCCTTCATTTCAAAATGAATTCGATTTATTACTATATTTTCGATACCCATCTTCTTGAGGAGATACGACATCGTTGGACTGTGTCCAAATGGATCAATTGCCCACCCGTTTTTGGGTTTGTATTGAAGATGTTCATTGAGCCATTGGTGACCCTCTATTAACTGCTGTAACATTGCGAAGTAATGAGTATTAGCTTCATCATTCATCACCCAACCACCAGTTACGATTTCTAGCTGCCCATTGGCTAATAGTTTCTTAATCTGACTCTTTGTAACGTTGTCAGCATCATTCCAAAACAGAGATAAGAAGGATGTTTCAGCCCAAATAAATCTTCGGCGCTGATCTCCAGAGAGGAAGTACAAAACATTTTTCAATATTCTACTACTGTACACTTCGTAATATTTTGTATACGTTTGTAACCATCCAGCATCATTATGGGAATGAGGTACAAAGAAAATTCTTAATTTATTACTCCGATTCAATTTATTAGGCACCGATTTCGTTCTGTTTTCATCCGTGGTCTTTGTAATGACGAGTTTTTTGAATTCTGTGAAGTCGAGCAATGGATTGGAATTGATGTTGAATTTTATAACTTGGGGCAAATCTGGTAGAGGTATGTCAGGAAAGAATACGCTTGTTTCATTATTAGTACTTCTATATTCACTCCATGATTGTTTTCCCATAGCATAATACTCTTGATCTTCAACGATTAGCTCACTAGAAGTATTAGGATTCGCGTTTCGATTTTGTCTTGAGTTAACCAAAGAAAAGTCTTTTCCCGAGTATTTACACCACAAAAGAATAATACAAGAACATGTACTCGTAAATAGAGAAAGAAGCACATATTTTAAGGCCATCATCCTTCCACACTTATTTTGATGTAAGTACTTCTTGCAATGTGTGAACTTCTTTTATTACGGCATTGTAGATTTGTTGGATAGGTAGCGTTGACAAGTTGAAACTTTAGTAATATATTACTTCTGCAGTATGTATAGATAAATAAATAACTTCATTTCTAATACACCGTCGTAATATTATAATAAAAATTATTCCAAATATAACCCAACATAGCCTTAAAGAATAACATAGACGCAAAGAGATTGAGTCCAATGACGGTGAAAGAAACGATCTATCGATACATATCGATGGGCAAAACAATACTATCGCATCGCCATAAGACATGAAATCAAAATAATACCGTCGTGAGTTCATCGAGAATTTATACCTCCTTGATTTATACTATTCAATGCACTTTTTATCACGACCTACTTGATTATACTAGAGATTGTCGTCTGAACGATAACCAGTAGCTGGACCAGTAGTATGATCAAGTAGGTCTTCCTTTTAATTTAAAATGCTAACAATCCATTGTTTAATGTCTTCGAATTAAAGCAATTTTTAATATAGGGGACTTTACTGTATGCAATATGCAGTATTTCCTGAGTCATATTTATCCCCGGTATTTTTCGGTCTTCCGGTTTAAGGGATATAGGTGACTGAAATTTATGCCAATAAACTAGAAACAAGAACGCCGAAAAACATGTATTATGTTGTTACAATTTCGTATCTGAGGTTAGTTTCCTTTTCCTCCATGTATTTCTGTGTCTACGAATTTTCATTTTCGATATTTCCATTTTCTGTTTTCTAAAACCCTATTCTCTCTATGCTTAGCACATACATTTACATCGACAAACGAGATTAAACACTCTTGAAATGGTATTCTGACATGGTTGTGAATAGAATTGCAACCACATTTTCAAGAAAAATACCATTTTTTTCGGATATGTCCGACAAATGTCATATGCTGAGCACGAAATTTATAGACAGAATTTGTTGTATATTTAGATAAATTCAAAACTGATCTTCATATCACTCATACATCAACGGCAAAAATGTACGAAATTTTTTACAGACGATGCAAACTGGAATTTTTATCCTTAGAACAAATATACAAGATACAGTAATTCTACTACAATCAACGGTAATATTCATATTAATTGTTCACTGATAAAAGTATACAGTCACTATCCAGTATATGTTTCAGAAGCTCATTTCTTCTTTTTCGCAGTTACATCTTCGTTCCACCAAATGAGTTATGTGAAAAAATTGTTAGATTACATTTAGGGAAGTTCTAACTCACGTGCGCAGATCCTTCTTGAGAGCTAACGAGAAAGTCATACTTAATTGTCACCTATTCTTAAAAGATATTTATAGGAGTATAAAGTATCGTGTCGCATCCTTAGTCAAATGAGAGAAGAGAACCTACTATTGGCGTTATTTGAAACGAAAATATCTCTGGAAAATTTCCGTGAAAGCGAGAGGAACCTATTCGTCAGCATATGGTGGGAATGGAGAGTGTCTAAGTGTTGTTTAAGATTTTAGAAAGGAGGTGGGAAGGGTAATCTCATTAATTACGTGCTCACTACTTGTCAAAATTAACTTGTTCTCCTGGTTTTTCTAAAGAAAATGATAGTTTTTCTAAAGAAATAACTAGATTCTAAAATTTTAGGGGGAAGATTGAATGAATTTCCTCGTGCACGTGCACAATATGTCGACAAAAATAACACGCAATGGAACCAATATTAGATGAGGATAGAAATTATTTCAAACGTTTGTTCCACGAAGCTTATAACACCGCATACAAAAACCCATTGCCCATGTCACCATGCAGTTTTGCCGAAGGCGGTTGGGAATGGGGGAGAAGAAATGGTCATAACCTGCTGTACGGGTGGTGTGTATGCATAGTAGGCATAGATTTGGCAACGAAAAATTCTTATCCTTATTGAACAGCATAATTTCATGACCTTATTCCGAATGCCAATCGATCTCAAAAAATAAAATAAAAAGTATCCTGATTCACGGAGATTGTCACTCCGATGAAACCAATTCTCCGAGAAATGGGAATTTTACTCCCTGGTTTGAAACTACCACAATCTATAGATTATTCATATTTATTAAATTTCTCATTGAACTGTTGGGTAAAATACGATGGCAGACATGGAAAGAAACGCGTAAATCCCCGATGATTTGATATTTGTTGTACAATAGGTGAGACACTTTCATTTAGAGGCAGATGCTACTCCGATATTTTATTAACTATATCTATGATGAAAAGTAGCAGAACCATTACTATAGCATGAGTTCTTCAAGATTAGTAACAGAAATACATGAACCTCACCCACCTCTACAAATACGTCTATCTTCATTTCTGTTTCCTCCATTGCCTCTATCTTCCCTGACGCCTCCGTATTCTCTCTCCATTACCACCACCATCCCTGACATAGGCAACTCCATTTCCGTTTCCAACATTCCCATAGCCATCAGCAAAGTTTCAGAACGCATCGCATTCCCTTTGCAACTATAAAGCTTCATCTCTCGGCCGAATAAATAACTGCTTGGGAGGGACCTGTGCGTTCGTTACAATTAAGGGTTAGCTTAGCTCGGTGATACTGTTTCTCCTTCACTCTTTTCCTCTCTCGTGAAACGCACCTTCAGGGTTGGCCACGGATATGCAATCCTAAACTTTTACATGTTCTCATACTTATCGACTATTCGTTTCTCATGAACGACAATCCCAGTATTACGATAGCCTTAGTATTTCATTACCACGTATACAAAATATTTAATTCCAAAATATCTTTAAGTTTTCCATTGTCAACCTATTGCTATATTAATACTAGCAGTATATAAAATTACACCAATGCTTGAGTATATTTTCAGAAACGAAATATGGATGTTATTTTATGAAATATGGATATTTAGTTTATTGATTATTTAACCTTTCCCACGACTCTAAACTTTTCTCCCGGAAATAGATCAAATAAAACGTATAAAGCCATCACTTTTTTTTTTTGGTCGTTACGGGACACTGACGAGAGCTACGTGAGGGAGATGGACAACCCCTACCAACGCGCACTCTTTTTGTCCAGAACCCACCCCCCACCCCCCACCCAGGAGCGAAAGACATCTCAGGAGTTGAGTTATGGTCACTCGCTTACACCACGTAAAAGCATGAAATTTTAAAACAGCGACCCTTTTTCTGAATTAAGCAAACAGTAATTAGTCCTAAGTGAGTTATATACGCAACTTTTCTCTTTTGAAACATATTTCAGCGGAACTCGGGAGATTGTGCAACCGCAGGGATGGGGTGAGATGCGCTTGCAGTCTGAATGGACCATCCGAAAAAATAGGAGGAAGTTTCTCACTCAGATAGCAAGTTCTGTTTTTTCTTGTTGCGAAGTTAAAGTAGTTGTAGATTCGATGAAGTGAAAGACTGGAATAAGATGTAACTTGAACATCTTGGCGGCGGCGATGGTGATTTCTTCAGTGAACACTAGAGACAGCGTGTCTGTACCCAACAAGTGTATTTAAGACAGTAAAAGTAAGTAAGAGAATTTAAGACGTTTATTGTGCAAGATAAAATACGAAAAATAAGTCACGCAATAAACGTGATTATAAAGAGGTAGTTTTCCTGATGTTGGTACAAATGAAACTGAGGCAATAGCTAATAAATTAACCATATCCTTGAAATACCCAACTATGGATTCTAATTCATTATTTCACCTTCAGGATACAGGTATATTATTCAAATTGGGAGTCTTGAGTGCCAGAATACACAAAAAGGAAAAACTCTGCAAAACGGAATACTAAGAATTATAGAAATAGACTGACAGAAACTTTCTTAATAATGTGTCAGAAGAGAAACATATGTTATTTTTTAATTGGGGTTTTAGGGTTCGCCAACATATGTTTTGGTTCATAATAAATAGTGTTTGGAGAAGGGGTTTGGGGTGCCAAGGTACTCAAACCCCCCACTCAATCCAAACCCCTATAAGATCAAACGCAAATAAATTCCAACTAACGACCTTTTTTTGGACGATCTCAACACATCAATACTCAACGTTTCGTGACTGGAGTCGTCGTAATGTGTAAACAAATTGTAAAATCAAATACCAAAGGAAAGTGAAACCAAATGAAAATACGTGAAACTTGATATGTTATATCATAACCCCATCCAAATGCCGGTTATTCAGTCAGAAATGGATCTCTAATACCTTTTACTAAGGGAAATCCAGAATAATAATAACTACTATTATATATGAATAATTATCTAATATCAACTTCTGGAAGCGTAAAACATAAATCGAAATAAAAATTTACTACTTCCACATAGCATAGTTCAATATGAGGTTAGGCCCATGCACTTCATTAAAGCTCATATTATGTGGGCTGTGCCGTCTAAAAATAATATTAATTATCAACGAACATAGTCAATCTTTTTTTGCAGTAAGCAATTGATAATTTTGAGTTCATAAAATATATTTCAAAAAGTTGTCATCCAAATCAGGAAGGAATATTAATGCTACTTCGGGAACCAATTTAATTACCACTTATGATCCGGGTAATTGAACATTGATTTGGTTAAGATCTTAGCGTGAGAATTTGGCAGCAGTGTCAGTATGTGTTGGCGTGCCTTCGTGCGCGTGTGAGTGAACCTTAGTCAAAGTTTGCTTGCTCCGAAGCGACTCGTGTCCGTCGTTTATTGAATGGAAGAGAAAGAAAGAGAGAGAGAGAGAGCGAGTGTGTGTTTGAGAACACCAAATATTGTCATTGGAAACGATAACTCGAAGTTGTACGTCTCGAAATCTTCCTCCTCCACCTACATAATCTTTAATAAGGGATTTCTCTCATGTACGAAACATGAGAACAAGACTTTCAATTTCGAGTCAACGTGGATCAGAGAGTAATGCTCAAATTCTTGTTAGAAGATTGACGAAGTTTTAATCTCGGTGAAAAATGGGATTTTAATTCATTTCTCAAACCTTAAACTGATTTCTAGATATATTGAACATCTTCTAAAATTCTGGATTTGAATGGGGGTCAAATCAGCTGGAGAATGATACCTGTCACATCTATTTCTCCTTGGACCAAGATCATTGTCCAAGGGTCCGTGTACCCCACTAGCGTAATTTAAGATCTGAGACAAATAGATTGTAACAATTTTCACTCGTACATTTTATGTTACCAGAACTTTAAAAAATTCCAAAACTTGAATGCGGAAGAATAAATTCGAAGTTTAATCATCCTACACTGTGCTCATAAGATGGTTTATTGTTCATAATGCAAGTTCGACAACGTAAATAATGAAAGTAAAAAGTATTCATCAGATACCAATTGTCCTATATTTTTACGATGTCTCAACAGTTCTCAATAGTAAAATATTTGTTTTATACTTTCAACTCTATTTCTGAGTTTGATTGTAAAACGAAACAAATAACATGAATTGAATAATAGTTCCTAAACAAGAACAGACTCAACTGTTGCCACATTGCGATTAACTGACGTACAAACAAGAACAATAGGATTGACGACACTATACAATAAGTTCTCAACACTGTTAAGAAGAAAATATTATTTCTAGATTGAATTAAACAATGAACAATACTGACTCTCACGGATTAACAAAAGTTTCAATATGTTATTTAAATAAGAAACAAAAATGGAACCATAAATTTTTCTCCTCGCTGAAAGTATTGATTAGTAAAACCTCACCGAGCAACCGGAATGAATGGAGTGCCTCAAGGATCTCCCTTATACCATAGCGCTATCCGTACAACTCAAGCGCCATCAACCGGGGCGTGGAAAAGTAACTTACGGTACGGAACGCTTCCGAAAGCTTCGAGTTTTCGTCAAAGGCTCGCTTTTTATCAGCTCCACCCCTGAGATCCTGTGCTTCACTACTCTTTCGTCTCATGCGTTCTTCTTTCCTCTTAGTCCTGTCTCCTCTGGTGTTCTTTTTTATGTCTTCCGCACGCTGGAGTATTCAGCTGGAGTATCAGCGCGGCGCAAGGACGACGTAAACTTATTCTCCTCTCACCAATCATTTGCCCATGTCGTGAAATAGTGTGAGACACATATTATTTATGTTATATAATATATGCTATAGCGATTTGAACACGTACGTGAATAATTTTTTTCATAATACACATTAAGAAACGAGGTTTCATGAGATCATCTGCACCCAAACATTTCCAGGACAGGAAGACGAACAGATTAAGAAAACCGGACAATAAAAAAGGGGACGATATAAAGAATGAACATTCTTCTCTCTTATAAAAACAGATCGAAACAGTCTGAAACTATGTATTTACACAATTTTTTGACTAAATTAATTTTATCTGTTTTTGTAAAGGTCATTCGGTAAGCGTGAGCGGCCCAATTATAGGAACTTCCTTTTAGATGCAATATAAATAGGGTTTCAGAGAAAAACACATTTCAAAAGTATCCAAAGAAAATAAATTAAAAAACCTTTTTTGTGGAAAAAACGTCAGAACTGTCTGAAAGTGAATTATATATGCAATCAAGGTACTCTTATCAATTTAATCAAAGCACCCACAAAAGTACCACCAATTCATAATACATGATTAAATTAGGGACAATTTTTAACTCGCTAAAAAAAGATTAATTTTCGAGATCGAATTTTCGTATTATTTTGATACTTTCTGAGGGAATACGTTCATGGACTGTAAAAAATGAAACGGAGAAGAGGAGATGAACGAAAAAATGTCAGAAAGGTGTGACAAGAAAAAATGTAGTGTAATCAAAAAAGCCAATGTCCAAGAAAGAGGAATGCAGGTGATTTACGATGATTAGTAGGAGAATAGCGACTCGAAGGAAACTTACGTGTCTTGGCAGTGAAGAGCAGTGAGAACCCCGTGCACGCAAGCAAACTCTCCCTCGCCCCATTGATTTTGTTTTGACAGGTATCCTTTTTATACGACCTGCCTTCCGTCCTATCTCTATTATACTCGGGCATAAAGTCGCCGCGTGGGGAGCGACTCGAGGGTTGATAGGGACTTACCACGCCCTAGCGTTCACTCTACGCAGTCCATGCAAGACGCATGTAATGGCAGGGTTAATACCAAAGGAGAGTGGCTTATGCAAGTTTGTAAGAAAGAGCTTGATAGTCCCCTCATGATCGTATTCGTAGTTCTATACTTCTCTGTTCCTTGTGTGCCCCGAACTGACTTGCCTACTCGTGCGGTCATCCGTACTAGCTCAAATTACAATCAGCAAGTCGATCGCTCACACTCCTAGCTCCTACCAACACTTCTACGAGTATTTCAATGTTATAAATGCTGTGATGTTAAGCATCTACTATTATCCTTATACTCGTCCGATAAATAATAAGTTGAGCGCCATAAAACTGAATGATTACTTTTGCACTTACAGGCTTAAAATAAATTAATGAAAGGGATCAACAGTCTTTTGGAACAACAAACAACATTTTATTACAAAAAACACAAATATCATATTGGCAACACAACCCTTACATTGACAAATAATTACTCCTTTGCAAATTTGATAACTTATTCATTACAAATAAGTTACAGTGCCTTCTTGTACTATAGTCCTTTATAATACCTTTACGTCTTGATGTCGAAGCGTGGACCTCGTACCAGGATGTTCGGACTTCTTCGGAAACCGTTCATACTAGTGATGCCTCGATTCAACTGACCCTCAGTAATTATGAAGAATGATGAAATAAAGTTTTCTTCATATCATATTACTCGAAAGCATATGACTTTCTAACAATTCATAGTCTCTACTCGAAAGGTAGTTCAATATACAACGAGTTCTTCTCGCAACTACTTCCCCAATAGAATCACATACTATCGTATTGAGAAGTTAATATCTCGCGTTCTCGTAACTGACTGAGAACAAGAACTGATCAACCCGCGTTCTTCTAGAAAAGTCCCTGTATCCACTTGTTTCTCTCGTGAGGTAAGCTTTTAAAAGAGTGAGGGGAAGGGTTCACTTTACTTATCCTTACGCTCTGACCACCAGGGCGGAATAAATTTCCATTGGCTGGCGACGTCACTCGCGCGTATTTGAAGCCAAATATTAGATGTCTCACTTGATAATTTTTTTTTAAAATCTTTTTCTTAATTCTATTGCAATCTATAGACATGTTTTATAAAGACGAAGATTATAAACATAAGATAGTTTAAGGAGTAGTTCGTCAGAATAAATTAATTCAACAAAAAATGTCACTTTCAGACTACACATTTTAATCACACTACAGTTTAAATGTGTTCAAATTGGGATGCAATAAACAAATAGTCTGAAAATGACGAAATATTCCATTTGATATACACTCGAGATTTGATGATAAATTATAATTATAAGATCGACAGGGAATCCCGTTTCGCGATAATTAAGTTAACTTGAATTATTCTTTGTTTAATTATGATACATTAGACTTTTAATAATTTTTTCTGTGTATATAAAGTAGAAAGTTCTTGTTTTTAACACCTTCCTGCCAAGTATCTTGTAAAAGTAGTTCCTTACGTCTGTAATTCAGGATATGATTTTAATTATAATAAGATATTTATGTTTCCTCAAGGTCTAAGAATTTTATGAAATGACATGATCTAATTATTTTATGAAATATAATAGGGACTGGGAAATCGCCAAATTTTGTTCTTAATGGAGTTATAATTGAAGAGCAAGATTAGCTGCTACTGGACAATTGCTTTTATATCGCTTCATATGCGTTAGAAAGTTTTGTTTCGATTTAAATTCCGCATCGGTATAAAATGCACTACTTCCGCATTCATGAGTACTACGGTGCGCGATGCAGCTGTTAGGTACACTAAGTGACAAGAACGCGACAACAAGGTATGGATCTTAGAACTATGTACTTTAAATGCTCATTTCACATAGAATATGATACGATGGAAACTTATTTATAAAGTATTGAATTTTTATATTATTTCAAAAAATATCTGATATTAGGGACTACATATCTTTTGTAGGTACCTGCTATACAAATTTTAACAAATTAATTTTCTATTCAACCTTGAAGATGCTGGACATAACCAGGCTTTTGATCAGGGAGAGACAAGGTCCATACGAGGGCAAAGTTCACACCATCTTATCACAGAATCAGAGCGCTGACACAAACACCTATCAAGGATTCTGTAATTCGTCGAGTTAACCATAGATATCTCAAGCAGATATACACTGCAGAAGGTAATTTGACAAAATGTTGAAGTAGCGGCGGTTTCACGTCAAAAACTTTGTTTTCAATTTAAGAATTAATAATATGGATGTTAGATTTGTATGTGAATTTATTGACCCAATATGTGGCTAACGTCCCGAATATTTGTTTATCAATCATATATATTTCTTTACTTAAATTTTGGTGTTTTATATAATTATTATTTAATTTTTACTACTCGTTTCGGTTGACGGATGATTAGAGATTGACGCGTTGTAAGAGATAGTAAGAATCAATTAGACAGATGATCTTGACTTAGTGGTGTGATCGGAAGACAATGTTTAACGGTTATAGTGGATCCCAGATAAATCACTTAACATATTTTACGGCATCGCTACGTTTGCTCGAAATTAATACAAAGGTCTAACCATTCTCTCTAATGAACTTTATAATTTTGTCCTTATTTTTGAGGCAATGTTTTCTAAACTAGTTGGAAACAAAACAATAATTGTTTTTAGCTTGGAAGTACGTAATGGTAAGTAAATATATAAGACAATAAGTGTAAGAAATGATTTGACATAATTTGTTTCTTTTGTTTTGTACTTTATGACTAAATGAATACTTATTAAGGCTACTTTTAATTGTTTTCTATGAAAATTAATAATAATAATAATAAACTCTGAAAAGTAAGTTTTGTCTAATTCTTAATATTTTTCCCCCGATAAAAATGCAAAAATTGTAATAGTCGTAAATTTTTCGAACGTCTTGTCGTTTTCACTACTTCACGTAAGTCTACTCATTTAAACCTTACATTACTTTCTGTGCTTCTCATTGCGTTATACTTCCGCCACAAATCCTTATGATATCTGACGCACCATTTGCATTCAGACGGTTCACAGCAGCACCAGCAGCAGCAGCAGCAGCAGCAGCGCTTCTAACGGGAGGAAGAGAAGGAACCACAGTGCGACGCAAAGTGCCAGTCGAATCAGAGCAGCTTTATTCGCTGAGTCACGTTTTTCTCTTACCATCCTCCTTCTCCTAACTCTTTCCTCACTCTCCCTCTTTGCCCTTTTCCTCAAGCTCATTTCACGTGAGTGGGCCCATGGAAATTTTGAGGAGTTAAGTGGATCTCTGCCAAATTGAACGAAGGTCTCACTGGAATTGGCGAGAGCAGTTTTGCATTAAGGCAATTAAAGCTTTGAGGAGGTGATCGGGGAAAAAATCTGGGTTACGTCGAGTGCTGGTGAGAGTGGAGGGAATGCGGGAGAGGAAGTTGAGTAAATGACGATGATGAGAGTTGAATCCCAGAGATGTGACTCCGGAGAGTTGAGGAAGGAGTTGAATTAAGCCGATTATAAGAATGGAACAATAAAAGGAAAATTCAAATGGTGAAAGACATTTCTGTCACGACAGGTAAGCGGAAATGAAGAAAAAAAAAGATAGAATTTCATACTGAATTTTGACATTTTGGGATAGAAACAGACAAAAAATTGCAACGACATTGAACTAAATATAATTATGAATAATATGTTATAAGCAAATATATTTTCTACGCGTTATAACTTTCTATGAATTGAGTAATAATTGAGCTTTGAGATATCAACTATGTTTCTAATTAACCATTCATGTGAAAATGACTGATGTTCGCTGGTGAAACAGCGGAGCTGGTAACGCATAAAACATGATATTACTACAAAATTTCAGAAACGGACGTTTTTCGGCTCAAACTTAGAATATTATTGGATCAGCACAATAATTTCGAAATACAATTTTTCTCTCGATGAATGGGTTTCCAGTTTCCAAACAACTAAGTTGTCTAGTTAATTTTCTTCTTCCGTTTGTAGCGTTCAAGCTGATTATTGTCGTTCCCTATACTAATGTTACGTCTGTGTTCCAATAATTTTGTTTCATCATATATTCGTATTTCTACCAAAGCATTCCTAGAATATTAAATATTAATATATTTATTTTTATTCATCTTATATATATATATATATATATATTTCGAGATTCTTGAATCATTATTTTTTTAATATATTTTAGACATTCCGATTATAGGGTCAGCGAGGTCGTTCATCCAGGTGGTTCCCCGTTCGTGGTAATTTTCCTATATGTTTATTTGTTGGAACATGATATAAAGAATTTGATTATAGTATTTTCATACTTCTTGGCTAGGAATGATTCGTAACAAAATTTCTGGCTAACAACCAGAAATTGTACCAAATTGTTTGAATTCTCACTATTATTTTGATTTGACTTACTTTGAAATATTTATATAATATTTATCAAATATTATAACCTCTTGTGAGCAAGTGAATGAGTTGGACTTTATTTGTGGTAACGAAACACTTTGTTTAAATGTTTAAATTTTTTAATCTAAATGTTTAAAAATCATAAGAATTGAAATAACACTAAATTCACGATTTATTGTTACAATAAACACGCCCCTAGACAAAGCCTAGAGAACCTGTATGATAAATCCGCCTCTACCAGAAGGAAAAACGGAGAAAAACCCGGGCCAGGATGGGGCTACAGAATTTATGTACACAACCGTGCCAAAGTTGAGTACACATAAAAATTAATTAATGTGAGCCATAAGACAACACAATCATGCAAGAAAATAGTTTTTTATCGTTATCGTGAAAGCATGTTTCACGATAAGTATTCTCCATTATCATTTATAGTTTCTTGATTTTTTATTCTCTCACGATGGGTAGTTGAAATATCGTTGTAAGAGAAATGAAAATGAACTTACACAAACAATTAAGAGGCATGTTTTTCAATTCAGTTACTACTGAATATGTTACACGTTTTCCCCGACGTTTGAATAGCGGATCAATTAGATATGAAAGAACTGAAAATATGGTTTTGAAGAAAATTTATGATGCTTGTTTATGTAAGATATAATGAAATTTATTAGTTTTCAAGAAGTCTACGGGAATATTGGTCACCAGTGGCAGATCTATGGGGGGGGGCTAAGGGAGCTATACCTTAGGACCTCTTTGGACCTGAACTCTCAACAGGCACTCTTTGCCACTTTATACAATTAATAATAATTTTGGCTACATTTTAATATTGTTATTATATATTGTTGATTGTCTATTCGATGAGTTGATGTATTTCATTTAAACGATAATATTTATAAAGTTTGTGTTGTAAAACCATGTTTTTCTAACAAAAATGCTCCCCAGATCTCTCCCCGGTTAACCCCTCACCTCCTTCGTTGTCTATCCGCAATATTGGTCACAATGCAAGTCCGTGTGACTAAGGGTATTCGAGCTGCTCTTCTATCAGATTAACAATTGTTCCATTTAACTTTTCATTTCCTTGACCTTCACGACATAACTTCACCGCATAACCGACGTCCAGTAATTTGAATGAAATTCTAAAATAATCATGAGTAAGACATTATGACTATTTAATGTCTAGAGTAATGTGTTTTTAGCAACACGCATCATCGAAAGTGACTGCGGTAAGTCATCTTATTCGCAAAGGAAGTACAAGGATGTTAAAGAGATCGTAACTTACGTTGAAGGAAACAGAAAATCACGTACGAATGTTATAAACACACTGAAGATACCTGGATTGAGTTTGGAGAGATGAGTTGTTCTGAAGATAGCTGTTGGAGGATTTCGCAGTGATTAAAGCGGGTAATCAGCTCCGTGAATCATTCTCAGAGCTCACATAACAGTCGATTTTGATCTTTACCGCTACCAACCTGCACTGCCTCAATATGGCCTCTTGGCCATTCAGCATGTCATTAAGTAAGTTGAAAAGCCTCATTAACCGCTCTCTTGATCACAGTTATTGATCCTGCCTTCATTGACAGAGAAGCTCTCGATAATGTCACGATTAATTGCTTCACAGTTTCAATTATACATGTTCCATTGGAGAGAGAATCAGGGTTTTTATTCAACGTGTAAATTGATTCCTCTTGTTCATGAATGAAAAAAAAGAATCTATATTTATTTTATAATTCCAGTGGCTCAGATGTTCAAGGCAGAGATCTACCCTTAATAAGAAATTCTGCGTCTGAATCTCGGATAAACTGTGGGTGATTTCACAATTGTCTCCACGGGAAGCATCAGGAAACAACCTTTAGCTATACTTAGGCTTCACATCATCTACCGTAGACGTCCGATTTTTGACGTTCCGGTTATTGGCAGAGTGGAAATTACATATAAATTATTTTTTCAACTTAAGGTTTTTAATTTGTTAAATTTGTGTTAATTTTTCAAATTTACTAATGTTTTCGAAAAGTTGGTGAAATAATGTGGAGAGACGCAATCATACTTGCAAATATTTATATTTTATATTTTTGAGTAGCCTATACATAAATACGGGAATATAATTCATTTAATTTAGTATCAATATTAAAAGAGATACATATGTAAACAGGAGATTTTAAGAACCTTTCAAATGGAAAATAATATATGAGCAAGTATTTATTGAAAAATATATTGTCTTTTGAAGCAAGCCCAAACATTTTCACTTTTGAGGGATTGAGAAATAAAATATACGGTAACTTTTCATACAAGCTTTTTATTATAATATGAGTTTTTTATGGTTAACTGACAAAGAGATCACTACCATTTGATATGCACGCTAGTATTGTACGGAAAATTGTAAGACTGGACGAAGTCAGATGAAACCATTATTCTTGGTGTTTCTTTCCGATTCACACACATATACATTCACCCTAGTCCATCTTCCCTATCCGTCACAAATATGTATTAAAATATTGCCCACAATGACAGTCCACAGATATGTATATTACGGAACGAACACACAGAACGTGGTGTGGTGCGGTGCTGCGCCGACGAACGTCTAACACACACAACGTAAAGAGAAGCGAAGCACTTCTCACTTTACAGGACGGCGCTCTCGAAATCACTTTAAGTACGAATTATCTCTGTAATAATCAATATCTGAATTGAGATTATATTGGAGGAAGAAAAGTGAGAAGGTATGTGAAGTATGTCCGACGAGAGGAATAATTGGAGAGTACCATCATTTATTTCGTGTTAAGAAGACATGAAACATTAATTCAGGCAATATACAACGATGTCAAAATCTATTTTTATTATGTACTTAAAAAGGTACAGCAAACCGAAAAACAAAGCATAAATAGGTTAAAACCTATCAGTGCAGAGGAGAAGCTCGTCGTAACGCCAATAAATTTATTAAAAGTTTAATATTCAATGCATTAAATGGTATTACATAACTAAACTAATAACAAGTAATTAAACGTAATATAAGGCGTGTAAAGATCCTCCCAAACATATCTAGCAAACACTTCGTCAATACGCAGCACATTGTCCGCTTCCCGTCGCATCAAATCACATCAGAAAAACAAAATCGATTGTTCCAAATCTGTCCGCGTCGCATCGGATCGCACCGTCACATATCGCATTGTGCAGTTTCAAATGAGATTGCAATGATTTTATTTCGAATACACTACAAGTTTTGGTTGGAAGTTAATTACTCGTGTTCTTTTTTTACAATTGTAATTTCATTCAGGATTAAAATTCCTGTGACAAAAAAGGGTTAAATTCTTAGTAATGAGTAAGAATACGAAATATATATTTTGATTCACACCAAAATTTAATACGCAGAGATCTGTGTTAAAGATGTGTTCGAAGTCAACGTCCGAATGACGGCAACAAAAGTCAAGAAGAGCGCACCGATGACTGATGGCCGGTCGGTGCTACGGCTTCATTACCATACTACCACCCTGCGCAAACAGCAGGGCAGGAGAAAAATCAACTTAGCCTCGGCGCGCCCCGCGCTCAAGCAACTTGCCGTCAACCTCACCTCACTGTCGTTGCTGGTAGACACAATCCCCAGCGTTTGCAGTTCCGCCCAAGGGAAATAAGGCCTCATTGCTTCATGGAAGAGAACACTGGATGTTTACTTCTCATTTTGACGAAAGATATCGAGGATGCCGTAATGAATATGAAGGTTTTTGAGGAAATGTGCCACGTGAATACGGTTGTACCACAGACGTCGTGAGGTTCGTTCTGTTACTAATGATAAAAAGGAATACATAAAATATTATGATGGAAAAAGGAAGGGAAATCGTAAAAACATTTACATACAAAAATCTTAATTAAATCGTAATATATGTATTTATTGATTTATTGTTAAATCAACAGGTTGTCTTTGAAAAATCTAAGCTTACTCTTAAGTGGTACAGAAGATAATATAACGTACATAATAAAATCACAGAGAACAGAAATTAATACAAACAATTTACAATATTTCACAAAATAATTATATGAATGTATGATTATATACTAAAATAAGTAGAATCATTATTCATATAATGCCGAGTTGGACTCGCTTAAGTTCAGCCAATCTCGTACATTGTCTCGCAATTTAGATATAGCGAATTTCAAACCCTCTTTAATCTTTTGCTAGACGCATTATAACAGTACGGTGCTCTAAGAGAGATCTGGAAGAGTGAATAATAATTTTCAAAAAAAAACCACATATTTTATTTTAATTTATTACTTTGTAGCAGGAATTCCTAAAACCTATTTCTTAGTGAGCCTCTACAACTCATAAGCGATCCTAGTACCACATATCAACGGATTTGCCTTGACTGACTAACTCATTCTTCAACGCAATGCCTAAATTACTGAAGCTGAAAACATGAAATTTGGACAGTAGGTGATTTTCGTAACGAAACTACCCACTTAGAGAGCATTTTTTGACATTTCAATTTTAAAGACACAAGATAGAGTGAAAAAGGTTTTTTTCCGAATTTTTACTAAATGCCACGAATTATATAAGATATAAAAAATAGGCTTCCGCGACCGGAGTCAGCATGAACTTGTTTGTTCGGAACAAACTAGAGTACGTGGGCAGAGTACGACAGCGACTTAGGGTGTCTACTACTCTGTCATTGTCCTGAAGAAGGCCACAGCATGATGGCCGAAACGATGGTAGTTTTATCTACTAAGACGCGGTTTGTCCCTGAAAAACAAGTTCATATTTCAGATATCTCTACTGCATAAATGTAAATGAGCCATTTAAATCGACACTAAAATATAACAGTTTTCACCGCATCACAAAAACAAAACTCTCGTACCAAGTTGGGCAGGGTAGGTCAGTTTCATTATTTTATCTCTGTTTTGATGAATGATTCAGTCATTCTGGACAAATCAAATATTTTCAGGAATCTAAAATTTAAATATTGGAAATTACAGAATTTTTTAAAATATGAATTGACAATGCAATGAAATATCGAAAAACCAAATATTCATTTCTAGATGTTTAAATTATCAATGTTAACATACTTAAACCGAAATGATATCTCTGGTAGTGAGATACAACAGAAAAAGTGAAAACGCGAAAAACCACATTTTATCCTAATTCATCCTTTTCACATAGGAATTTCGAAACATTCCTCCTTACTGGTCATTTACAGTACAAAAACTAGAGGTGCAAAACCATTGCACATACTTTCTTATATGCGTTGCTCCATCTGGAGCATGGAGTGGCGAAAAATATCGCAAAAGCTTTATGTAAATGTAATTTCGTTGTAGATATAAATAGATGTATTTTTGTGTCTGTAGTGCGTTTGCTATCCTCCTATGCTCTCATATATTATTGCCGTATATTTCATTTCAGTTTACGAAACGTGTACTCTACGTCTGCTTGGTCGATTTACACAGTTAAATATTATTCAAGCTTATTGAAACAATAAACTAATGTGTAAGTGTAGCAAACAGAGATTTTACTACATATATACCAAACTTTCAAGCAAAATACCGCTAATGCGGATGTAATGAATACTAATTGTACCTTACGTGCACGATGTTGACGAGCCCTAAAGCCCCACAAAAAAAACAACCTTACGTGCAAAAAAATTAAGCCAAATCATTGGAGCCGTTTTAGAGAAATATTCGAAAGAATACTTTGATCTTCATGTGAAGTACCCTTTGTTTTAAAGTAAAAAATATAGAGCACGTAAATTCTACGGTTAATTCGAAATATGAATCAAATATATTTATCCATTTACTCAGAATCGCTGCGCACAGACGAACGGACGGTATGCCAAAAACTACTTTTTCTGAATAAGGGGTAACCAAAACGGATATTTCCGTCGAAATCTCGCTTTCAAATTTTTTCACTATTACAAAACTTTCTATATACTACGTATATGAGAAAGTAACATCCCGTCAAATTTTCAATTTTCCATCTCTAACAGATTTTTCTGTTATGCTGTGTCATTCAGTTGAAGTCTTACATCAGGAGATAGTCTAGCGGAGCAAAATCGTTTTTTATTTTTTTTGTGTATTTTTGTTTTAACAATTTATTCTAGGTTTTATTCTCTTGTGAATTTTAATTCAGATTCTTCATTTTTATAAAAATATCTATTCTATGTACGCATAAGTATTATTGAAAGTACTGTTTTATATACACTCTTCATTTAAAATCTTTCAGTCTTGGACCGTACCCAGAAAAAAAACTCATTGCCATTTTAATAAAGTTGGAACACCACTGATGTCAAAAATTTCGTTATTTCGTCAGGTGTGATGTGCATGGCATTTGGTTTTGGCAACGACTCCATTAGGACTGTTAATTGCCTTTAAATGAAATTGGGGGACATGTTTTGTGGTGTATAGGAGACAGCTCCAATCGCTAATTATCTGTAATTAATTGGTACTAAAGAGTAGATGGAGTAGTTCACAAGCTTCATTGAGAACATTGGGTTATTAGAGACAATATTGTGTGTGTGGAAATTTGTCACCAACGCGTGGGGGGATGAGGACGTAAGCTTTTGTGTTGTACCCTGGAGCTGATGAACTTATGTGACACCTATTTCGCAAACCTCATAGTTAATAATATATAATAAAATTTTTCAGTATTCAGAGACATAAATCGAGAGTTTGTAAAAGTTTGTAAAGGTTTAGAATACTTATTTCATATAACCAATGTTTTTTAATTTTTCATTTATCGTGCAATATTTTATTGCAATGTATGTGTTCCCTTCAACCTTGACTCTTTCGTAACTTTTGACTTTTTGACTGTACAATATTTTTCCAATTCACAACCTTCCTTGTGTAACTTAAGTGCATAGACAAAATATAGACATTATACTAACCGTATGTACCTTTTTAATTTTAAATATAATGTCATAACTTTAAAAAATTGAAATTTTCGTTGAACTTGCCAACGTTTCGATTTACGTAGTATCATCATCAGGGCTAGTTCAGAATTACTCATTTTGAAATTTTTCACCCATCCTCCGAACATGCATCATTGTTGACCTTATACATGATACATTGTGTTATTAGAATGTATTGTACATGATACATTGTATTATCGAGTCGTAACGACGTCGTTATAACGTCGCCAAAGTTGTGGCGGCGTCAAAAAACAACGTCGCGAAGACGTTGCCAACGCGTACGCATGTGACGTCGGAGAACGGCGTCTTCACAACGTCGTAAAAAGCGCTTATTCGACGCCGGGTAACGACGCCCAAACGACGTCGTCAAAGGTGACTTTCTTGACAATGTTGAATTATCATTTTTATTACAACTTTTATGGATATCATCCATCGTCTTACCTTGTTCTATGAGGCTTGTAACACACATTTCTATAAGAATGTTGTTTTACAACCTCCGTCTTCCAAGTCCGACTGCGGCGTGGCGTTGTAAGTGCAAATAAAAAGACATGTACTTGAAAATTGTAAGAAAATGATTTATAAATTTTGCAAGGGTTTTAAAAGAAATTTCCCGTAACTTTAATCACAATTTAAAACACTATATAAAAAAAGTAAAGTTAAACTAATTTGTAAAATGAATCTCTCTAGCAAATCTTTAATTTTTTATTCCCCTCCTATGAAAATACTTAATGGTTTGTATTAATTATAGATCGTTAATTTATTTATAGTATTCTAATGCAAATAACAGAAAATGATTAAGTTGAACCCTCTTCTTCATACAAGATCCACGTTTTCCTAAATGACGTGCACAAAAATCGTTACATGATAATATGGAAGTAAATATTAATATGAATTGATTTTAAACGACAGAAATACTGAGAGCGCCTACTCAAGGAAGTCTGTTTAGTTCTCATCCAAAAAGAAGAAGAAGAAGAAGAAAAGAGTCTGAAACACGATGTCATTTGTGGACCAAATTCCCTACGCATTCCATTTACATAGAGTACAAAGCAGCATCCAACATTCCGTTTGAAGTGTACCTTTAACCGAACACTCTGTTGACTGAGAAATCTCCTGACCGACTTGCGAACATCTTTAAAAACACCCAACCCATTCAGCGTGTTGTGCCCACGAGTTCTATCAAAGGTGTTAACAAACACGTTCCATAGCACGTGTTGCTTGCATTGTCTCTCCTAAATAGGTCGAGTACTTGATTGGAGAAAATTACATACTACTCCCAAACATATTTGATTTACTTGACAAGGTTCGGTTGGGACACAATGGAATAGGCCGACCTCATTAAAATAATACTGAATACATCCTTAAAGAAGACAACGACTGCATCCTACGCTTGAATAGGGTGCGTTGACAGCGCACCTACTGGAGTGCGGAAGAATCTCCCCATGTCACGTGCTAACCATTGATCCACAAAGCGTAAAGAAACAGAGAAAAAAAGGAGAGCGAGTCATTGCTCTCATGATTATTACCCGTCAAAAGAGCGGGTTTGGAGAATAAGCCTTTTTCATTAAGTGTCTACCGTCTCTTTGTGTTTCACGACAAAGCTTCGTGAGCGACATAATTCGTTATCACCATCGCACTTCACTGCGTACCACAGAAAAGAATCTGTAAGCTTCTTCGTAAACACACGGAGAACATAGTTTTTTTCTTTTTCAAAAAAAATAAAAAAATAAATAAAGTAATTTAAAACTCTTATCAATTCAATGCAGAATTTTAAACGGTATTATAATTTTCAATGCCAGATGTATCCAATGAATATGTTAGGTTTTAAAGCTTAACCTCAATTTTATTATGTAATATTTGAAAAACGTGTAAAATGTATTATTACTGCTGCCACCATAGATGATATACAGCGATTATAATTTTAGAATTAAGTTTGACTCTAAAAACTTTTAAAAACTGCCCATAAATTCTAAATTTTGTATTGTGGAAGGCATCTCCAACATATATCTGTTCATTGATGCACAACAAATAATTGCCAAAATATGCAAAGTAAAAACTTTTGGTATCGAATTTATTCATCCCTTTTATTGATACTCAAACCTCACTGAATGTTAAACGGGTTTATTATTTTTGCTAGCAAATGTTGTTCGCTTTTACAATTTGTTAGAAACGTAAAAATATAACTACAATATAAATATTAGTCATTAAACGAAGTTGTTAGAAACTTAAGATGAGAAGAAAGGGGAGACAGTTTATGACATCTATGAGTACTACAGATTTTCCTATACAATTATCGAAAAAATTACAGTAAGAACCTGGTAGAGTTTTTTAAATTTAGACGCTCAAATATTTCTCATTCATCTTCAGTTAGTCATCAAACCATACACATTATTTGTGTTAGTGATAATATCTTGAGTTTTGGTTGTTGCTGGAAATATAATAAGATACTCAGGGTATTGATTCGGAACAGAAAACCGTGGAATACTTCGAAAAAAATGTCGCTGTGTATCATCTATGGTGGCAACAGTAATAATCCACAAAAGTAGTCAAAACTTATCCCCCACTCCACCTCTCGCCGAAGATCCTAAAACTGCTTTAATTGTCACTTGTAGAAAACGCTCTCCTGTCATTGATGTCCTACACAATCCATTTGTCAAACATTTCATTGCACCTCACAGAAGCTTCATCTGATAATAAGGTCAAACATGAAGGGTACCCAGGGTAATACATCTACGTCACGATACCAAAATTGATATGAGAATTCCCCCATGTCGACAGTATATAAAAACTAAAGACAATGAAACAGCCATTAATTATCTTCAAGAGGAAAATATTAAACATTTAGGCATGAATTCTGTCCAAATATCAAACATTAATTGTAGAAATATGGATTTATATAATAAACAATAAGAATATGTCTACAAAGAAGGTAGCAAACATTGAAAATCAATTTATAACCCAAATATATGAAGATTAATTTTTCGACTTCACATCATACGAACAAATTAAATATGTAAGATCATGGAACCAAACAATATTTAAGTCATCATGCATAGATTATAAAAAACGATTGGTAACTGCAGAAAATATGTTAATCACCAATTTATAATTATGAACTGTTGCCTGTACGGAAAGAGAAAGATATGAAAGTGCAATTTTCGATTTGTATCACCCTTTTCATGAGTAATCTCATTCAAATGTACAATGATTGAATCATATTTCAAAGTATAATCATAGATTCCAGATAATTGTGATATTTCAAGAATGGTGGATGAAAATCGCATAAAATACAGAAAATAAACTATAAATCTATGTAATATTGTATTGTTTACTATGTTAATAGAACATGATTCACTTCAATTTTTCGTATTCTAGCATTTCTAAAAGTCAATGACACGTATCATTTGCATATCTCTTATAATTTATAAAGTGAACAAATTACGTCATAAATCAATTCACGCATCCATTTTAAGTCAAACGTCATCACTCAATATATAGAATAGGAATATTTGGACCTCATTCCATTGTTACGAGTACAAATAATAAGTCTAAAGCAAGAACGATAGTTATTCAATATATTAAAAGAATATAACCGGAAATCATAACAGAGATGAAACTAAGATAGTGAAGAGAAGTGAAGATATAGTGAAGAGAAAAATATTACCTTTCGTTGAAGTTTTGAAAAATGAACGACAATGAATAAAACACCGTGACAATTATATCATGAACATGAAAAATACTTGAAACAAACAATAAATTTTCCGTGATGTAAGAAATATTATTTTTTTTAATGGGTTTTGGTGTGTAACAAGCTGGGTACTGAACTAATCTCCAGCAAATTGCAGAAGGAATACTTATAGAGCACTCCGTATCTTCATTACGATGTCAGAAGAGAAGTCAACAAGGAAATCTGCACACTGGCAAGCGGGCGTGGCGCCCGCAGAAGGCGTGGTGCCAGCCACTGCATTAATTCGCCGACCTCCAAGTTAATGCGTTAATTATAGTCATCTGTTCTTCGTGGCCTGATCCTTTTCTTGGAGCGCTCCCTCTGGCGAGAGAGAAGCTCATTGGCGCGTGCGCAGGTAAGAAAGGAGACAGAAGCGAACTCGGCTACATTCACAGGTTGAGATCTCACTCTTTCCCATTGTCACCCTCTTTTCACTCTCTCTCTCTCCTTTCCTCGCTATTCCCTTTTCCCTCCCTCTCCCTCTTTTTCTTTGAGGAACTGGTCCAGTGAGGAGAAGTGTTTGAGAAATTAACCTGTTATAAGAGTCATTGTTAGGGAATCTTAAGGTATCACCAATTATATTTTTACTACCAACCCGTCCTGGTTTCTTTCCGGAGTTTCGTTCTTTTTTTATCATCGTTTAATTCTTCGTTCTAAAATAGACATAAACATTGTCTCTTTTATATTTTTTATATGGTTTGAAATATACATCACTACGCAGTGACCGCGGTGGCGTTAGTTCAGAATAACCCTTGTAAAATGTTTGGATTTTATAGTTCCTATTTTCCTGAAATGGACATTTAATTTGATGAGTATTTATATTTCCTACCTGAATGACTTTCTGTAATGAGAGATTTTTAACACGTCAATTTTAATGCCTTTAAATAATTGGGGCATTTCCCTTTCCAATATCAATTTAATAAATATATTATCACAGTAAGAAATAATTATGAACAGTAGATCTTTGCTAAGACAACTACAGAAAAGTGTAATCATCGAAGTACGTAAAGCTTTGGTATCACGGTGAATGAAAACATTTTAATATCGATCAAATATGAAAATATTTCAATTGCATGAAATTAAAGGGACTCTTCACATGAAACGTGTGAAAACGTGTTTATATACTAGTAGTTAAAAATTTCAATACATTTCGACTCGCACACTAAGACATTCGTGAGGACCAATGGTGGGTCCAGGGAGGGGACTATGGACTCTCCCGAAATAAGGGAACTATTTTTCCCTCAAGATTTCAGGCTCAGATTTTCCTTTTCATGAATAGCCTTATTATAAAATTTATAATCATTAATATTTTCACATTTATTTTATATGATAACAATTAAGCAAACTCATGCAACTAATAATCGAGAGATAAATCCAAATAATCTTGTGTTTATTTCTCCTCTATATACATGCATCCAAGATAGTTTTCTCTGAAGAGAATGAGTGACACACAAATTAATTATTTTAATCTAACAGATCAAAAAGAGGCAGACATTTTACGAAACACTACAGTAGGTTGTTACTTTTTTCTTTTAGCACTATTTAATTCACTATTCATTGAACAATACTTATATTGTTTACTTAGCATCAATCGTTAAGATTAAAGATATATATTTAATTCACCAACTGGTTTCACTATTATTAATAAAGCTTATGTAACGTGTATTATGTATTGAGATGCCATTATGGAAAGCTTTTTTGGAGTAGTCCCTGGTGAATATATACATAAATAAAAGTTTCAAAACCCACCACCAGCGAGAATCTCCTTGAAGCGTCCTGAAAACCGCAGAATGTCCGCGCGAGCGTGGTTCCTGTGCATCCATCCAAGGCCATAGCCAATGTAGCCTGAAGAGGCCTCCGCGTTGGACCACGTAATAATAGTGCCAAGTGAGTACTCCCCTTGCCGCGGCCCAGCGCGGTGCGCGGCTCCCGTTCATTACAGTTTATCGCATATTACTGGCTGTGGTACCGCGACGCGCCCAACCGTCGGACGCATCGCACAGCAACTCCGCGCTTGCCCGCGCCAGGGGTGGCCACTCGGGAGTGATCTCATCACCATGGAAAGGAAGATTTGATTGAAGGAAATAGAGAAGGAAGTTATCATCACTTGCACAACTGCGAGAAAATTATTAATTTTACAAATTCTCCCAAAGAAGGCACCAGATGATGTCTTGTTTATTTTAAACTTCAACGTTCAATTACGTTGTTGAAAGCCACCTAGGTATAATTAAATAAACTGTGACGGGTTTGACAACTTTTTTATTATTTTCAAGTTTTTTGAAAACCTTAATATAACTCCATTAA
Organism: Laupala kohalensis; assembly: GCA_002313205.1. Taxonomy (NCBI): domain Eukaryota; kingdom Metazoa; phylum Arthropoda; class Insecta; order Orthoptera; family Trigonidiidae; genus Laupala; species Laupala kohalensis. Next base: position 401,893 of record NNCF01126009.1, read on the forward strand.
CCAATTTTTCCTTTTTCCTAAACTGCAATAAATATTTTGTCTCAATACCTGATTTCTCTGAAAGCATTACATGTACGTTGCGCTGCATTAGATGAATGACTTGTTTATTTTAAACTTCAACGTTCAATTACGAGTATATTCAGGCCAAATACATCTATATTTTCGTCTCTTCAATCAACAAATCCACATAAATGTACGCGACCAGAAACTGAAACACGGGGAAGTTTGAACAAAAATAATTCACAATATATGATAACAAATGTTTAATTAAAATTTAATTCCCTTTTTTCGTATTTTAGGACATTATACATTCCTTGTAAAAGTTTTCATCAGAGTTACAACCATAGAATAGATTTAAATTTTACCCAGCGTTTTTAACCTAATCACTTCGTTATAATTTGTATTCGGTTCAACAACGAACATGTTTGTGTTAGTTGTAACATGTTTCTGTAAAGTTGTAACTTCTAAATTCCGCCTAAGGACAGCAATAATTTACTTTTAATTCAGTTTAATAATAGACTTCGAGCTCCTGTTATATTTTCCTGAAAAACATACGTCAGTTGGAAATATAATTTAGGTTCCAGAACTAAACTGTTTTGAATGGAACCATTTTATTGTGTTTGAAATTAAAATTGTTGGTTTCAAGCTTATAAAAAAAGTAATGATTTTAGTCACGTCTACAAAGCATTCAACTTGACTTCATATCTCCCATGATAATAAATAAAACCCCATGATAATAAAGACAACCAGCACTCAGTAGCGTATATAGACCGTAATCAAGGGGGGCGGGCTATATTTTATAAATATTGTTATAAATATTATTGTAAATATCATTATAAATATTAATATAATATTATTGTAAATATTATTTTAAATACTATTGTAAATGTTATTTTAAATATTATTATAAATATTATTGTTAATATTATTATAAATATTATAGTTAATATTATTATAAATATTATAGCGTTCTTTTATTTTAATATAATACATCAATTCATCAAATAGATAATTAACAATTCATTAAATAATGACCAAATTTATTAATTATTTAACATAGCAAATACGTATTAAAGGATAAAGATGTATTTTATCAATTTCAATGTTATCTGTTGAAAGCCACTACCAACAGTAGTATATTTTAGTCACGAGGATGGGTTGAATGAGTTAATTTCTTCTTTTAACCCATTACGTGTATGTTTTCCACACCCTCCAAACAACTGAGCACTCAAATTAAGTAATATTCTTGTGACATAACTATATTGAATCGTTGTACAGCGGCTCACTCAATATCTGTTGAAAAGGACTCATTGTCAGCATGTGAACGAGAGCGACCCAAGTAAGAGAACCATCAAGTAGAGACACGGTGGACATCCCTGCCTATCTGCCGATCGAGGGTGTTGGTGAAGCGCGTTATGAGTGGAGACCTTTGCTGCGGAAGCTTAATATCCCATACCTGCTGACGCTGATAACGCTGGAACAACCGATCTCTGGAGTCTATCGGATTTTGAGGCGTGACGCTGGATCCAGAGAGAGATGATGTACAAGATTGCTGGAGTATGGTTATGTCGTGCTGAACTTTTGATTGGCAACTCTATTAGAAAGAAAGAAAGATGTTACATTTGCGAGAATCCAAAGAATATATATTTTTCGTGAGTAAGTAATCACACGTAATATTTAAACCAAGAAGGTATACTTCTTGAATACACTCCGTAAATTCCATAACTCTTCCTTTTTCTAGTACCTTAAATATCTCGCCCTTTCTTGTCCATAGGACAAGACCTGTACAAATGAACTACAGCAAGAATCCTCCTGTACGGTTTACAGTGTGAGTGAAATGACATTTCTACATGCCATTCTGAATTCTTTTTCCAAGAGCAACAGTGAACGTTAACTTTCTCGTATTTCTAACTTAGAGACGATACAATACTGCGGCAAGCTTCGGCGTATGTAGGCAACCAGCTAATCATGAAGGTAAATCATTGTCATTGTTTTCTTACTCCTTCCTCGATGAACTGTTAAGAAGGCCCAGAAGTATTAAGAAATCTGTGACAGAAAAAATGTCTTAAGACACGAAAATTCTTAACAGAGGGGTGCCCNTGTCATTGAAAATTTGGGTGGGGTTAGAAAATGGAGGTTTCTTGGAAGTTTTGAATATTCAATAGTTAAATAATAAAAATACTTTTAAAAATACCATATATTAAAATAAAAATCATAACAATGTCGTATTAGTTTTCAAACTTTACGGACATTTTAACATGATAAATAAGTTCATTTCATTTTCAAAACTGATTAATAAATTGTAAAAAGTCTTGCTGCGTAAAGATATAGACCGCGGAATAAGGAGACGCGAGCGTGGGATACGTGTCGGGGGGTCAACACCAATATAAAGTGAATGAAAATGATTGCTTTTACTTTCTATCAAAAGACCGGGAAACGCAACGCCTTTGCGTGAATGAAGAAGTGACAAGAGATACCTGCCTCTCTATCTCGCAGTTGTAAGATTACTTAACAGACGACCAATCCAGAAAACAGCGTTGCACTGAAGATTCATTGCTTTGCCTTCGGCGTATATGTTTACTGTGCGTGATCAAGGTCGGAGCTGAATTTTGTATCACGTCTTCTTTTCCATGTTTCGCCTTTCGGAATCTGAGTGTTTCTTAAATTCGAGTGACAAATTGTATTATAATTGTCTCATCCTCTTTCTTATTATATTTTACATGTGAAGTAGGGAACATGTATCTAAGGTGCTTATCCAGTGAAGTAATCCGATGAAACGTAAGAAACCTCGAAATTCGAGTTCAGCGCTTATGAATCTGAATATATATAGAATCTGAGCATGGTCCTTTGAAATTCTAAAAATTCAAACTCTATTCTGTTACGTTCCTAATTTTTAGCTCTTGAAATGATATTTGAAACCTAATTATGTATTATATTTTAACCTCATTTAAATTTATCCTTATTAGTAAAATGAGTATAGGTGATGAACATTCTTACTATCTCGTCTAGAGACAGTATTGTAACCTTGAGAAAATAGCGATTTTGAAGGAATTTTTGGTGTCCCTGATACCGAAAGTTTTTTTAAATTCGAAACTCGCCTCTCTGTCCATCTGTGCGCACCGATACTAGTTAAACAGGTGAGTCAATTTCATTCATATTTTGTATTTTGAGTAGTTGTTAATGCACGAGCTCTGAAATGTTTTAATTTTTAATATTTATATCATACATCCTTTGTATTAAAGTATATTTTGAAACTTTTATCACAAGGGGCTCTTTTTTTCTCTTTAAGTTAGAATAGAAGTAGGAAAATAATATCTCTCAGCCGAATTATTACCTCAATTATTTATCCCGTGGATCTTATTTATGCACTATATCAAGAAAGTTCAAAACTATTTAGTAGTGAAGATGTACCATGGCGAGGGAAGTATCAACTTTAGAAATCTATAGTCTATGAAACATCGGAAGGCGGTTTACTATCTCCCTCACAGTCACCCCTTCTTCTTCACTAAATGTCTCGACCAAAAGGTGCTCTCTGACACATTACCTTTCGTTCGCTATAACATCCTTACAGTAGGCGTTTAGAATAATACACCTACTGGATATTTCTTATTTTACCGTGCATACAAAATCGTGCATTGTCAAGCAATCACTTTCCCTCTATTTTATAGCAGAAGATAAAACTGCTGTTGTCAACATCAATATAGACTAAATGAAAATGTTTGCTTTTTCTTTCTCAGTAAAGTTAGTTTGCGTACTATATAGATAAGAATCAATATATAGATACAAAAGTCAATATATAGATAACGAGAAACGATGTACTAGAGATGACAGTAAGATACCACCACAGCAATTTTCCAGGAACAATAGGTTTTCAATAGGTTTTATTCTGAAATATCACCGAATCTCTACAAAGGGGCAGTATTGTGGGGAACTGAATGCTTTCCGTTTAATGTAGTATCAAATGTAATAACATTAACTCTTTATTTTGCAACGAAAGCCTTAAGAGAAAGCGATGAAAATGGAACAATTATACACCACGATATGGGAAATCCTGAACTTTGCTATTATTTTCCCATTCTTTAGATTTTGTCGTTCGGAAGAGTAAAGTCTAAATGCATGGAAGTTATTGATTGCTTAAGATGTATAATAATGTCGTGAAGTAATTGTACTTGATGAGAGTCCGGAAACAAACTCGAATACTCCAGAAATTGGTTTAACTAAATACAAATAATTCGTAACAATAATTACGATGTATTTGTGGATATAACTTTACCCTGTCACTCGTTTTAACGTAAGAAAGAAATCACCGTCTTTACTGTCACATTTTGCGATATATTTGGTTTGTAAAAAGGTTGTGACTTAATAATGTCAAGTTATACTCAACGAGACACTTTTACGATTCTTTATGTATATATTGGTTAAATCTATGTATATTAAGTAAAAATTATATCGTGTGACTAATTTTGCAATAATAAACGTTAAAGTTTGAATCATCCAATATATTCGTTGTATTTCATTCTGCTATTAAACTCAAAGTAATTTTTGTTCAATTTGTTTGATTTATTTTCAACAATTATGACAAATATTATGACTAGATTTAAAATAAAAAACATAATAAATAAAAAATGGTACTCGAATTTCAAGTGCTAGGCTGTTCTAGTAAAATAAAGTATTCCTCAAAGAAACGTGACTTTCGAAAAAATTCCACAAAAATACGAATGTTACATCTCTTTATATTTTAGAAAGCACCCAAAAGAAACGTGTATTCAGAGTGATTGTGAAGTAGATGCGAGAGCGTTCTAAAACAGCGCTTCCCTTCGTTCTCTTCATACAGCTTTTGCGTTTCTCACATTGTTAGGGTGGTGAATAGCATTATCATTCTTCCACTCGCATGCACAATGATTCACGACGTACTAGGAGAATATGGCTTTATTTACGAAAACGGTTCTCGTTTCTTAGTCGCATACTTGTTCTACTTTTGCACATTAACATATCGTGTGCTGCGTACCATTCGTGTTTCGTGTGCGCACGCCAACGAAGCTTCTTTAAGCAGGCAAGATACTAATTCTGATATGGATAAAATAGAGACAAAACCAAGAGGCACTTCACAAATACTTTCTGAGCATTCGCAAATTTGTTATGAGTTCGTCTCCGAAACTGATGGTTACACGTCCTAAACATAATGTCGGGGTGATAATATTTTGTTGGAAAATATTTGACTCATATGAAAGTTTTTAATTCATTATTTTAATGAAAATCGGTATCACAAATAGTGTTTCACACCCACAGAAATAAATCACGACGGACACTTGAACTCAAATGGAAGTTAGGAAAACTGAAAGTTTCACGACATTAGTTGGAATACGCATTCATTTTCAACAATAATTGTTTTTTTTTATGGGAAAATTCGTATTGAAGCTTTTATTGACAACAAATAAAACAACAGCGTCCTCCGGGTGCTAAAATTTTAGGATTCAGTGATAATAATAAGAATAGGTAATAATAATACGTGTATATTAATTAACAACAATAAAGTATTCAATCATCTATTTTATATTATAAAATAAATATGAAATAGATTTTTGTCATCTGCCATAAGTAGAGTCGCTTTTAATGAGGTTAAACCAACCAAATGCGAAAAGCTACAGGTAGAGAAAAAAGCAGAGGCAAGGCTATTCCGTGTAATTAGTAGTGTTGATGATCTGCGTTTTGTGTGGCGAGCGCTCATCATAGTTTTCAAATTTAAAAGTTACCCTGCGTGTTTTACGCAATATTCCTCGCAGATTGGATGCGGAAATCAGTCAGTTTAAAAGGTTGCATGATTTACGGAATCATGGACACATTATCAGAAGCACCCTCAATTAAATACTCCAGGCGACTGTTTTATATTGGAACTTTCCCACCTCGAAAAACTTCAGGAATTATTAAAATAACTTTTATTTGCTTATTACATAAACTACGCTCATTTCAATAAATTTTACCATGTTTATTTTTACAAAGAGATATTTTCTTGAATAAATGTGTTCCTTTTATATAATAAAACAAAAACAAACCAGACACGATTTTGTTTGTGGGTATTTTCTCGTTAGATTTTATATTTCCCGAGCTTCCCCGAGGGGCCAAAGTTGAAATTAGTAAACACCAGCTCCTAAACGAAAGTTAGGAAAAAATCAGAACCACTTCAAACTTTATGTGTACAAGCAATTTCGAGACCAGAATCAGTGGACTGAAACAAGATGCCTGGGTGTGGGCTTCTCCCTATTGTTGTGGCCAACACGTCCATTCTTATCATATCTTTAGGCGAAGCAATGAAGGTATTTCAAGATAATGCCAATATGTCCGCAAATAAAACCTCAAAATCTAACGCTAATGAATGGAATTCATGCGTCATTTAAAAAACACGTTCAAATTTTTATCATTTACTTTATTTTTGGATGTACAATTATACTTCATCTTGTACTGACATTCTTTCATTCTGTGCCATCATGTCTGTACCCTACTCCAATCTACACCGTGTTTTTCCTAGTCTTTGGATTTGCACCGGTACTTCGATCACATGCGGAAATGATTCTTTGCTTAATATAAATGTAACACTGGTATAATTAATACATATCTTTCTTCCGTGTACCCTACATGTAGAGAAGATATATGATATCTTTAATACAAGTGATAATGGCGATGAGCCGAGAATCGAACCCGGGATTCTGTTTTGATCGCGGGGGTGATAACCATTGCACCACCCTTTCGTCTTCCACAATTGTACACCAGCTCTTCTCAGTGAGGATATTTCTCAGATGATTCTATATATTTTTCCGAGTATACCAGTCACTATTTTTTTCTTAAAAAAAATAAAGATATATTGAAAAAAACTATATAGGATTCCTTGATTACTTTCGAAAAGGAAAGCAGCTTCATTTCCTCTACTTGAACGTACGCAATCTAAAGTATTTTCGTAATAAATAGTCTACAGGACTTTTGCCACAAATTATTTAAAATAACTTCCCACAGCACGTGACCACTGAGCATAGTCACGAATTTAGTCTGTTACCGTGAGTGAAATAGCAAGGGAACACAGTGCGTGCCATCGGGTCTTTAGCGCTTGAGGGAAAAGCAGTCAGCACTTCGGAACTCCACAACTTACCACTCCATGTTGCGATTACAGTATACGCTTGATAATAATATTGCCGTTTTGGCTAAATTCTCGGAGACTTACGAAGTGGCAGAGGAAGGTATAGTGAATTCGGTACTTCGAAAACATGCTACAACATTAAAACGAATATCACTCGACAAAAAATGAGTAATGAAAGTACAAGATTATTCCAGAAAAAATATAACGCTTATTATTAAATTAAAACTAAAACTAAACCATTCCTTATGTTTGGTTTAATAATAATAACAATAATAAAAATAATAATTTCAACATTTTCAAGTGATAATAAAAATCCAACAACCGAAGAAAAAAATATCACGGTTGAATCTCAGTGAATCCTTGATCAATCGTAACTAAAAAGCATCTTAATGTCAATTAATGCATTATCGAAAGACGGAATCTTGCGCCAAAATGTTCCAATAAACACAGAAAATCAGTATATCCCCTTTACTTCAAAATATTCATGATGAACATTTGTGTAGTTGTATAAAATATGAAAGACCACTACGTAAGTATTTCTATTTTGTTTCGATGTTATTAGAAAATGTTTCGGACTATCGGATACGATTTGTTCATTACGTTAATACCATATAAAGCAGACGCGATGAATTGAAAAATCTACTTCCCTTCAGGGAGGAATCGCTTGTAAACCAACGCCTTTCAACAAAAGTTAGGGTGATAATAGGGCTACAGGTTCGACCCGGACTACATCTGTAGAAAAAGTGATTAGTGGAACTTTTCGGTTTCCAGGAGATAATCACATTATGTTATTTGTGACATTAACAAAGCATACCACTCAAATTTATCCGTGCCTAAAGTTCTAATATGGAAAGAGATTATATAAAAGAGATTAAGATTGCATGTTACAGTTCGGTAAAAATACATTGAAAATACATTTCAGTTCTCACCTCTACTTTGTTTTCACCGTCGTCAGCTCCGAATCCTTTCTTCCGACTCTTTTGCTTTTGCCGACGTTTCCTCTGCTGTCTCTGACGCCGAGGCCTCGCATTTCGCAAGAGCCGCTGCCGGACACGCTAACAATGCCCTTGTCTTCGGGTTGCCAGTCCGCTTGCTGTGCTTTGCATTAGATATCAGCAGACCTTGGCGCCTCCGAGCACACAAGTCCATGGCTGGGGAAAAGAAAGATTCGAACTGCGCCGCTCTCAGATTTTGTACCCGAACACTGGCACCGACTTCATACGGATTGGAGAGGTTTCGGCCCCTCCAAAATCATAAAAGCAAAGTCTTAGCCCCCATCCGCGGCGCCACTCTTCGGCACTTATCTGCCTCTGTGGTGCGTTAATTTTGTAAACGATAATTAACAACAACAAAAAAATCGCATAGCACACTAAGTCACAGAGAATGAAAAGGATTCGCAGCTCTTTCTCTCGATCAGTCCTCAGCTAGAAATCAGGTCTTCGAAAAAATAATAGATAAAAACAAACACGGAGTACCCTGGCGTTAAACGGTTGGTGAAAGATTTGTCTCAAAACAATGACAGAATCAAAAGAAAGAGTTACCTACAACTTGCCGAGGTCAAAGCAAGAAGGCGACAATTTGGAGATGTGAAATTTTTAAACAGAGGATTACTTTAATAAAAATATACGAAGTTTGAAATAAATTGTTTATTTAAATAACGTTATTCGAATAAAGAACTCTAATGACCTTGACGTTGGCGATCCCTAAAGCCCCAAGAAAAACAAAGTTATTCGAATAAAAGGGATAAAAAATAATTCATCGCAGAATTTGTAAAGATTATGGACACTCGAGAACTCCCCCCGAGAACGTTTTGAAGTCGACGCCAATGAACACGAAATCTCTATTAATGTTAAAATCACCATAATATTGCGACAACACTCCAACTACAATGCTCTGCCATCCGATCAAGAACTAAAATATTTATAATAGAAGTCGTATTTCACTACGAAAAAGGAGATCGGGTAATCTCAGTGACACACTCAAGTGATTGTAGTAAAATCTCCGATCATAGGGTGTTAATTTTGTTTTCAGATATTAATTAAAAATGTAAAAAAAATGTATATACAATAAAACAAAATCACAAAAATTTATGAAACTTATAAAACAATGTAAATACAATCTGAAAAAACATAGATAAATCTTACGAGTTGCAATGAGGAATTCGCCTCTGACTATGCAGTAAATAAACCTAACCTTCCGAAATCATATACGAACGTGTGAGAATACAACCTTCCAACCGCTTACTGCACACCACTGCTTCTATATTATTAATTAATTAATTGTTTTTTTGTAAAAAATAATTCGTTTGTATCAGTTTTCATTATCTCATTAAATATTTTATAACTTCCCTAGTTCGCATGTACATTAGTTTTAACTAACCCATAAAATATTTTTACATTCCAGTTAATAGTGAGTATAATAATTTATGCCTGTCTATTTATACAAAAATTCACCGAATACTTTATCGCACCATCGGCATAATATTTTTAATGATGTATTGAAATACTAGTAATATTAAATTAATTTAATATATGCCTATTCATTCTTAATATTTAAAGTTCAAAAAAATTATTGTCATTACACAATCCCTCCACGGTTGTGCATTTGTGTCCTCTATTCTGGCCCGGGTTTTCTCAGTTTTCCTTCCAGTGCTTTGAATTGAGGGATGATATGATCCCGTATTTGCTTTTGGAGAGTAAAGGAGATTTTTACTTCTCACAATAATTTTAGGAAGATCTTCCCTGTAGACGAGTATATTTCGCATCTCATTGTCGTGAATTTTGTATGTGAAGTCTCAAACTGTGATCTCGGAATCTTGTGTTTTTCTCAAGGTCTGACATTGTGATCCTCTTAAGCTGTATATTAGAAAGAAACAGAAATTGGAAAAATATATAGTAAACGTGAATAATGTATCACGCAAGTACAAAATCTCAGTCTGGAAAATACATACAATAATATCTTTACATCTTCATGGGACTCACGTTTTATAAAATTTGTTATCCTGTCTATTCTACTCTTGACAATACATGAGAGATTTTATTATACAAAACATGCTTCAACGCTACTAAGGACAGGTCTGGCCACTTTGACAGTCTCAGGGGCATTCACCTGTTTTACTCAGCCACGATTAGCATTTTATCAAAATATAACATGATTTATCCTAAGTAAGAGTGATCTGCAGTGACCCACATGATCTGGATGATATACGGAAAAAAATAAAATAATCGCTGTAGAAAAGTACTCTTGCCATACATTCCATATGAAAACAAAGATATTAAAAATATATATAGAACTCTAAATAATAAAATAATCAGTTATAACAAGAATGATACGCAACGCCGATGAATCATAGACATTTGCTTTTTCGGCCATCATAACTAGACCTTATTGTGTATTACCAATTGTAATGCAATCAAAAGAGCATTAGACTACATTAAATAGAATAAATGAAATCGATTTCTTCTCGGTATAGCTCACAAGCAGACTAGAACTTTTTTTTTTAATCTCTGGAGAAAAATTGTAAATAAAAAGTATATTAAGATATTAAATCTGATCCTGACAATCGATCCAGATAAACGATGAAACGATCCGGATAAACAAGCTTCTACCGTACATAATCTTATTTATAATGCTGACGAAATTATAGTCGCTAAGATTCATCACTTAGTATAAACTAAAAAAATAAATCAAAAAAGCATTGAAGTCATAAAAGAGGTTCTTACTTCAAAAATGTCCGAGAGTCTCTGGGTTAGAACAAACCATAGATAAATATACTACTGGTCCGGTCACACAGGTCGTGCCGAAACCAGGGCTGCGTGTACATGGGTTAAGCGGACAAATATCTAAAGCATTGTAAGCGGTACGACGCTGTTGAGTCCTTGCCCGCTTAGACACTGTACGTAATACCGTAAGCACCCTGTAATTCGTAGATATATAAACTCGGAAATGTCAATACACTGACTTATGAGAAATGTGAGTTCCAGTAGAAAAGTTCGATGGTTGAAAAACCATCCTTAGGTAATATTAATATAGTAATATTAATAATAACAATAATAAAACGTCGTTGTTTTGGCGAAACTCAGACAATAAAGTCTTATTTTTTCGTCTAACCAGTTAAAATATTTACATTTTAAAATAAAGATTGGAGGATCGTATTGCCATTAAACGCTGGGAAACAAAACAAGGGTCCATCCCGGTATAATACTTTAAGCGATTGAGTAAAATTAGGTAGGAATTCATGAGACAATGGAGAAATTCTTGTCCCGTCACTTAAAGACATTCCCATCGCACATGTTTCACTGATGAAGATTTATTAATTCTGTGACTGTGATTCAGCATTTCATCGCATACCTTAAACAGTTCTCTCTCACCGTAATTACTTGGTGGGATAAAGTTTGGGAAGCAGACAATGCATGCATTTCTATGAATTTCGAACCTAAATTTTCATTTTACTACCATCAAGTAATACTTTAAATAGGGATGTTTTGTCTTGAATTGAGGCCAAATAAAACAAAGAATTTATTAAATACTTAAAAAGAAGTAGTTAAGTTAACCCTGATGATGACAAAAATTAAAGGTCGAAACGTCGTCATGATTTAAAAAATTCATTTTTTATTTGGCCAAAATGCAAGATACAACATCCCTATTGATAACTCTCACTTATGAATTTAAATTGATTTTCCACAAACTTTCTGCCTGAAATATAGTGCCACACTCCATTTTCTTATGACTAATTTCATAATACGATTTTCCACATACGTACAGTATATTCAATATTCATTCTGGAGAATCTAACTTTTAATATAATTCTGTAAAATAAACGATAATGAAAATGTATCAATTTCAACCTGTTTCTTTTGGTGTCCCTGAAGAAATGTACATTTTTTTCAGATATATATTTTTAAACAAAACGTATTTCTTTCTCTCATTTTGCGTCCCCAATTGTTCTTTATCTTCCTCGAATAAGAAAGTGTTTTATAATCATCAAGAATTCCTACTTCACATTTTTTTCGACTTCTATGATACAAAAAATAACTCTCTGAAATTATCTGTGTACGTAGAAGTTAAAACAAATAAGTTAAAATCTCATTTGCATATTAATTAACATTGAACTTTCTTTCTACATATAACCTTAATGAGAATAATGCACACAATATGTAAAAGTCCTACTAAATAATTATGTTAAAACTTATAATGTAATAATGTTAATAGATGTGGTCCACCATATTTGAAGCATTTTATTTCTTCTCTAAATGGTACCTTAAATCACATGGTTTTCAAAATTACGTCAATTTGTAGTTTCAAATTGAAGTTAAGGAAAAATAACAATGACAAATCTTCAGTTGATTGTCCGCAATTCTTCTGTATGTGTGACCAAGCAAAAGAGCAAGGACGTAGCAGAAGAGGGAATATAGGTTGTTTGGACCCCCAGTCCCTGTTCTTCAAAAAAATATAACGAGAAATATCACATTAACGTGAATCCAGTTATATAAAGGATTTTTGATCTACTGCTAGTATCAATGATTGTGTTGGTGATGAGTTTATATTAATACAAACATTTAAAAAATAAAACTTTAACCTTTTCAAGAGAGCCCCTCCCTTTTTTTACTATATCCTGGCTATGTTCCTGATGATTACTTCCTATATACTTTTCAACTAACCTCCTCCCGTCAACATCAGATCATTTTCAACCAGTCAGTGCAACAAAGGAATTGCGGGGAAGTGCAAAATAATTTTTCCAACCAGTCAGTGCACTATAGGAATTGCGAGTGCAAACGAGTACGGGTGAACGCAAAGCACACTGATTTGTGGGCCTCGCAATGGAATGCAAACGCCGCCTTCGCCTTCATGCCTTCATTCTACCTCGCCACTTACGCCACCACCGTCACCAGCACTCCGCAACCTGTAACGAGTGCTGCTGTTGAACGCAACTGAAGGAGGAAGCACGCGATCGCCATTACGACGCGTCCAACACGCGATTCAGCTGGAATGCGAAAAAAAAAAGAAGAGAGAGAATTCAAAAGCGTCAGAGGTGACGAAACCACTAGTGCAGCTTTGTAATAATGCCAATTCCATCGACCGTCACTTATTTAACCACACGTCAATTATTTAAACATTCGTTTGGACTTTCGTTTTGTTGGAAAATCTGTTTGAGGACTATATCTGGGTTAAGAAGGGCTGAAAGAGAAGGGGTAATTTATTACAAAACGAGAAAGAGTTCTAAAATTTTTGAGAATCGAGGTAAAGACAAAATTTATGAATCAATCAATTTGATATACGCATCATGTATCATAATTTCATTCATTTTGATCTTGATTTTATCTTCTCCCGTAATATGAAATTCCGGGTTAATTGATATTTTACTGCAGTTGTTGCTAAGAAATCAAACCCTGGAGAAGATATAAGGTGATGTATGCTTCCTATTAAAAGAGTCATCAGAAATAGTCTTCTTAAAGCGGAAAATATTGGTATGAATTTTATTATCGAGGAAATAGAATAATTCTCCTTGAAACAGAGCAGAATATTCGAAATGAGGTTACTCCTCTGTACGTTTCAGTAAGACACAACTCTGAACTTTCTTCAATGTAAAATAGTTACCATGACGGCAATCTAACCTCTCAGCAGCAAGCAGTCTAACCTTATTACTCTCGGAAGACCAGCTTAGTCAAAGAGCGACTAGCTTAATAACGATATCTCGTCAGATTTCTGACCTGACCCAACTTTCAAGTTGGATAGTGCTAGGAGTCTTGTCTTAAGTGATAAGTTCAATATTCAGTTACATGCTTTTATGAAACAAGTTCAACACCTTACCCGTAGATACGCAACCGACATGTTTACCCTAGGCCACGACACAGGTGAATTATATTTTAATACTAAATCAATACAAATTTTTAAAAAATTACTGGAATAATGTTATTTGTTGTTGATAGTTAATTCGCGATAAATTATTGTCGACAGTTGATAAATTACAGTAACTAAGAGGATAATAGGAAAATAGTTCATAAATGATTGTCGATGGTAAAAAAAACTGTACTTAAATATTACCTTGTTCATTTGTTCAAAAAGTGTCTCAATGCGTATAATACGAGTAACTAAGTATGATAGATTTACTAGTGTATGTTAAAAATACCGAATTTTTACAAGCTTTTATTTAACTTGATATGTTAGTTAGTATGTTTGGGTCAAATCTTGCAACTGAATTTTAAACAAGTTCCCCCAACCGATTCAGCAGAAATTTGGCACAAATATACACACCTGATGACAATGCAATATTACGGTCTGTCTTACATGTTCTTAAAAGTGGAAACCAATTAATTTCATAGGACAGTGATTGGTTAGTAAGTAAGTACTTGCCGAAGTATGAATAAATACAAAATTTTCTCTACAATCAGCGCGACAAGCTTTTGGAAAACAAATATTTCAAATAAAATGTTAACTTATTTTCAACGATAAAGATGAAAGTACGTTAATTTTTATTAGAATCTACTAACGTGAAATACATATGGAGGTATTGGCATTCAGTATTGCATTACCTTACTACAAACCTAAAATTATTTTATTCGTTTTAGTAAAATGCGTAAATAAAAACTTGTTTTTAAAAAGGGTTTTTGTATATTATATTCATACTCATTTTTACTACTATTTGGACCTACTGTGTGGTGGTGGAGAGGTAGATCTGGGTGAATGGGTAGAGGAGTGAGAGAGGGAGAACTTAAACTGAGCTCCATGTCCCGTAAATCTAAAATATATGCGAGGTACGTTTTAACCGAGCACGATAAAAGTGAAATTCTAAGAACCATTGCGATTTCTGAACGATTAGTGAGGTGACGTTTCGCCCCTGGGGGCCGTCAATGGTCGCGTGGCAGCCATGAGCTCGACTGCTATTCACTGAAGTCTTCCTTTGATCGGGAGGGTCGTTATGTCAGACATGGCAAATCAATCAACCACTCATTCCAGACTTGCTGACAACTTAATCACTTCCAACAAGTAATTCGTTGATGAATTTTTTTCAGGGTTGAAATACCATAGTGTTTTGATGAACGTCTAAAACTGATAAAAAATATGACGGAAATATCCTTTATTATAAATAGTGTTAACGGTCTATACCGTGTAAGCTTTCTTGTTCACATCATTTTCTACACAATGCTTTTCAGGGTATGGCTTTATTAATGCAATAATGTCATGTTCACATGACAGATAACAATTTTTGTTTTCATAAATAAACTCTGAAATTAATTAATTTAAATAAATGATTTTCCGGTATAAGTTTTCGTATCGACGAAATTACGATTAACGTTAGTGATTAATGAAAAACATTTCCTTGATACTCCCCCACTTCTATTATATTAATAATAGTAAAAAAATAGTGGTAGCATCTTAATTTCCTCCTTATCGTTGAGCGGTAGAGTGCGTTTTCATACCCTATTCGGCAAAACTAGATGAGTTTTTCAACTGGGGTTCCTATCACCTACTCCAAATGTATATTCGATACTGCAAGTTCTCCGGCAACCCATGACTACTTCACAATTCCCTCGATCAAGTCACGGTTAGGTGAAGAAGCAAGTGTCATGACCTCAACTTCGCCGTTAGAAATGAAATGAAAGAACTTATAGACGTATAATTTCGAGTGAAATTTATTATCTTAACCTGTGAAATATTATTTTGAGAATTTCTTCAGTATTTTTCAACAAATGTGGAACAGAGAGTACGAGTCAAATTGGCAATGATAAAGGAAAGACTTTACATGAAAAAAACCTTACAAAATTTCGAGTATTTTTTATTTAATCTGCCCTCCAAAATTGAATGGTAACCACTTGCTTTCCAAATAAGAATGACCTCTGTCTTTTTATCAATAGTAGGAAAATAGTAATTTAAACTATAAGGTGAATTAGAAAGTTGTACTTACTGAATATCTATAAGTTAACTGTAATATAAGAAAAAAAAGATAAAAACTGAAGTTAACTTTTTTTGAAACCCAATGATATTTACTTTCTTATACCAATTGATATTCAGTTTATGGTGTTTCTCTCGAAATTGAGGGTACATTTATCAAATTATCGGTGTAATTTTTTTCTGAGTGCCAATACTATCTTTTGAGTCCGAGAACATATCAAAGCATACACAAATCTACATAGAAGTAACACGCGCTAATCAATAACACCCTGGTAATTCATTAGGACTCGTTACTAATAGCTGTGAATGAGCTACCTCATAACTTGTATGGCCTGGACATAATATATCCATATCAACATACAACTTGACACCTGCCTTCCTTTACATGAGCTTACTAATGCGCCTATATTTCATGTCGCACCTGCAGTCACAGCATGGTCTCTAATTTATTTGATGTTGGTCACTCATCGTTATCACAATAACGCTAATGAGAGTAACATGATTACTAAGCAACGCGGTCAGTCACTTGCACGATGTCGGCGAACCATAAAAAACCCCAATTTATAAAAAAAGTCACGTCGTAAAACGTGTGCGCCGAATTCCAAAGCTCCAAGTTTTCCGGTCTCATCGCTGCGCGGCTGACAAAACAAATCCCGAAATTTAAGAAAAGCAAAATCTATTTCGAATCTCGAAAATCTCATCCGTAGGTTTACAGGCTATCACCCTGTAGAACGCGTGTACCAATCTTCTAAGCTCGGGACCTAAATGTCTCTGTACTACGCGAGAAAAACAAAATATATTTTTAAGGTTCGCTAAAAAAATATATGAAATAATCTTGAATTTCGAAAACATTTTTCAATAGTGCATTAATGTTCACTCTGGAGTGACTGTAAACAATATCTACCCCATTTCATATGGTCTCGCTTGCTCCTCACATAACGGTAGAACCAAAAATACCATAATAAAAAAGTAATCATAAAAAAACAAGTGAAAAATTGTTTACTTCTTAGTACTGTCAAGAAGATAAACATGAACACACCAGGCACTGTGAAATCTTCATTATCTCTCGGGTACTAACGCTTTAAAAACGTTTTCTACACAAGCAACAAATACATAACATCACTCACGAACCTGACGTCTTTGAGATAGATTTATGTCACTTCGTGCGTTCGTGTCATTTGCATCTGCTGTAATGAAGCAATAGCTCCATGATCGTAAACGACATGATCTACTCCTCTCTAGGCGTTAAAGCCTTGAGCAAAGTACGTTTAGCTTTACATGCACTGAGTGAAGATTTGAGATGGGAGTGTATGGTGAGTCAGGGAGTGTATGGGTTTCTAAGGGAGAGAGGTTCGTGGTGAATACGACGAAGAAGATGAGTTCTATAAGAGTGACGTTGTTTGCGAGGTGGAAGTATTGTGGTAATAATATTTGAGAGGGTCTGCTAACGGAGTTTATATAAATATGGTTACATCGTGAAACTAAAATCCGAGCATACTGATGAGTGTGTGTGTTTACCTTTCTATCACTCACGCACCTTTATTTCAATTTGAATGTGGGATAATTATTCAGAGTTATCATTAGTTTCCTTACTGGGCCAATATTCTTCACAACATTGAATTAAGAGAAAAATCAAAGTAATTTACCCATCACTGCAGATCTTACCGTACCATTTTTTTCTCCATTTTTCAGTTCATTTTCTGTTCATCCATTCATTCATTAATTCATCTATGCACTACTATCACTTTAGGGTGAGTCCTAAATTGTACTTTGCGAAGCATTTGTAAAGAAATGATAGAGGAATACGTTTAGTATGAATTGTAGATCAATTAAAGACGAAAAAATAATATCATAAAATATATTCATAAATCTTGTTTTATGAGGGGAGACTCAACTTAAAAAGTGAGGAAATTCAGCGACCCTAAAGAAAATTTCTCTCGAAGTAAGTGTAATAAACATTTCGCAGGAAAAGACAGTAAGCGAAAGAAAATATTTGAATGATATGAGAGAAATGCTATCGTATGAAGCACCCCAAGGAAATTTTGTTTGTCGTTTGTAAGAAAAATGTTTTTGTTGCTTAGGACGAATCGTATTTACGAAAACTGTCTTGCATACACATTATTTCATCCACAACTACTTATAAAAGTTATGGAAAAATACATAACTTGTATGACAGCATTTCATGAACGATTACCTTTATTAGTCAGCAACGTAAGTTTTCTGTAAATGATGAAAAAGATAATAGTTAAAATGAGTTTTGAAATTTCTGCTAGAGAACTGATAACATTTGCAAATATTGGGAAGACGAATAGGAAAAGTTTCTACAATGTATAATCACTAAATTGTTTATTCAAATAAATACATGGAATATTATGAAGCGAAGGACAAATACGCATTTTCGTGATCTCGTGAATCATAGCCACAGCATGGAACAACGGAAGCTAAGATACGGAAGATTCTAAAACCTGAGAATTCTCTTTTTGAAGAGAAACGGCCGTGAGGTTCTCCACTGAACCCAGCAAGAGAGCCAAGAGGAGTCTTCCTGTGTAAGTAGCGTGGGCGCAGAGGATAAGCAGCCGATGCAACAAACTCCCTCTTTGAAAGACAACTCTTTGAAAGTTTCAGAAAGCTGGTCACAGAGATATAGGAGTTGATTGATGAGAAGTTGCAGATGGTTACGGAAACAAATGTGACACTATTATTTGAGTCCTACACATTCAATTACTCATGTCAAATTATTGTCATTATGTACATTAATACGCAAATGTCTGGGACTTCTCTGTGTAACAGGAGAGAGTAAAACGCACAAATTAAGTATCGAACTTTAGAGCAGTCGGCGATTTCCTGTTGTTTCCTGATAACATAATTTTTTTTAAATTCCATCAATAAAAGAAGCTAATTGACTCATTTGTTTGGGAAGTTGTTACTAGACAACTAGAATCCTGACAATTTACAGCGCTGACGCCCTTAAAAAGCAAAATTCGAAGGGAATTGTACGTGAGTTATGTGATGCTCCATTGTAAATTAGTTTATTGTCAAACATAAACGTAGGCTTCCGCGGCCGGAGTCTACGACAGCGACTTAGGTCTGTACGACTCTGACATTACCCTGAAGAAGGCCACAGCACGATGGCCGAAACGTTGGCAGTTACATCTACTAAGACGCGGTTTGTCCCGGACAAACAAGCTTATAGTTTATTGTCCTCCACGTGGTCATAAGCAGTTTGTACTATTTTTTGACAATAAATTTATTATTATTATCATATATAATTAGTAATTGCTCTGATATTGTTTATATTGTTAATGCTAAATATGGAACGGAGTGAAACTTGCCTACAACTAGCAGATGGGGAATGTAGTATCTGATATATTATCCAGGTATATAACATAGTCCTGCTTAACGAAAGTAAACATTCATATAATTACACTAAAACGTGTATCCACTTCTTGTGAAACTCAGTGTAATGATTTGATCACGCTGTTTTACGTGGTCAATAATTCATTTTATACATCTTACAAAATATTGTTTTATTAGATATAAATATTGAAAATAGGATGTTAGTAGCAAATGTTTATTCGTCGCGTGATGGACTATTCCGCGTTCGCCTCCAAGTAGTAAAAATATTAACTCATTCCTCGCTCATACGAAATTTATCTGAATTGAAATCAGTATATTACTTATTTATTCATTTATAGGCGACGTAGCACTATCGGGAGCACACTTTCTCTAATTCCAAAACAAACCTAATTTGCGGTTTTCCATGACTAATTTATTGTGATATATACGAACTTTTTTTTTGTTTCTAACGAGATTTTCAGACGCTTCATACTCGGTTCATATTTCGTGCAGCTTGAGTTTTTGATTACGAAATTTTCAAAGTACATGCAACTTTCCAAAACAAGATATGAAAATGTTGCTATTATCTGCAGAAAAAATAAAGTCTTATTCATTAGTTTTATTGCTTAACTTTTTAATAATTGGGTAGATTACCCACTTCAAGACTATTGTAACACGTTATCATCCCTTAATTCCAATATCATCGTTTATAATATCACTTTATTTCCTTGTTGTGCGCCTGAATAGATGAACGGCAAATTCGCGCCATTCTTTATACATTAACAGTGGAAGAAGGATATTCGAGACACCATACATATCTCTGTAGTTCGCATGTAATAAAACACTTGCGGTGAACACAATTTCTATGAGCTAAAATAAAGTAGAAACAACTTAAGAGAAAAAACATTAACAACTAATTTTTTTTAAATCTTTATCATCTTTAAAAGACTTGTTTTGTCACTGAAGAAGTCACTTGTCAAGAAGAGGTCACTGTCCTTCCGTAAAGCATTGCACGAAAAGGTGCTAATTGGGTCTTATTCAACTGAAAATGAGACGAATAATTTACTGCATTAATGATATTTAAGAGGTGAAAATATATTTCACATTCCAGCAATAAAATAAGTGACAGTTACATTTACGTAATCCCAACTTAAGCAATTAGAATAAAGTAGATCGTGCGACGTACACCAATAAAACTTCTTTTTAAAGGCATCCATATCTTTTAATTGTACATGTTTTACGCACCATTACGACGAGATTGAAATATAACCACTATTTCTTTTTTTCTCAACAGTTATTCATCATTCTTCATTTGGGAATACTACGACATCTTTTATTTGCTATAAACACAAATCCCACCAAAACATACCTAAAAAAACAGACAAGTCATAGTAGGTAAACAGGTAAACCATAAAAAGTAATGGGATCTTGATGTATAGTCGTCATGGAACTATAACGGTATCCCGTGCCTTATTTCTGGACAAAGTAAAAAACTGAATTTGGAACTGATTTTATATCAATTGAGCTCGCTAAATAACGTTATATTTAATAACTGACAATGATAATCCATTTCATATCGTTTTCATCCAGAAACTTTGTTATTTTTGATTGGGAGAGTTACTGCGTAAAACCGATACAAAGCAGTTAAGTCTGCCCGTTTCCAAACATAATTCATCTCCACATCCAGTTTTTTAGGGTAAAAAATTATTTTTCTGTTCTTGTTTAATTTGAATATATTTTTTTGTTAGCGTCCCAGAGTTCCAGTATTTTTGATGAGTTAGCAACAAATTGACTGAAAATAGATTCCTTGTAAATCAGTAGAACATAATATTCTAAAGATGGGTCAAAACTGCGCAAAATGTCCCTTAAATCAGTGATGTCAAAGTGAGCACGCCGTGTTCGTCGCCTTTGGAGACAGGCTGAAACTATGGTTGCTCACTTGACTATCATGGCGCGCCGGAAGGAGTCTTTCGGGAAATTTTAGACCTAGTTGACCTTTGACTTTCTGTGAGATGAATGCGGAGGACATGCACTTTGCTTCCTATTTGTTTACTATTTGTTAACGAAGAAGAGTGGAATAAAATGGCATTGCCGGATTTCCACGAAAAATTGTAAATAAAAATAGTACATGAATTATAAATGGAATAGGTGAAGGGAATTATTTTATTATTGTATTAATATTATTATTATTATTGGGGAATTAGGCTCGCCACGAAGAAAATTGCATACAAGAAGTGAATCAGTAGAACATAATATTCTAAAGATGGGTCAAAACTGCGCAAAATGTCCCTTAAATCAGTGATGTCAAAGTGAGCACATGAAGAAAGAAAATTCACGTGAAGAAAGAAAATTGCATACAAGAAGTGAATTTGTGAACTCCTTCCTGTAACACAATAACTGTTATCGAGATTTGGATATCTGTGTTCGCGGAGAAATGCAACTTTGTTCGCGTGCGCCTTCTCTTGGTACCGCTGCTGCAAAGGCAACATGGCATGATGACTCGATTAACTGTGTTCACGATGCACTGACGTGTTCACTCTTCCAATCAATAAGAAATTCCAATTACATATATAAATCCAACTATTTCCTCAGTTGTACTTAGGTTCCTAGACTTCCTTGATGTAATGAATTTGAGAAAAATCGGAACTGAAGTAACGAAAATAATTTCAAACCGCAAAAGACAAAGACTGATTATTTCATATCTCTGTCCCTGATAACGTGACATATGTATGTAAACGTACATAATTCGTTAAATAAAAAGTGTCTCGATTAACCGTGGTTTTCATTTATCCGCGCGACCCCTCCCCTCGTTACCCCCGGATAATCAAGGTTTTACTGTAATAGATATAGCAATTCAAAATGCTAAAATATTCAAAATCAGAATCAAATAATGAGATTACTCCTTAAATAAATTGAAAGCTGAAAATCTAAAACACCCTGAGGTACTCTTAGAGATCAGACGACCCGAGATCTGACTGCGGCATGCACATCTATGGAGTTGCAGAGGGCGGAACAGTTCTTGGAGCTGTGAGGGCGACATGCGGGCTTGTGTGCTTCATCAAGAGTAAACATGGGTGTCGCACAGAACTGAGATGCTTGTGAAGGCGGCATGGACAACTGGCGCCCACCCAAGCGTGTGACAACTTTGATCCAGGGTGAACCGTATATACGTAGTTCTATGATTTCCGCTTCTTACTTCTTTTTCTTCCATATGCCTTTAAAAATTTTGGTTGACTTTTTTAGTTGAGAGAGTGGTTGGAGCACACTGCTCCACAATCATTTTTTAAAATTTCGAACAAGACTTTGAATTTTCAATTTTGAAAAATAAAATCGATAGTCTCATTTTCCTCGTTTACTATTCTTTATCTGCAAAGTCCAGATAGCGATTAAGTTGTAAGGAGAAGGTAGAGGTAAGTAATCTTACGAAATTTTACGCCAAAATTTTACCAAAGAAAGACGATGGCACTGAAACACCCGATCATAATAGCCAACGAAATCTCATTTTGTGTTCATGATAAAAACCCGCGTTGTCAACCATTTGATCGCGTGGACTTGTAACCATTTCATATACGAGTATGAACCATAACTCTTTCATTTTGATTTACGTAGTCAGTAGTGTGAATTGATTTCAAATACATTTCTTTATACAGAGTATTCTTTCAAGAATAGCCAAACAGAAGATTATACTTTCATAGATCCTTGTAAAGATGGAAACAGAAAAATGTATCCCAAGCATCCGCGATTGAAGACATTCGGAGCTATCGTGTCATTTGTGGATGTACTTGAGTGGTTTTGGGAATAAATGGTTTTCTATTATTACGAGGTTTCAGTGAGTATATTTTAAAATCTTTTTTTTTTTCATTTTAAAGTTTTTCTGGCATATCGTTTTTAATTTTTTTGTATGAACTTTTGAATACATTTAATTTTTTTGTATGAACTTTTGAATACATTTACACTTACATACAGTGGCGGATATAGACCGTATTCAAAGGGTGAGGGCTAACCGGGGAGGGAACTGGGGAGCATTTCTGAGTGAAAATCATGGATTTGAGACACAAATTTTATAAATATTATATTTTAAAGAAAATAACCAATTTATCACATAGATAATCAACAATTAACAATACTAAATAGAAACCACATTTATTAATTGTTTAAATTGGCAAAGTATACCTTTATCAGTTGAGAGTTCAGGTTCAATGGGGGGAGGGAAATATCCCCCTTAACCCTCCCCCCCCCCACACACACACACACACATAGATCCGCCACTGTGTACACATAAAAATATCGAAATAGATTTCACCGTACTTCGGTGTTCTACCCGGAGGAAAACCGAGGAAAATTCCGGGACAAGATACTGGTTTCCTTTGTATATGTTGCCTCTGCTACAAAATAATGTACTTCTTAAAACGATAAGAAATATTTTTTTAAACCGAAGAAATCTATTTTTGAATTGAAATAAGTTTAAGTGTATTGAAGAGAAATACATCTCTTTGACAGCCTTAGCTCATAAACAATGCATTTGTTTTGGATCACAAAGGGAAGACGAAGGGGTCATAGACATAAGCCGAGGTGATGAAAAGAGTTATCAAGGGAATTGTGGGAGGAGTCCGGTGGGGTGCACGCCACAAATGGCTTTTGATGTTGTGCTGATGGCCTCTTGGGGATTCGGTGGTCGCAAAGTCGGCTTACAGACGACAAGGAGCTTCCGAAAATGTGATAGAGTTCAGAAGGTCGAGAAAACAAGTGGGAGACGGGAGGCGTTCCGCTGTGCGAAACTGAGGACGAGAAATAAAAGAGAAAGAGGTCCAGCAAAATAAAGCCCCCGGACAGATTTCGTGTGGTTGGAAGATCCCATTGACCTACTTTAAGAAAACGAGTGCCACGAGCCCGAAAATATGGTGACATTTCTTTCACGGAACTCGTTGAAAAACTCGTTCTCAACTTGCCGTTACGGCCCATTAAAATTTCCGTGGGTAATAATTTGCGCAAGCGAATTTGCTGTAAATTTAACTTATTCTCATATACGAGTGTAAATAATATTGTTTCGTCAGAAGAGATATTTTTTCCCTCTTACTATTATATTCAAAGAATGTCTTGCCTTATTTTTACAACCTGAAAAATAAAAATAAAAAGGAACAAAATTAACAGAGAAATTGACATTATAATTCGTAATGAGAGACAAATGCGACTTATGGAGATAATTTTCATTTGAAGTTGGAAATTTGATATTGAGTTATTAATCTTGCAAATCACATCAGTTTTATTCTGATTAAAACACTGACAGAACTACTTGGCGTTGCCCTTTATTTGAAAACAAATTTGGAAAATTACGGGTCATTCAAAATTTTAAATCAATTCCAATATAAAACATAAAATAAAGAAAATGTTCAACAAACTTTCGAAAAATTACATCAACATTCGAAGAAAAATTGGTACTGAGTATTGATATATTTTACCCTGTAGTGGGTACTAAAACATCTGTCAACAGATCTACATTTTTTAAAACTAGAATTTCCCAGCTTTTCCCGGGATTATTATATACTGTTCTAATTCATATGTTACTTTCCTCATTTATGTACTTTCTTGGTGTTAAATTTTCATTATTGTTAATTATCAAAATTAAATACCACTAAGAAAACTTACAAAAATACCCACAGTTTTCAGTGTTGTATACTAATATGTATGTAATTAAGAATTATTATTAAATCAAGACAGAAGACAATCGAACGGCGGATACATTAGTAAGCTTCACAGTCAACAGACACGCGAGTGAAGATTCACATCTACTGATTAGCAGCCAATTTTAATTTTTTTTCTTATGTCCTTATTATTTATCAATACTGGCTATACCTTGCATTTTGATTGCAACAATCCTTCAGGCGGTGTCCTTTGAAATTTCAAATAACTTCATCGATTTCCCTGCAACAGACATTCCAACTAATTCACTTTTATTAGTATAGATTTATGTTCTATATAATTAACCCAGATTTTTTCTCCGTTTTTTGGTTCTATAATACATTTTCTTTCTAGAAGATATGATTACGTAGTCTCCACCTCGGTTTTTGTTACCGTGCTTCCGTTCTTGCAAATAACAATAATGTTAAAGGATATTAAAATAGGGTAACATCCAAATATGGTGGAGATGGTAAGAATGAAAATGCATCTTGAGTCCAAACGTAATTCCATCAACTAGTAAGTGGAGTAGCGTTCATTTCCGAATTGAATTCCCTTGATAAGCATACGCCTTGCTTTTTAATAACGAAGTATGATGTAGTGAAATCGACACTCAGGTAGAATTCCAAACTTCCAAGCCACAGCACGATGATACTCGAAAGGGGTAGGTGTAGAGTGGGCAATAGAACTCCCGTAGACGAAGGGAGAGATTTCACGGACGACGCACGAAGGAGAACAAGAAGAAAGAGATGATATCGAGGAAGGGGAGGAAGAAGATATTTCTTGGGAATAAGGACATTTTCAAACATGGTTAATTTCATTTATGTCAACCTAGAATATGATAGCACATTTAATATTAATTCGAGAAAAAAAATCATTTTCTTTCAAAAATGATTCTGGACTTGAATGAAATCTACAAACGAATAACTT
The DNA here is from genome assembly GCA_002313205.1 of Laupala kohalensis. Taxonomy (NCBI): domain Eukaryota; kingdom Metazoa; phylum Arthropoda; class Insecta; order Orthoptera; family Trigonidiidae; genus Laupala; species Laupala kohalensis. Next base: position 427,856 of record NNCF01126009.1, read on the forward strand.
CCAAGTATTTTTCTGCAGCGCGTGTCGTGGTTAACATGATTGGCACAATACGCTCAATTTTTCTGATTTCAATGATGATACTAATTACCCAAACATCTATGTAGTAGGAGATAAATAAATAATTTAGTGTCAAAAACAGTTACAAACTGTGTACGAGCCATGCATGACAATAAATTAATTTACTATCTGCAAGCAAGTACTCCTATTAATTTCGATCAAAAGACTGAAAGGCAAGGGTGGATTTTAAATTTCAGGTCCCCAAGGCAAAATGACGACATTCGCCCATCCCCTAAAGAAGAACAAATAATAGTTTGAATATGAAGATACAATTATCACCGTATTCGGAGAATACGTACAAAGAAAGGTCTAGAAACAGGTTTCACGTTACTTTCACTCTTTGTAATGGAGAAAACTATATTTTTCTGTTGAACTTTGACATTCCTCGTATTTTGTGTGTAAAATTTGTGATTTTTTGTTATAAAACCAAGTAAAAAATACTTAACAAACCCAAGTTAAACAAAAAGATACAGGTTTCAATTCGATACCGTTGGACTACAGTACATATTAGTACAAATTTCAATACTTTAAGTTTGTAGTAATATTTTTATTTATTTATTTTCAGTCCAGGTTTTATAATATGACAAGGTTCAGGTCACGAGGCCCACTAGTCCACCAAAGCACTTGATTTTGGCTAAGGAATTGGAAAGAAGAGATGTTGGGTAGGGTTGTAAAACGTATTTTCAGTTCAAAGATTTTCAATTGTGTGCAATACTTTAAAATAGGTGGTGTCCTAATGAAGGATAATTTTTCGCAATAGGTTAATTTTGTGATGTAAAATGACGAAATAATACATTTTACATAAAAGAGCATCTTTTAAAAAAAAAAAAATTGAAAGTTCAAGGACGCCACGAAGATTCATTTTGGAATTAATTCTTTTGGATGCACTAGAAATAACCTATCTATCGCATTGACGGTGACGAGTGCCTGAAAGGGTATGTTTGGGAGTTAGTGAGTATGTGAGTGCTGCGCACCTGAAAGACACTTGAAACAGTAGCATCACAGTTATTACACCAGTGTGTAAAATAGAAAATTCAAATTTTGCAGTATAATGACATTTGCATTATTTTGACCATACGAAGTAATTCTGATACTAAATATGTATCTTGTAATAATGATTGGAATATTTACAGATAAAATATCTGTGTTTTTAAATCCAAATTGTGGGTAAAATTGTTAATTCCAATAATAATAAGAACAGCAGGTTAAATCCAGGTTAATAGGTTAAATACTGATTTATTTAGGATTCAAAAATAATAGTCATGAAATCTTGGTAATTGAGGATTATAAGTATGATTTTTAATCATAAAAGTGGTTGGTTCTTTTGATGACAGTCTGCCTGATTATCTTTCTTGATCCATTGTATTTTCTTTCTTGATATTGTTGGTCATGTTTTCGTTCCTTCCCCTCTGTAATCTAGGTTTATTTTGGTCTCGACTTCGTCACACGATACGTTTTCAATATTTGATTCTAACTGTTCTACATCTGGAACATGGTTAATGACAGGTTTTGTTTTTAAAGTGAGTAATGATTTGTTAAAATCATGAACATGTGATCATAAGGGGCAACATACTTATGACGTAGGAAAGAAACATACAAAGTTCAAATCCAATAAAAATTACGAAAATTAAGATATGTGAAAAAAATGTTTTTTTATTCAAAGTAAGAAAAATTGCAAGTTTCGGTTTTCATGCACAAAACTCATGTTACTAATAGAAATACATGACAAAATACAAAATGTTATATAATATCATTCTTTCTTCAAAACCAAATCAGTATTCTGGAACTTGAAAATTGTTTTTCACTAATACATTAAAAATGGAGTTAACTCGTTTTTCTTTCAAGGAAGGGTTTGTTGGGAAGACGAGAGCGCAAGAGTCATACGTAAGAACAGAGACATGAATCCGCCGTGGATGATGGAGCAGGTGAAGTGGAAAAGCGCGACAGCAGAAATTGAGATGACAAAGGAGACCGCATTGTGGTAAGCAATGAAGCAGGGTGGACGGGGGATGACGTACTAGAGACCGCGATGTTCTCATGAAGTGGGGAACGCAGGGAGGGGAGCATCAGAACTCTGCGGGTGGCCGACATGGAGGAGTCGGGTTTCCTTCGGGAGACGAGCACCTGCTCCACATAGCGTTTCAAGAGACGTTCTCTCCCCTCGACGCGACGCTGGCTTCGGATGGCAGGGACCAGGGTCGTGTTTGCACGCTCTACAAGCGACGGAACGCCATGGAAACCTCAGACACTGGAGGATGGGAAGGGGGGGGGGCGCATATATTTTTTTCTTCTTGTTTTATATCAACACAGGAAAGTATTGAAATAGCTTTTTTCTATACGTCCATCAATCTTCATTAACAGGTTGCTGTAGCGTATTGGTGTGATTCGCGTTCACTTCCTATTTCTAGAAGAAAAATCCTTGTTCAATAGCTCGGTGAGACTACTAGTCGGTAATGTATTTAGCTGATTTTTTTTATCTTCTCGAGACGATTATTGACCTGGTACCTTCCAATTCCGAGCATTCAACCTTCTTTTCCTAGAATTCTTTATCTGGACTATCAGGATAAAATTCGCAGGAGACTCGACATAAAATTATGGTATTAAGTAAATAAAACAGTTTACTCTCACAACTACAATTATGTTCGATATTGAACAGACGTAACTTAGTAATACATTCGAAATTCAATGAAAGAGACCAACGTTCCGTCTTCATCCTGACGTCATTTTTTCCGCCAAGTGTGGGGTGTTCGAAAAACTGTACCTAAAAGTAACCTAAAACTAACTTTCAAAACTAAACGTTTTAATTATTGACTGATGCAATTCGTAAATAAAATATTTTTTAAACTAATATAATTTAAACTAATTTAAAGTAATTATATTGTATTTATCCTTAAGATTTACGAGTGCAGAATTATAACTAATTATCTGATGATATTTTTTATATAAATTAGTTAGAAATATATCTTTTTCCTAAAAAGTTAACAACTTCAACTATTTGAACAGGACATTATATAAAAATTACAATAGACTTGTAATGTTAAACGGGAGAAGAAAATTAGAAATTTTTTTGAGGAAGTAGAAATAGGTTTATTACATGGTCGATGGAAACATATTTTGTACCAACATATTTTTTTAATTTTTTTTAGTGTGTGTGCATTATTTTTAATATTTCAAATATTTCTTTGGAAAGACGCGGTAAATTATAGCTGAAGATAATTCCCAAAATACACCCTCTTTAATATTTTATTTGAGATTTTATTAAAATAGAATCACGTAACTTTTTTCTCAAAAACAATTTATATCTCTCAACTGTCACATTTCCAAAAGTTTAGAATGTTAGCTGTACCAAAGAAACATTAACTTCACCAGAAAACTACACCATCAACATTCTTTGAAATATATACTTCTACAAACATTTCCTACAAAAAGTCACATTTTTTCAAATTACTCGTATTCTCTTATAAATTATAATTAATTTTCTGTTCAATTCTATATATTTAAACTAGTATTATATAACTTTTTTTCTTTCCTATAGTTTAGGAAGTAATAATATTATGTTTTGTAGCCCATTAAAATAAATTGAATTAGTTTAATTGCACTACTACAAGAAGAAAGATGATGATTTGTTACATATTATTGAATTTAAAACGTCGAAGATGGTAGAACGTTTATTTTATTTCATATAATGTCTTGTGGCGAGGTTCTAGTCATTTGGCCCGCTCTTCCACCAACTCATACCTAATAGCAACCGTGACTTGGGTGAGGGAATTGGGAAGGAGAGTTTTTGGGTTGCCTGGGAACTTATGGTACTGAACTGACATCTGTCTGGAATAGGTGAGGGAAACCCTAGCTGTAAACTTCACCAAGATCGGCCGACGGTATCGAGGTAGCGAAAACACTACCGCTGGACCACCGCTGTCGGTGAATAGTGGAAAAGAAACATGAAACAAACTAAATGAATTTGTACGATATCGCTCCTCTGGGTGTCAATTCCCAGAGCGGCGGAATTGCGCAAGTGGTCGACTCCACTAGTTCTCGCACCACTGAAAGTGCACCCTTGGGAAATAATTGAATGGCTCTTAACCCATTTACAACCTGATCTCATTTAAGAGAGTACCTTGGAAGGGCCATAAATTCAAAGTGAGATAAGTGTCTTATTTGGGAAGTGAACAATAGTATCTAAAGATGGAACGAAATTTCTTAGAATACGGATATATTTTGTAATACGAGTTTAATTACTACAACAACAATGACACTCACATATATTGAAACACGTGGAAATCGAATAATAATATTTAAACCGAAAGAACATCGCTTTTTTAGAGAAGGAATGTTCATTTTTAACGCAAATAGTGAGATTCAAATTTCGAACTAAAATGGGTGGTTTTCTTCATATATTCAGCAATTTCTTTCATTTCGTATTAAACAGGCCGTTCATACAATACATGAGGGAAAAGAGAATATGACCACTATTTTACTTTCGTTGAGTTTATTTTACTCCAAGAAGGATGTGTTCGGAGATTTTGTCACGAACGTTTCGTTGAGGATTTATTATTTATTCGTCTTTGATTGGCAATGTTTACGTTTTTCGCAAAACTATGAACATTTTAATGCAAAAACTTAATGCTTACCGGGAGGGAATAATGATAATCGAATTTTAGACACGTGTTTCAACACTGTAGGGAATTATGATTTGTTCACTCAGGTTTCATTATTCCTCCTGAGAAACGTGCCATTTCCACGAAAGAAAGAATATATAAGATTTACGTCATTGATGATCGTTTTTGTATTGACTTTTTTTTTCAAGTTTGCATACTCACAAGTTCAAATTCACGCATCAGTACGAGAAAATCTCGAAAGGGGAAAAGAATGAATAGCGTATAGATGAATGGAGTTCCGTGGTTGAGAAGCAAAAGGGCGTGGATGGGAAAATGCCGGAGACCAGAGACACTTGGTCTGTGAAAGGACGAAGCACACTCGAATGAAGTGCGTAGAGCGCTTATGAGAAAACTTGGAAGGCTTTTCAGCCGAACACACACCTGTTCAAGGATCATGGCCTGGAGGAACACAGAGCATTTCATCCACATTCTTTCATTAAATATGTTCTTCTTGGAAGGAGAATTTAGATATTTATTTCATTCATTATTTTCATGGACATTTGCCATATTATTGTCCTATCTGAAGATTCAGTAACGAGTGACTCGAACCGAAATCCTCTGATGAAAATTCAGAGCCAACGGCTCAAGACATTAACATAGATATACAGCTTTTGAAACAATATACAACCTATGTCCATGGATATACTGTTTGAAAATCTTCAGTATGTTTTATATTACAATGTTAATATTCGACAAAATAAAAAAATAAAAAACGGAATTTGTTCACTACACTGTAGAACTTACACTTGTTCTAATGACATAATTTATCTTAATAGTACCTTTACCCAATCGCGTAGCGAGACTCATTCAATGTAAAATTCACATCGCGGAGTAACAGAATTTGTCTTGTAGATTATCCAAGAACAATAGTTACAGACGAGGGAACTTTTTAAAGTAAAATAATAATTGAAATTAATATTCTTGTGAACTAGAAATGGGAACCGTTACATTTTCCATCATCATCAATACTCAAGTTGTGTGTTGAGCTGTTAATTGATACTTGATTTATTAAATAAAGGTATAATCTGTCCAGTCTCTTGTGACTCGTATCTATTCTTAAGAACAGTTGTAAATGAATCAATCATGAGGATTTATTTTGGAGTGTTGAAAAAGAAATTTCTAGACAGTTCTGTAAAAATATCTTATGGATTAATATCCAAAGAGAGCACAGGATTTCTGTGATAGTAACGAGAAAGTTCGAATGTCCATCTAGCTTTCTGGGCATCGAGTCTGTACCACTAACTTACTGTACTGAAGAAACTGTTGTTTCCCAGTTGTTAAATTATTCTTTTGAATATCCATCATTGGGAAATCTTTCTATAATTACAAATTCTACTACAATTAACGTCCATCCTATAATCAATTAAAGAAATAATTAAAAACTTACGACCTCTTACGGACAAACGTATACTAATCGTCGGTAAAAGGTCGTAAGTCTCGAATTATTTATTTAATTTTCTACAATTACATTGCTTTTCTCTGAAAACCAGAAATATGAGTTAAAATGCTAAACTTCTTAGAAGTAAAAACCCTTTAAAAAGTTTCTCCAAATCACTACTGTTATTTTACTAATCAAAAGTAAAGTAATTTCTATGTATACCTCTCATGATCAGAACAATATATCAGGATCATGGAATAAATAATGGTTTACCCTAGGAAACGTTTTTTAGAGTCTTGAACCGAGGTCTTTAGAATGGTTGCAATACATTAATAAAATCTGTCACTCTTAACCGGGATCTTATCGCAACACGTAATTCAGGTTCACAATTATTTGTTTTTTCTCGGAACAATTTTTCGTTCACAACACTTTCATTATACGGTACACAACCGGAAAGGAATTAAAGAATAAATAAGAACCGCTGAAGCTAATATTGGCGAAGTAGTCAGTTTAATTCGTGAAAGCGCGCGTTCATAAGGGTGCGTGTCTTTCTTAACAGACGTAACAAGTAAGCGGCGCGGCGAGTTTATTTGCTCTTGGCTTCGCGAGTGAAAACAGCGCAGAGCGACTGTGGAGAAGTGCGCTGAAGCTCACACGCTCACTCACTCCCTCCCTCCCTCTGACGAGGCAATTCCACACATTATGAATGGGGCTTCATTGAGAATGGGCGTCGAGCACGGAACGGAAGAGCCACACTATATTTGGAAAGGGCATCTGACTAACCACCTTTCCGTTTAGTGTAAGCGCTCCGCTTAAGTTACGATTTATCAACATTAAAACTGTTCTTTGTTATATTTCGGTTTAAAATACAATATTTTTATTATTTACTTCAAACAAAATACTTGTAATGATGAAAGAGGAGAAGTAAATGGTTTTCGTTATGATTAACGAAGGTGGGTATCAAAATTCTGAAATTCTTTCTAAAATTTTCTAAAATTCTACCACATTACATCAGACGTCTGCGTACGTGATACATAATTTATGATGGTTTCAAATTAAGTTTCTATTACGTAGAGATGTGGGACACCAAGATAAATTAAATTTGTTTGATATACTTCTGCTACCACTAATGTTGCAAGTAAAAACAATCTTATATTTCAGACAATTTATTCTTCACCACTCCTTACACGTGCAGTCCAGCGAAACTCGTCAAAAATTTCAAACTCCAAAGAGTTGGTTGTGTGTCTGCAACATAAGATCGTATTTACTTGCAACATTCTAAGGTGATTATCAAAAGAATTATTTGCTTCTTATTATCGAGGACGAGAAGTCGAGAAGTTTCAATGTGTCCATTTTATAAGATCACTTTCAAAGAAGCAACATTGAAACATTTCATGGTATATTAAAAATCCCCTACAGACGTTCCAAATTCTCCGCCAATTTTTGATTGGATTATGTCGTTAATGAAGTTCTCACACGGAAATTTAAATGAAAATGGGAACGTGTGCATAAAGAAAAGTTTTTGGAAAAGTGATTCACTATTTGAGACCATGTCCAGGATGTACAAAGTTTTATAAGAACTCGTCTCCTTAATATGGTAAAGATGCATTTATTTGCCTCAAACTTTACTTTCATGAAAAAACATGGCAAAATATTAGGTTATTAGGTCTACATAAGCTCGGTACGAGTATATTTTAACAACACATTTCAACAATACCGGGTGATTTCAACTCAAGGCTAACAAGTAATTCATAAAAAGCATTACAATTTTACAAAGCGTACACATAAACGTATGCAATTTAAATGATCCACTATAATTTTAATTCAATAAAAAAATTAAAAATTTAAGCTTATACAATTTATTTGAGGATATTAACAATACAAGTCCTTTCTTCAGCTGGACAGTTGGAATTGCCTTGATGAAGACGAGATGAAGAACTAATATAGTTCGAAGCGTCGGCACATACAAAAATAGTTTTATTTCAACAGACCTCAGCTCAAGAACCTTTTCCTGATATAATTTTTTTGAAGTTCAAGGAAAAAATAAATTACGAAATCGTAATAATATGTTAAAAGAGTAAATATCAAAATTTCTTGAAATGTGAGGCATTTTGGTTGCAAGTGCAAGTGGGCAGAATGGGTGCTCTGTATTCGTGGCGGGTGGTTGGCCGCAAAGAGCGAGCGCGGCGCACTCGTTCGCCTTGAGCGAAATTCGAAACGGTAACACGGGACACCGGAGCGAACAGCGCGCGGGCGGGAAGGGTGGTCACTAGAGGGCGACGAGTCTCCGAGGTTAAAGAAGAAGAAGACAAGAACCGAGTGAGAGAATCTGCAGATTTTCAATGTTACTTCAGATTTAAGATTATTTTTCATAAGAAACAAAACAAAACAAAAAATGGTAGGAAATTGATGAGTTTTTCGAACATAAGGCGACGACCGAAGATTGAAAAGAAGAAGGAGATAAGGTGTACACAAGGATAGTGTTGAATATCTAAAATCATGAAAAGAGACATCACTTTTATTTATGTGTAAGGTAAGAGAAGAAATAATATGAATGAAAGAAGGAATGTACGAGTATTAATAAATCGTAGGGATGGGAAGGGGGAATACGATTGTTTTGATAAGGGATATAAATGAAGGTGTAGCAATAAAGGAATGAGAAAGTTCTTATTCCCGATCACTTGAGCATAGATGATAATAATCTTTCTTCGAATTCAATATAGTATACTTTTCATTGAATAGAAAAAAAAATACAAGAATTGAAAAAAAAATTAATAACAAGCAAACTATATAGTGTTTCATAAAAAGGGGACATTTAATAGACAGACGACACAACTTAACACTGAACCAATTTTATCAAAAGTAAAATTATTTTGTTTTGTTGAAAATAATTCATAATATTTAACAGTTGTATGTATACGAATCACATAATTTAAAGTTACTACTTTTTATTACTTATGTCATTTTGATGAACAAGTGTATGTTTTGTAGCCGTTATCCCCGGACGCTGTATCACTAGTTATAGTGAGCCAAGGTGACCACACGGCGGGTGAGGTATTCATGCGTTTATTCATGGTTCGAGTTAGTACAGGAAATATCCACCCTTGACTTTTCACCCAACTTTCACTACTTATGATTATTCCCAAGAAGGGAAAAATAATATCACTTCTCGTCATTTTCATTAATAATTGTCAATGTTTCAACGTTTCAACGTTTCAGGGAATATGTACACAACATAAAAATTAGGCACTCTAGATATCTTTATTATAAGAAATATAAATTACGCAAGTTTATAAATGACATTGTCTTCATTATTTTGTGAAATACTGTATTGAAATATGAAAAGACAAGCTATATAAAAAG
>NNCF01126009.1:437560-542937 GCA_002313205.1 Laupala kohalensis
TTTAATTGTTTAAAGTGGCAAAGTATGCCTTTATCTGTTGCGAGTTCAGATCCAATGGGGAGGGGGAGGGAGGGCTATAACCTCCCCTTCAGATCCGCCACTGTCCACCAATGCAAATTCCACTACGATCATCCGGAGATTAGAAGGTGAGTGCTCTACCAACTACACCACGGTTCACAACATAGTTTCCACTGAAGGGTGCAAACGGATATGATTACGTTCTGTTTCTCATATTATTCAGATAACGAATTATTCTTCATTACTTTTCAAATTCATATATTATTGAAGCTTCAAAGAAAATTGACGATAGGATTACTGTCTCCATCTATACCAACATATAATAAATAACTTAATAAGTTTTAAAGTTGATGAAAAGTTAGAAAATAAAATACATAAAAGAAACTCACATATTTGAAGAAGCGGTTTCGGCGTTTACCTTCATCAGTCATGTAGATAATGAAGCGATTCGTTGACCGACCGTAAGATGGAAGAAAAGTAGGAGGGAAATATAAATTTGAATAATTTAGAAGAATTTACTGTTGTCTATTTAAACAGGTGTGGGTAGAGGCTCCTACGAACCAAATGAAACCTAACTCACGTATTTTTACAACTACGAAGAAGGAATGTTTGGGAACAATTTCCAAAATCATAACATTAAAACATTCATTAAATTTTCATATGTAATTTAGCGTGGGAGGGGACAATTAGAGGAGAAAGAAATTTATCACATGAAACTGTGTGATTGTTCATCCTAAAGTTGAGAGGAGGAGTTGTTTCCCCAACATAAATTTCTTTCACAGAGAGTGCAAGTTAGAAGGTAAATGAAATTTCTGGAGGTGCATTCATTGAATTAGCGGAACATGAATGTGTATTGAGTGGTGGACAAATAAAATACGCAGAAGAATTAATGATTTTGCAGGTTTTTCATCTGGGTTTTCCACAGTTATTTGTGCCGGGAGAGAAAGTCAGAGATGCGTGGCTGAAGTCCTTGTTGTTATTTAATAATTTGTGGAGGTTCAATAGTTGTTTATAGACAAAAAACGGGGTTTTGTTGAAGAGGGATTTTGTGGAGGGATTGGATGTTATGATGTGATACAAGTCTTGTTACAAAGGAACAATTATTTATCATAGTGAAGGGGACAGAGAAGATTGTATCTAAATCCATCGACTCACTAGTTTGAGCTAGGACGAAAAATTCTTTTTCTTTTGCTTCAATAAATCGGTGGGGTAATGACGTTAAGTGAGGGTGTCATGTAGTTTGGTAAAGTATTGATGGAGGAAGGNGTTAAGTGAGGGTGTCATGTAGTTTGGTAAAGTATTGATGGAGGAAGGGGGAATCTGAAGGATTATTAGAAATTTTGTACCCACGGATAGATACGGCCCAGGAGAATGCGGTTAACATGGTGTGGGAGGCTACTATCGAAATGAAGGTATTGTTGTATATTGGTAGGTTTAATATTTACTACTTTAGTTTCGGATGGTATTGAACTCAGATAGTGAGATGTTGATGTCCAGAAAATTTATTGATTTGTGGGAGATATTCCAGGTGAATGTAACATAGTATGATGACCTTAATTNCATGTCAGTGAGTCCAAGTAATAAATATGTCATCTTTGTACCTCACCCATATAAATTGAAGGAAAATCATTTTCAAAAGAACCCATGAATAAATTGGACATCGTGGCTACGGTGTCAGCGTGATTACTCGTCATCAAGTCATCACGGGTTCGATCCCCATGCGGGAAAAGGTAAAATTTGTAGCTTTTCATTTCCGTGTCTCAGTTTAAATAGCTGTGATGTATGAAAAGTCCACCCTCTGCGACTAACAATCGCAGTTGTAAAACTCGGATACATCAATCTGGATCCTATCTAGATGCTGTTCCTCCGAAAAATAACTCTGTGTCTAGTCAGTAAACTCACACAAATACTGAGCCTTTCTGGTACTCGTCATTCGTGGTCCTTAGCTGGTCGGAACGACATACATAAATGATACATGTATAATTTTTGTAAAATATTTTCATTTATGTAGTTTGAAATTAAATGTTAAAATAAGGCCGTATAATTTTTTTATATTTAATATAAACTCTAGATACGTAATTACAATACAAAATCAGACGGAGCTGCCAACCTCAAAATTAATTTCCCGATTCGTAAAATAATTATTTTAAAGAAGATAGTCCTTTATTAGAAGTATCAAATGAAACATGGTGTATTTTACTTACGTCGGACACAAAAAAGTCATCGTAATATATAATATTGAAAGCGTTAAAAATATTAGGAAATAATTCAAACACGAGAAGTGCTGGAAATTTCTTCGAAACGTGAAACTGAGGCACTTTCCGTAAAATAACAACCACAGTGGTATTAAAGCGAGAAAAAAGTCTTTATGTACAACAACAAAAAATCTTCATCACTCGCCCAGTAAGTTTTTATTTCAAAACAGAAGGGACCGAATACTTAAGAATCTTTCGTCTTAAGAAAATGGAAACTCTATAGACAGAAGCCAAAGTTGGAGAACTTGGATGTTGATTCTGCTTATTTTGCATCTCCCTCCATTTGGAAGTTTAGGTTGTGCACCTTTTTTCTGACACAATGCGCCATGCACCGTAGATGGAATAGCAGTTGCTTCACTTACAAAAAAGTCAGTACTCGCACGGTCATCATGAGAATGCCACTAGTGGTTGCAATGGGCGACGCAGAGGTGGACAAAACACAGATTTCCTCCAAAAGACTAAAAAAAGTGAAACATCCTATTATAGAATTACATAATAAACATATATTTTATATACCGTTTTTACTTTCCAATTCTACAGTATGTATGAGGAAAGTATTGAAAAGAAATTTCCAGATCTCTCGTGATCTTCAGAAATTGGCTCCAGTAATGTGTTTTAAAATTTTAGCGATGATATCCAATGTCGTACGGGCGTATGTGTGTGGTGTAAAGAATTTTGTTTATCTGGAAATTCACGAAATTAATCCAAACCAACCTAGAGAATTGTCCTTGAGTGCATTGGTGAAAGAAACCTATAGAGTTAATTCCTACTTCATTTACACACCGCGCTCCACCTCCGGTTTCTTAAATATCAAAACTATGTAAAAATCAATATCAACATATTTATTGTAAACAAATTCTGCGTGCACATTTCTAAACAACGTTTCCGTAAGTGACATCGTTTGTTAGATACAGCGGAATGTTATACAACAAATCCTGTTTGGAGGCACCTTCTTTGAATTGCAAAGGTGATAATACGATAATTGCAAACGGTTCAGCGTGATAGATAATTATTAATTTATACTGTATTATAATTTGCAGATAAGTAGACAAATGCCAAGATTTGTTTTTAGGATAAATATTTTCAAGCAGATTGAACTGTTGAATATTTTATTGCGGTTTATTGATTTTAGTTTAATCTTTCTTTTTTATAAATGATTTTTTGACTTCAAAGTTTTTTTGTTAAGAAATATAATTGGGAAACTGAGTAGGACACACTTCAGATTCAGTGGAGTCCGCGAATCATGATTAGTTTGTGAAGTTGGTTTTTGACAAATGTTTACTTACGACATACCTTCTTTGATGCACCTTACAAGTATATAAGAGGTAAACAAATACTTACCGTTAATATGAGATAGAAATGCAAGGATCCTGAATATGGGCTTCAGACCTTTGTTCCTTACTCTACAATTTCGACTTAAGATGTCTCGTAGTTCATTTTATTTAATTGATGGAATGCGGCCTTTTAATCGTACTATCGTATATACTGTCACTAGTTTTATACCGTCACTGATTATGATGCGAGGCAATGTCACTCAAGCGCTTGACGCGGGTGTATGCTTGTGTCAATTCATCAATCATGTCGTTCAGTGTAATACCTCATCACCTTCATTTATTATCATCATCATCCTGGTGTTCGTCAGGTTGATGTCTCAAAGACATGCCAGACTCGCAAAAACTTACCAGAACCGACGCATCGCCAATAGTAGCGGATCCAAACAGCCCTTAAGACGAGGACTAACATGGGTATGGAATATTAATTTACATATACTATGCTCAAAATAAATCTATTCCATATTTACTTTTCGAGTGAAATGAATTTACAAGAAACTATTAAAACATTTAATTAAGTTACTCATGGACACGTATGTAACCGACATCGCTCAGGGGAACAGTGCCCTCACCCCAAAACTTTTTAGTTGTAATGAAAGTATATTATCTGCACAAATAATCCTTAATTTANACATTTAATTAAGTTACTCATGGACACGTATGTAACCATCGACATCGCTCAGGGGAACAGTGCCCTCACCCCAAAACTTTTTAGTTGTAATGAAAGTATATTATCTGCACAAATAATCCTTAATTTACCGTTTGTTAACGAATCAACAATGTGAATAAGCAAATTGAACCAATTATAAATATTTTAAGGATAAATAAATTTAAGATTGATAAATTATAACTTTCGACCATTTTTAGACGATCGAAATATATTCTACTGAGTTCAATTAATATACAACGTTTTGACTCAAGATAGTTTTTTTTCAGACGTAAACAAATCATAACACAAAAATGTCATAGCAACAGAACAAATGAACATGACATTAAATGTAAATATTAACACACAATATGTTTACAAAAAAAGCAGAAATCACACAAACATGTCATAAAATAGTATTGCAAATACTCGAGAGTTTTAATGACTTAAATTTTAACACTAATAATACTTTCTCGAGATGAGAAGGTCCCTCCCAAAATCAATTTCTGACTAGAGGCATGTTCAGGGCAGAACGCAACTTTCCCCCATGATCGCTCCCGAACAAAATGTTAGAAACCTCCCCTCCTCCTCAATGAAATGTAAAATAAAACCCTCTAAATTGCCGTGAGACCCGCACAAGGGTATTACGAGTGGTGGTTTCCGAGGCGTCGAGCGCGACAGTGCGGACACAAGAAGAAGAGTTGCTCTGTCACTGCGCTCGCAGCTGCGGTGCCTCTGAAATTCCGCGACTTGGACACGACCGTTTTTTCCTCCACGCGAGACGCATTGGACCGCGGCGCGGCGCCGCGAAATGCGGTGGAGGAGGTTCCATGTGGAAGCGCAAGATCTCCTTTGTTCGAAATCGATCGAAATTGAATGCTTGAACGCTCGTTGCCCTCGACACTGAAATGCAGCTGGGAGGGTATCATTACAGCTGAAGAAAACCCTTTGCTATTGGGTAATAAAAATAAATGAATTTACGTTAGAGATCACATGATATCTTATATTATATAAGCTCCAAAGTGTAACTCATTCACTCACTCATTGATGTATCAGAAATTAACACCACTCCTACTAAGCGTACTTATTCAAACTTGACAAATAGATTCCTTTACGTGTCCAATGGACAGTAAAATAATTTAGGTATCATTTTCGACGGACAGGGAAGGAGATTTAACCCCATAAGAAATAATTAGTTTGTGGTGTCTACGTTGAGAAGGCATTGACTCATGTCACGTCTACAAGTTTTGATGTGACTTGCCTCGAAAGTAGATATAAAAACTTGGTTGGTCTATAGTAAATATAGCAATCGTAAAACTTATTCTCTTGGAAATTGGTATTTGATGGATTACTATTATTTGATGTTTTGTTTAAAGCTGTACGATCGTGGGATCTGCTAGCGCCGAACGTAGTCAGGCAACATTCGTGAATCAGTATGCCGCAGGATAGTCAGGCTACGACATTATTGATGGGACATTTTCAGGCTCGCAATTATGAGATGGTCATTTGCTTGCTCCCGTACAATTAGTTTATGGTCCTCCACTTGATCATTCGCAGTTTGTAACTGCTTTTTTGGCAATAAGTACATTATTAAACTTATTTTTATTATTATTATTATTATTATTATTATTATTATTATTATTGTTGTCGCTACCATTTCCCTAAGGCTCTGGGGTGAGCACGACAAACCCAAGTGCAAAGTAGACACAGTTAAGTCCAATATAGTTCATGCAAAACAGTCGAAGAAATAAATTATTTTATGTATTTTCTTAATTTTTGTTCTTTCGAATAGTGAAGTCATTATATCAATAGAATAATGTGTAAAATCCGAAGCACATATTTAATCAATTATTTAGAACTAAAATTGAAAGTTAATTCACACTTAAGTATCATATTGGATGTTAAAAGTTCTTTAATTCATCAAGTGATTTCAATAATTGTTTTTTATGTCATACAAAAAAGACAATCTGTTTACGGTGAATAATACACTAGTTTTCATCATATAATTACAGTTCAATACAGGTCAGGATTTCATATCCAGAAAACTTTTATTTGTGGAATTCGCATCATCCATTTTTTTTCCTGTTGGAAGACCAACAACCACCATTGACCCCACCGACGCGACGTCCGCTGACCCAGCGTCTTGTGAAGAACGAACCGGTGACGGCGGTCGCAGCTGCAAAGGCAACGTGAAGGACGCAGGAGACGCCGGGAAATCGTTCCTTTTTTCGTCGCAAGAGGCGCTGAAGCGCGGCGCCGAAGCATTCGTCCGGCACGACGCCTACCGCCACCGTCGTCCCCTTCGATTCCAACAACACCGCCATGATTTTTTTTATTTTTCGCCGTCTGTAATGCGCCGACTTCCATCTCTAATGTTGTCACGACTACCGCATTAGCCATAATGTCTGCTGCGATCATTATCGCCACGATATCTTAAGTTACTTTCGGTGCGACCCCACACGACAGCCAAGGAAATTGACCTGTTGTCACGTCTCGCTCTGACACGATCGTCTCAGTCTGCTTGATCCGTTCGCTGCCACTTTCTTACATTCCATTTCTCTATATCAACAAAGACACGTGTTCTTCTCTCCGCACAACTATCGCGAATTTCATAGCTTTTTTATGTCACTTCCTCTCGAGAAGTATTCATATTGTTTCAAAGCACCCACATACACATTTTTCAATCACCTCCATCGGAATTCATTCAACTACTCCTTAACCTCAATTTCATGTCACCTATAATATCAATTTATTAATAATTAAATATCGTTCAATTCAAGTTGACTTTTAATCTTTTTCGGGGTATTTCTCAAAAATAAAGTTTCTGTTACACAAAACATATCATGAATTTTTGGAAAACACTGACTTACATGGGTGTTTTATAATTATCTTGAAACATTACTCCCACACATTGAAAACTCCACATTTCGCCTTGATCTACAATTATGTCAATAGTTCTCTCTAAGAACTAAATTATTATTTATTTCCACCCAATAATATCGTATGTCTGTCAGTATGCCGTCGAAATGGAAGGAGATCTTATGTTACCTTTGATTCATTATATACAAATGAGAATATATAATCAATCGAGGAACAGGAGATTCAAAAGAAACCAATTAAGTGAACAGATCGTTGTCTGAAACGTAGAGAAATAAATATCTAAATTATCTGAGACGTTTCTTCTTCGAGTTATATTATGACTCTAATGTCCGTTTTAATGAGTATTCTCCAATAAATATCGCATTCCATAATAAAAGTCCACTTTTACAAGTTTCCAATAAATTTAATTCAATAGGGAAAGGGAAAAATGTCCACTATAAGCAAATATCTGTTATTTTTTGAGAAATGTTCGTGAGGGGAAGTTTCTCGGTATTGTTTCTTCTTTGACCACGAATTGCTGTTACTTGAGTCTCCCCAAGGGATTTACACTGTCTGTTACAACGCACGAAGTTCAAAGTGGTTTATAAATATGAGACAGACACACAGAACTTTTCTTCAAATATTTTGGCAGATATATGGATGGATATAATGTTAGACAGATAGAGATGATGTGGCAGATGTTTTAAGGAACATAAATTATGTGAATGAATTCGAGTAACGCATTTCAATGACAATATTTCTTTCTAGATGAGGAGTATCTATTGGTGATGAACCATACCATAGCAATGTGTTGGAATATTTTAAATGTATTCTTACTATCCACTTCCATTATCCCTCTCATGTACAGTTCTATTGTATCTTCCATTATTTCTCCATCTCTCATACAGATCTCAATACTAAACATAATGAGATCATTGCCATTTTCGTATTAGAAACGTGATTCCTGGCTATGACATTACATGTTGATTCACGGTTATTTACATTTCTGAAACTTCATTGCAGAGGACATCAATCTTCCAAACTATGACATTCACCTCTCCATTATTCTCCTTCTAACAAAACAATCCACAAGAGTCACGTTTCCATCAGAAATACATATAGTTGGGGATGTACACTCTCTTCAGCCCACTGGGAAGCAAAGAGGACAATACACCTATTTAAAGAGGCAGATATACTCATCTCAAGAAAATTCTATGAGACAACTTTGAGTAACACATCTCCCATGTATCATATAATATTTTCAGCCAAATACCCCCCTCCCAATCCTTCCCGAAAGCTAATAGGTGATTATTGGCTGAGCTCAAACCTCGACTGACCCTCGACTGATGAAGTGAGGTCATGATATCGTTGTTCACAAATATATCCATCAATTTGATAGAGATTCAATAACAATAGAAACCAGTCATATCCAAACTTCAAACATTTCGATAAAATTTAACTTTCGACTTCCCAAACATAATGATTGATACGACTCCGTGTGTGATCTATGAATAGTTTTCTATTCGTTTCAGGGTCATGTAAGAGTGTTTTAATAAGTTCATAGTTAGTCACAATTACTTTTAAATATTTTCTTATGTAATATAAAAACAATTTTTTTTTAGATTACTACACTTACACTATTTAATCATGATAGTTATGACACTTATGATGAGATATTGACAAAAATTGTTCGGAAATCCCGAAATATTAATTTTTATGTCTTTTAATAGTCGTGCGACTATTTCGGGTCCATCTTCTGTGAACTGACTCTTTATCGATGATTGGGTGCTGCAATATTGTTTCTAGAATGACTTTGTCGAACAATAGCCTTCGCCAACTTATGGTTGATCGACTTAAAATCGTTTATGACTGTCATCCGTTGAATTTATATCTTTTTGAAAGCAAGTCTTCATATTCGGTGATAAACAACATATGTGAGCACAAGTGTAGAAACGTAAGGTCATAATAAACGTATTCACTATGATGAGTACTGACCTGGTGAATAAGTAATTGACTTTTTTTCCTTTAATATTATTATTATTTTGATAATCCTGCCTATGTACAATTCAATACAGGGTTATGTTTGTACATTGATTTTCTTTTTGCTGTGATTATATTATAATCATGTGCATGTGTATTATGTTTGTTGTAAATATTTATATGTATCTTCAAGGTCGCACTACTGATCAAATAGAACGGTGCATCAACTATCGTCATCATCAACCTACATCCTCCGTATCACTATATCACCAGTGAAATTTTGAAATTTTTGCGTTCTTTTCCCCAGTCTGTATCACGGCCCTCTTGTTTTCAGAATTAACTTCATGCTTTCCCCAAACTTCATCGTGATATTTTCCTTCTGTCAGACCCATACAACTTACAATCCCAGAGTTCTGGTGAATCCAACTTTTAACCACGCGTACATTCTTCATCACTCTACGTAAATGAAAAAAAATTGCCTTTTTATTCCATTACACTTTGGGATATAGTATATTGTGTTGTCCTGTACGCGTTCCTAACCTCGACAGTTTCGCGGTCGCCGCCCTCACCTCCGTCCGCGATGCAGCGTGGCGCCTGACCGGCGCGGCTACGCTCTTCTAATCGGACCTTCACGCCCGGGCCGCGGCCGGCCGTGGAGAATCCCGCGCGCTCGCCCGTGTCACGATCGAGCAGCTCGCGTCCCTGTCTCTCTCTCTCTCTCTCTCTTAACTCATGTTTTCCTCTCCTCTCTTCTCTCCCAGGCGTCGTGAAGCGTTCGTCTGCGAATGGCGTTCTTTCAGGTGTCGAAACTGCGAAGCTCGTCCATCGTGGTTCAAGAAGAGACCGAAAGGATAAAGATAATAAATTAATTCAACAAAGAAGATCCTTACGGAGTTCATAATTTTATGTTTATCTTCCTTTAATGAGGGTCAAATCATATAAGTACCTGAAGAAATTGCTTCTACGTGATGACATTGTTCCATGACTCAAAATGTCTTGGGAACCACATCCAACATGAGAGTTTAAGCAAGTTAAGTGTATTATACTTTTGGAAAATATATATTTTTCATTATTATTTGCAACCATATGAGGTCCAATAAAAACGGGAAGTGATTCTTCAGATTATTCCTAAATCTTATGATACAGTAGCAACATGACACAAAAGTTTTAAGAATTACTTAATTTTTCCGCAAAATTGCAAATGCAAATAATTATCCATTTATCGTTCCTCCAATGTATTACTCTTCTTAAATGTTTTCTGATATATTTGCCACATTACATGTGTTACATTGTAGAACATTTAGAATTTATAAAACACTACGTAGAGATAATTTTGTCTTGCAATTTATTTTTATGCTAGAAGAAAAATAATGAGATGCCTTGTTTTACCTTAACTATTTATCCGGGTCACATTGTGCACTGATTCTTACGAAGATTCGTTATGTAACATGAAATTATGCGATCATCACTTTCGCGGTAATTCCTTTTTAAATTTGACGCCGTCACAATTTCTTAAACGTTTGCTTTACTATATATCACAAATAAATCCAAAGTATGTTTCCCCATAAATCATTACATTATATTCGACCCATATACGATGCTACTCCATTGTGCAATCTCCACTCAGTCAATTAGCCAGAGACAGTTGAGGTCGTTCTTTCCAACAGCTGCTACTTTCGGTTCTTCTGCTAACCTCCAACGCGATATCAAATTCAGTACACTTTCTAAACATTTCATTATTGTTTTTTTTACATATCAGCAAAATCGCTGTACTATGAGTGTTAATACATACATAAATTATTAATCTGCCTTAACTTCTGACGTACTATCATTTGCCGTTGCAATACTTTTGATGCACTCAAAAATAAATACATTTAAAGCGACTTAATGCCCTACCAAGTGTGTGGCAAGAGTATGAGACTTCACACGGAAGTTACGTTACATTTAGTTATTTGGATGATGTGTATTATGAAATTTGTACATGATATTCTTTCAGCAATTTGGAAAAATGGTAATGAATACCATACGTTGACAATGATGTTTTGCGTGCTAAAAGAAAACAAGTTCACGAAACTCATAAATTAATCTAAAGGATCATTAATATTTGAAATAACAAATACATAATTCTCCACTATCATACGTCATATTCATGATAGTGGGAACAGTTCAGAGCAGTTTAGAGGTTTCAGCGGCGGATACGAAATTTTATTTGATTTTAGATATACGGTTAGTCTGAGAAGCTTCGCAAGTTCTGGAAAGCTTGGTTAAATTGATTCACTTACTACAGTGTACAAAATAAATAAATACTATTCCGTAAGAAAATATTTATACGGCGCAATATAACTTACCACAATGGAACAATGGACGCAAATACCTACTAATATACCAACATTATTGCATCAATTTCGAATGTCCCCTCCCCCGTAAATCCTTCGCTTCACTGTTCTTTAACCATAGACCCCTTTCATACGACCTTCCATAGCTAATCCCATACTAAATAAGCAGAGTCTGAGAACAGTTTATATAAGCTTTAATTACTTCATTTATTCTTCATTTCACATCACAATGATGGTTGAATTTCATGCCCTATTTTTGCATCTCTCAAGGATTGCTCGTAGTAAAATCCAGCAGTTTGCGCTCAACGTTATTTCGCATTGTGTGCTCTACGGTAATTACTTTACAAAACAAATCTGTAATGAATATTTTAGCAACAAGTTGGGAACACCTAGAATTACGTTTCTCCTGTTTATCAAACTAGCACCACAAATCGCCCATGTAATTAGAGTAAATCAGAATTTCAAGTAAGACATGTCAATTCATGATTTACCGAATTCAAGTCGGTGAAATGCGTCAAATAGAGAGATTTATGTGCACGTACCGTATTTTGTTCTGGAACAATATAAGCACAAATAACAAATGCATTTCAAGGTATAAGAAAAATTCCAATTAAAAATCAGAATTTTGATATTGATTAAAATTATTTCGACTCTAACCAAAATTCTGAATTTTAATCGGATTTTCCTTTCTTTTTGCTTTAAGTCAGAATATTGCTTCTCTTGTTCTGATCTGAAGGCTAGACCAATGCACTAGATTCCCTTCATGGGGCAGTCGTATTTATCCACGCATGACGGCCAAAGTTTGCGTCAAAATCCGGTGTGCCTCCCCCGTCTCCAAACAGACACTTCTTTTCGGCGTTGCGCTGCCCGCGCGTGCTTTGTTCCCTTTTGCTCCTCTGTGGGCTCCTCCTTCGGAACCCGACGCCGCGCCAAGCGACCTTCGAGGCGGGAGTCGTGTTTCAACGCCCGTCCCTCCACTGCCTCCCCATGATGGAAGAGCTGCGGGAGGAACCCTCACGGAGGATGCTGCTGTGGTAGAGGAGGAGAGCGTTTCTCCCGAGATACGGAGGTGTTGGAGGCTGCAAGAGAGCGAGCGTCAGATGTGCTCGTTACGGGTATAATGAAGCTCGTGTGAGATATCAAAAGGAGTGAATATGTCCTAAAATGGCAGAGTAGTCCATTCAAAACAGACACCAAAAAGGCAAAAGTTCGGATAAATTCCTAGAGATGAAATTTTGTATACACCTTAAGGTTAGTTTAAAGACTCTCTTAAATGTCTCTAGGACATGAAAAATGTATGAAAAAGAATCCGTATTTCTTCAACGACCTTATTTTTATTAAATTTCATTATCAACAAAATTTATAATATCAATATTTACAAAAAAAGACGGGCAGTTCGTGAGATATTTCCGAGAAACCGTTTTTCTGGACCTTTTATCTTGAATAAGTTTCTTAGCACTAAAGAGATAGATAAAAGACTTTTGAAATGATGAAATTAAGGTGTATACCAATTTTTATCTTTATTTGAATTTTTGCGATGTCTAATTTTGACCGGGCTAAAAAGAGGTTAGAATGACTTAGGAATGAGATAACATGGTTGTAGGAAACTCGTATGGCATAGCAAAACTCCATCTGACAATGTGAATAAGGAACAAACAACCGAGCTTGTAATAATGAAAACTGAGAAAGAAAAAGAATAAATAAGATGAGAGTTGAAGAAAATTCAATTATTTGCACGAGTAGATGGTGAACGCGAGGATGCTGTCAACAATACTTATGGAAAGTTCAAAGTACAGATACGTTTCTTTCCAGGATAAGGTGATAGTAGTGTATATAGCATTGTGGTATCTACTGGAGCATGATATGTCCAGATAAATGGGGGTGAAAAATCTGAACTGGAGCACGAACAAGGATTTAGTTCGATAAGAACATAAACACATTCCAATAAAGTGGAGTCGATTTTCACATGCATTTTTATTCTTTTCAAGAATTTCTGTTATCAACAGAAGAAATTTTAAAAATAATCGAAGTAAACGATGTGAAACTTGCCATCCAATGCAGGTGCATTCTAAATTGAATCTAAACTTTAAACGTGTATTTCTTAATTGAAAATATGATCCGAATAAATTTTCTACCAAACAAATGTAGTGGTGGCTGAAAGTGATGGAATTACCTGAAGTGGAAATACAATAGTGATTAACCTAAGATTGAAGATGCGGATGGTAAAAGATTTTTGCAGACCTGACCGTAAAGAGAGAACAAACATTCCTTGCATTCATTTCATTATCCTGTTAGAGAACTCGACTGTTATAGCATTTCTTTAGTACTGGAAAATTGAAATTAGACGATTAATTGTGTAATTTTTTGTAAAACCAAGGTTCAGAGATAAAGAGAAATTTTTCAAATAAACTTGTGAAAATTCCTTCGTATTTTTTTACAACATGAACAAAAGTCTTTTCATTACTAATAATACTACTATTGACGAGACGGATGTCTTCGTGACTCATGTACAGGTCGAGAGAAAGCTAACGCAGGCGTGTAACTGAGAGCGACTGACGATGGTGGGAGGCAATTGGATTGAGTGAGATCCAATTTCAAGGGCAAACAAAAGCTTAATCTGATCGTTGGTTAGAGGTCGATTTTGGCTAATGACCGATAGATACGATACGAGTGACCTAGGAGGTAAATTATTTCAACATTGATGGCGACATATGGTCCTAATTATCAGTAATTAATTTATCGTATACCATTGATTTATGAATGGAATCCAGAGAATTTCTGTTTGTTTTTTTCTGTGTGAAGAGTTATGAATTGAAGTAAAATATTTGTGAGACAACGCCCAAAAGAAAGCAGAGAAAAGCGCGTGTGGAAGTATAAACATCAAATAGATAAAGAAACGAGAATGGTTGTATAGGAGTACAAAATATAAGTGCAAGAAGAGTAGATTAGGCTATATAGTGGTTCCAATATCCTTATAATTATCATTTTATATTACACGTCCTTATTTAGCAATATTATTTAAAACCTTATTTCGTGTTATTATAATTTTACACTTCAGTGTGTTCACTCACTTTACTCAGCTGTTAAATATTTGCAATGTCAAACGCGTATTGTAGCATATAAACGGAGATGCATTACCCGGGTAATAATGAGTTGAGGTGCCGGGGGTAGAAGATGAAAAGAAAAAATCAAACTTATAATTTACAAAATAATACGTAGTTTATCCAGCAATTTTTCATGAGGGTGGTCACGAAGCGAGTAAAATCGTTCTACTATTAAGATGATCCGTTACTTCGTTTGGGATATATATATACTGTCTCTTATACACATCTAGATGTGTATAAGAGACAGGGTNGGAACCTGTCATCCATGGAATCTCTCTTTATCCATGAAGTACCACTCGATGTGTACCCTATACTACTATATTCTATATTCACCATCTCTATGATAATTCCCCACGACGGCCTCCGAAGTGTGGGCGGTTGGCTCATGAGCTGAAGTGGAGGTGTGAGCATCGGCTGCCGAGGCGTTATGAGGGAGGCGTCGACGGTCCATCAGAGCAGCTCGTGCACGAAGAGGTGTGAGGACATGCGTTCCGCTTGTAGCCCTCGTCGGTCTCTCTCAACAACACGATCTCGCTCACATGGAATGTTGCTGCTTCTACGGCGGGAGCCAAGGATTGTTAACACGAAAGGAGAATGTCAAAAGCTCTCGTAAACATACGAAAAGGCGTTTTCTTAATGGCACTCGAAAGTATTGTCCACATTCTTTTTTCATTTTATTTCATCATTTTATACTACTAAATTGTATACATAATATAAATTTCTCACAAAATATTATTCCGTTTCTTTAGCGAAGTTACTTTCTCATATTTCAACATATATTCATGAAAAGTTCCGCTTGCCGTTTTAATTTAATTCACATAGTCCCGTGTATCCTGGAAATACATTACGCTTTATTTTCTATCTGATAGGTATTGAAACGTCTTAGATAAGTAATGAGATTTATTAATTTCTATTTATTATTCATAATTATAATCTTATTTACGACATTCTGATAGATTTATGGTTAGACATAATCAGTTTTTCTACTAATCAATTGATCATTCAGGATTATATTTTCAGGTCCAGAAATGTAGTTATTGTTCAGCGATAAACATGTTTTGTTCAGAATCGAAAAATAAACAAGAAAAATATATTAACACGTGTCAATAAGATGAAAAAGCAATATGCCTGAAAATATTAATAAAGTTACAATGTGTAATACAAAAGTAATTTTTAAAAATTTAAAAATTATTTGCCTGTCTTGTTGGTCGGATACGTTTTCTTCAATAAAACTTTCAATGGATATGTAAAAAATTTATGAAGTTAAAAACATAAAATACACCTTTCCTTTAACGTTAGAATAACTCGACTATGGAATTTTGTTCATCTTGAGCGCACTAACTGAACGATCGCATTCTTGTAAAAGCTCACTTGAGTTAAGAACTAATACTCTTTCCGTTCAAGCCACTCGCACAAGTTGAAGCGAATTCCGACGTAGAAAGAATTTCTAGAACAATTCCTATTCATGTGAAACGCCGAGTTCTTTCTCATAAAACACACAAACTTACACAGTACGATTCCTCAGAACATGCATTTAAAACAGGAATATTAGAGTTATGAGCTTTGTTCTCCATGTCGGCAACTAGAAATACTCATCAAGTCCATCCTCTAAGAAGAGAGAAGATCCATTATTTATTTTTACCTTCCGCGCGCTACTGAGAATCATGATGTCGTCAGGAAGTTGAAAAAATTGGAGGAAGTAAGACTAAAAACTATTCAGTGAACACGACTAGAAGACACTGGAAGCACGCAAAGAGAGATGCTGACCTCACAAGTATAAAGCATGAGTATGAAAATTATTATAATACCAAAAAAAAAAAGATTTTGTTCGTATGGTTAATACTTGTGATCTTGAAAACTAAAGGAATTGTAGATTTCAAATTTTTCCATGTGAAACAGAATCATTCAATTGAAAATATTGGTTAGGTTCATATTTTACAACTTTTTTAACTTTATAGAAACTACCATGGTGAGTGTAAAATTGTTTTTGCCATACAATATTTACACTCAATGGATATACAATTTTTTTAACAGAAGTAGTTGTTTCACACATTTATTAAGAAAAATATTCGTTGAGTGTACATATTCATTAAGAATACTATCTCCTTTACATGATCCGAGAGAAACAGGGAAAAACAACAAGTCCATGCAATCAATTTCTTTCATAAATTCAGAACATTTGTGATCCCTTTCATGAATTCAAATAATAAAAAAATATAATCTTTGGACAGAGTTAACGCAGTGATAACCTCTTTTTACCAGTTGAGTTGATGAGTGGAGGGAGAGGGTTCGATCCTCTGTTAAACCGAACCAGTTTTTTCAGATGGGTTTTTCCCTCATCCACTCGTTGATGAGGGAAAATTCCAACTTCCTATATACTCTCATCTCACCGTCCCCAATTCCCTCCCCTCTAGATGGAATTAAGACATTAAATAAGTAATGAAATAAAAACTAAAAAATTGTGGGACAGAGAAACACAACCGTAGACGTATCGATGACCGATGATTTCTAATTGAATTTGTTCGGATAGATTCTGAAAAAATCTCAATGAAGAGCTTGCGAATTGGATTTTTTTGTGTTAAATCACACAAAAATCTCTGTGTCTAAGTGTCTAAGCGCTCGTGAATCATTAATAACGATATTTTTTCTAAGACACTGTAATAGAAAATAAAAATAAAAAACAATAATTCGGAATCGGAACCAGTTGGTAGCCATTTATGTCCAATTGAAGTAATATTTCTTAATTATTAACTGATAATATATTTTATACACGCTATTGCTTCGACATATAATATTCCTGATACCATGCTTATTTTTCATATTACTGGTCCATAAAATTATTTTAAAATTTTCGTTGATGAAATATTTTTTTAATAATTGTTCCAAGTTTCATACGAAAACTTTATTTTTCTTTTCCAAACAAACTAGATAGAATACATAAGTTATATACTAGAAAACTATTGATAAGCGTGAAGAACCCTCATCCCAAGAAACACGAAATAAGTTATGACGAAAAATATACGAAATTTTTTAATTCTTAAGAGATTGTGAGATAACTTCACGAAGGATGATCGAAAAAGTTTTTATTCTATTAAGTTACCGCAAAATTTCGATGTTACTTTTACATGGATCTTTCATAAGTAGTGGAGTAAGTCAAGTTTTATAAATTACAATGGAAACTTGAAAGTGATCTATTATGTAATAATGATAATGCATAAAAAGTTCAGGATGGTTTAAGACAGTACCGGAGTATTTATAAATACAATATTTCAGTGGTGTAAATTATTATTACGTGCTTGTAACAATTTTTGAGAAAGTCTTGTTAAATATAAATAATCTTAGTTTGCTCAAAGAACAAAGGTCTTTAAAATGTTCCCGAGGGAGGAACAGTAATACTTCCACACTTTCCATCTTCATGCGACAAAGTCTTTGTCTGTTGCTAGTAGAAACCAGTGACAGAAACATAAGACACGGCGTTCTGCGTTAAGTTTTAATTTGCCGGCGACGAAAATTCCGCGCACTGATACGACGGCGTCGAGTACGTTCGCAAGACGTTAAGGGCGTTGGGAGTGGGAGTTGTGGGCGGCGACGACCCACGTGTTGCATCGCAACTCGCGTTGCAAATTTTAGGACCGCTGGCATAAACACGTCTCCGCTTCCGACGCCGTGCTTCTACGCAGGTTCCGCGTGTCTCAAGGGACGAGTCTCACCGACCTGTAAAGAGTTTCCAACTCGTTAACGGGGATGCCGGATACGCAGCTGGGCAATTACGATACAGCGTTGGCGTGGGAGTTATGTCAAGGAGATTTTTTTATCTACGATTCTTGATTTTAAGAGACGTTGAGGAATGGTGTGTAAACAATGTAGTTACGAGATTGAAAACAGATTCATTGTTTGTTCACAAACAAAGCGTTGTTTTAGTTTTCTTTATGACTAATTTTCTTCATTAGAGAAACGTTTCGTCGTATCAACCAGAAACATCTTTTGGGAAAAATAAATCAATTTTAAAAGATTGCTTACCAACAATAGTTAAAGGTATTTAGGAATCTCAAGGATAAAATTTCCTTGTTGTAATCGTTTTAATTCATTACTAAGACTTTTTGAAAAGAAAATATTTTTTTTGGTTTTCGCTTTGAGCTTTGTGTTTTTACTTAATTCCTTTCCTTTTTTCACAATAGATTTATGATTCGTATATTATTAATACACTTAAAGAACTTATGTATCTATTGCTGTAAGAATTTATTATTCGACCAAAGGCGAAAATAAAAAATTTTGTTCCTCCCCCTTTAAAAAGTTCGGAGGACTCCCAAAGAAAAATAGCATTGTTTTCTCACTTAGAGATTATAACTTTATTACTTCAGTGGTATAGAAGAACCAAAATGTAATTTGAGACTAATTTGTATAATAACACTTTTCATAATGATATAATTTATTATTATTATTATTATTATTATTATATAAATAAAAATCTAGTAAGAATCCCAGGTAATAGTAGTTTCGGGTCTATTTGACAAAATAACAATATTAATAATTGTTATTATTATGTTGTTGTCAAATAGACCCGTAACGTTTTCATTCGTTACATTATAAGATTTTTTTAAATTCTTGATTCCATGTCGAAAACTTTTTCATAAGCAAATTTTATTTAGAGCTGCGTAGTTTATTGTCAGCATTCGACATTCGCAGAGTCTCTCGAGGTCCATTATACATCTTGAACATTTTAAAATTATTTCCATGAAGAATATATTTATTTACTAGAAGTATCAGTCACCGAAGAATAAAATACTTGAGTACCAATTTAGAGTAGATAGAATCAATGATGTCGAATGTTGTGTCAGAGCATACGGGAGAAGGCATAAGAGAACCACCTAAATTAGTCTGTAGATTCCGAGTGCCCTTCAGGACCCCACTGCACTCCGTGACTTTGCGACCTACAGTTTCGTTCTGAGCGAGGAGATGAAAATTATCACATGGATTCACAATGGTGGCTTCTGTTTTGGAAAAGATTATCAACGGAAGTGTCCGAGAGTTCCTAGTCCATCTTAGAAGAAAGGTGAGGGGTGTCTTATTGAACCCGCTACGATCCGCCATTTTACCCTTTCTTCTTCCATGCATGACCGATTGAGAACGAGAACTGGAGAAAACTCGAACATTCCATGACTTACAAACGAAATATTTTTTTCGTTAAAACAGTCTATTGATTTTGAAGGAAATAATTTTGTTTAGAACATTGTCCTCAATACTTTTTGACCCACATGTGACATGGAAAAAAATGGATTTAATTCCAGAAACATCTTTTTGTGACTCCAAATAACATGATTGAAAAAAGTATACTAATCCTGAAATAACTATATAAACAGAAAATTGATTTACTATGTTACCATTCTTCAATGAAGTGTCTTATAAGCTCGTATTTCTTATAAAATCCTGCTTCTCTTTTTTATGATGCTGGTTATTCCTGCATTCGGCGTTCAGAGTGCTCGAAGAGACCACAAAGGGAAATACGATATTGCGTAGTCCAGAAGGGGCAATAGCTGTCAGAAACCACGCTCCAACAATTTGCCACGAAGCTAAAACCAACCGTTTCTCCCCGTCCGATATATGGAATGTTACTCTACAAACATCCTGTGATCAGCCATAGTCTTACGTCAACTGCGAAAACCCTAGTCCTCCGAAGCAATTTCTATAACAAACAACAGCATGAAGTGTAATGCTCTTAATTAGCTGAAAATTCATAACTATACAGGAAATTAATGCTATGCGCCAACGAGTTGTAAAATAAGATAGAAAAATACGTTTTTGACACATGACATATGTAGAATAATGTGTAATTGTATGTATAATATTATTCGAAGAATGTGACCAGAAAATGGAAGAACATTTCGTCCTTAAATTACCTCACCAACCTAAGTTCAATTTTTAACAAAAAAACAACACATTAAGCCATACAAAGTACAATCTATATTAATGAATTTTTTTATGTATTCAATCGAAAAGAGTTTTTGTTTTCTTAGATGTGGGAGGAATTTAATAACGAAAATATTTTCCTATTCTTTCTAGTTCATGACTGTTCTGAAATCTATGCAATTAAGAAGAATATGGGAAAAAAATTTAATTCAGTTTTTGGATGTCATTTCAGCTCTCATTCCTCACAACTGTTCAGCTACATTACAAGTAATCTGATCCACCGTTTATAAGACTAAATTATTTTTGTCTTCCTCTTAACAAAAAATTGTGACACGATATAAAAGCTGTATGTTTGTGTAGTTGACACTATTAGAAAAAGTCACCAATATTTTGACTACCACACCAAACATTTCTTCACATATAAGATTCGATATGCTGGTAGTTTCTGAACATAACATAATTACAGCAAAGCGGTTCTCTAAGTTAAGAGAAGCTAAATTGCAAGAAAAACAATATCTTTAAAAAATTGACTCATTCTTCTCAATCCGTATACTCAATCAAGATTACTAGTCTCAAACGTCGTAACTTTCTTTTTGCTTCGATTACACCCTTAACTCTCTCCGGCCCCAATCGTTAGTGTCCCTTTTACCAGCACAACCCCCTTCTCGATTAGGGGAAAGTCCCGAATCGCATTCGCAGCGATCCATGGTCGTACACCGCTCTCGAGTCGACGCTGTGCTCTCGATCGCCCCTGATATCGTCACGATTTACTGCGTTGATTCCGCCCTCAACACGATGCAGCACGTCGGGGCGACGCTTTCCGACAAGGCGGCGGTCGAAGCTAGCGCCGCACTAGGCCGTCGACGCAAATAAAAATAAATCCTTCCGCCATTATGGCCCTCTGTCGTCCAAGACAATGTGGAGGATTTCGTTCCATTTATATTGATCTCGAGACCACAACATCGAGTAGATTCAACCACGACCACTATGAACAAGGGTCAGAATTGCATCAAATTTTATACGATTTAAATATATTCCTATTTGAATGAATTTCCGTTACTTGTGAGGCAAGCAATAATATTGATTCGTTGAGAATGGGACATTGTGGTAAATAGAGTTATGTGAAAACAATGTTAAGTCTAGTTTTTTTTAAGAATTCGATTGAAGTAGAATACCCGTAACATAAAACGTATGGTTCGTTTTTATCTAAATATATTTTATTAAAGATTGTTTCAGTGTTTGCAGTATCATAAGCTGTTTTTACTCAGAATACCTTAAATTTCTTTAGCACTACACTAGAGAATCGATTACTTCCAGCCACCACAATTACATCACCTAATACCTCTAAAGGTATATTCGGCATAATAAATATGCTTCAGAAAAAGTTGGATTATAGCATTTAGTTAACCACATAACGTAAATCGACCGCGGAGAATTTTATGAAGAGGAACAAACAGCATAAAAAATTGTAAATCACCTTGGAGCTCTTTCATCTGTATAAAACATTTAAACGAATGTTAAAATCGTGTAGGATGAAAAACCGATTATTCCTTCGGAATTTGCAAACACGCTTGAGAGGGATTTCAGGGACACGAAACTTCAAGGATAATATACGAGAAATTTATAACTCTCTGGTAGATTAGACTGAGTGATTCGATGGAATTAATCGTGAAGTTTATTCAACAATATTTACACGATATATAAATATTGTTGATATAAAAATAACAAGATAAATTCATTGTTGAATTTCATATCTATATGTCGACTGTGGTGAGTAATCATTGCTTGAAAAAGTGATAGCAAATCTCTAGAAAAGTTTATGCTATTTCTCACGAATTGCTGAAAATGTTTCCTGCAATACGCAGCTGATTCCGACATTCCACGTGATTCCTCGTGTTCTCTCGATCGCTTGACTCAAACGCTTTTCGGATCAGTGCCTATAGGAACGAGAGGGGAATGAATGGGATTGTACTTCACAAATATCAACTCACAAAGAGGTGGCATTCTTCATGTTCCTACATTCGCCCGAGATCAGTGTTGGATCTAGGGGGAGGCGGAGGGGGGGCTCAATAGGAGGGGGTATAGCCCCCTCCCCCCCATTGGACCTGAACTCACAGATAATTGAAGTTGATAAATGGGATACTTTGTGAAAATGTTTCCAGATTAATAAAGTTAAAACTACCAGATTAATTACTTTAATAAATAATTGTAATTGTTATTAATAATATCAGATTGTTAATTATTTATTTGATACATATTATTTAAAAATAATATTTATAAATTTTTTGTTGTAAAATCATAATTTGTAAACAAAAATGCTCCCCGATTAGCTCCCCCTCTTGATTACGGTCTAGATCCGCTATCTCGAGATGATATTCCGCACGGATGAATTAACTAGTTTTGCAAAACAGCAATAGCAAGTACTGTTTCATGTACATTGATAATTGTTTATAATAATAGTAAAGGATGTATCCGTCAAAGTATCGCGAGAGAATATTTTCGTGTTTACAAAACTTGCGATACTATGATGAAGAGTAATTTGCGATGAATACGTACAAAGCAATAATACTAAATTTAAAGTTTTTTCGGACTCAGGGCAACAAAATGACTTTAAAACTTACTATACTTAAAAATGTAATTATCATAAATTTCTTGATGTCCATAATTAAAACCTTTGTTCAAGCAGCAACATCGTAGTATCTGTTTTTATTTTTTTTCGACCACAGGATTTAGCAAAAATCTGAATTTTATCAACTTCAATTCAATTCAATAGGGAATTTTATTTACAATATTTACATTCTAAATTACATATGGCGAGGCTTTAGCCCTATTACCTTCTTAAGTCCTTTAATGCCGTGGGCTGTACGTTACACTCTCGATGAATTGTTCAGTTGCGTCTACATTTTTCATGGAAAGATTGATATTTTTATTTCCTGCTGCCGTAATATTAAATTTAGTTATGCATGGATAGAAAGTTCATTATTATTATATTACAAACTTTTGGCATACTGTAATAGTTTCTTAAATCTGAAATAGGTGCAACTGACTAATTCATTGAGCACCGTTGGAACCACGGAAAACCAATGGCCGGGACACAAAGCTGGAGGATGCATGAAGTTTCCTTCTCATCCCAAAAGTTAGAATCAAAACTCACATAGATCGAAATGAATTTGTGAATGCGTAGTATGATCGAAATAACCATATGGTGGATTGAGTACTGTCATGAAATCTTCGGTTACCGCGGTCAGTCTCTCGTAACCCATGTGTCGGCCATTCTTCTGTATTCTTCGCAAACCAGAAACATTTTGAGTATTGTTGTAATTTAAGACATTGTATTTAAATTTAACGACATGCTTTCATTGTTCATGTACTAATTAAAATTACTTTTTTCTGTGCAGGTGAGTTCAGAGAAAACACTTCTACACATTAAAAATGAATGGGTGAGTAAGAAACCTAATCCATACTAGATTTCTATGACTCTCAAAATCAGCAACTTCAGTGGATATTAGTGCATTCGTATACAGTGATACCTGATTTACAGAAGTCTCTATTTTTTAAACATCTGTATTGAGTATGTGGTTATGCGTTCTCAACTTTTTGAAGCTCTTCAGGAGAAAAGCTTCAAAACCATCCACCAAGTAATGTAGCCAGAGTTTCAGAGCGTGTAAAAATACTTTTAAAGCGAATCGTATCTGCCAATGACTCACTTTGCGATATTGAGGATAAACAACTTCGATCATATTACTACAAATGTTGCGATACAGGTTAAGTTACGTTAAGTTCTTTCCAAGGACACTTTTTGTGAAGATGCTTTGCTCTTCCGTCATACTTATCAAAAATGATGTATCACTACAAAAATTACATCTTGAACAGGAAGGACCCGAACCCAAAATTTCAACGATGCATTTGTCGTTATATTATTTGTTTTAAAAAAATAATTCAAATTAAGGTAAATTCCTAAATTTTCTTTCTAGGTACTCCTCAAGATTCCGTTCTAGATATTCCTTTCTAGGCATTCCTCACAGCTCGACACTTTGATGAAGAAAATATTTGGTTCAAAACCATCCACCAAGTTGACGGTACTCAACATAAACATCGGTTAAAAACCCGCAGTTAAAATTGAAATTATTGTAGGAAAGTAAATTACATTAATTATTAAATTTACTACGTTTATTTACCATACAAACGAAATACAGCACGAGCGTTGAAGATGCCACTTTCTGTTTTTTGTCATACTGTGCTCTCATGTTAGGATGACTCCAAAATCTTCACATTACATTACATATTATGTGTGTGAATATTAAAGAAAACGTACTTGAAGGAGTATAGGCTAAGGAAATAGTATAGACCAATATTTTTCGATGTGAACGAAAAAGACGGCAAAACATCAATAAAACTTTTTTACCACTATTATATAAAAAATTAATGTTTATGTTGAGTTGAAGTATTATGACGTTGAAAAATTGATGAATATATTTCAATGATTGAAGAAAATAACTTATAATATAGATATAATGTCATTCATCCGTAAATTGACAAGTTATGTTATTTTTTCTACTGAATTGTCTTTATGAAGAAAGGACTTGTCGAGTAAACTCACATAACTATCAACATGTCAAACTGAATTATCTTTCCTTTCCTCGATATCTGCAGTAAATAAATTCCCATTCTGCGGCTGACAAGTGTGCTACAAAGACCGCCCACCCAACAAAAAGATTTCCCGCTCTTTGATGATTGAACAACGCGCTATTCATTTCCGTCCCAAAGTGAAATGTGAGTTGGACATTCCATATTACTGCGGATGATCTTTACATTTCACCATAGAACACACAATTCGTAGATTCCTATTACAAATAAATAAAATGATTAAGAAGCAAAATACTCGTACTTCTGCAACGTGCAACAAAATATTGAGCGATAAAAAAATTTGCGGAGGTGTCAACTATGTTCGAGCATAAATATCCATAAAAATACACAACCGTAATAATCTGCACAATTTATATAAAAACTTTATCAAAAAACGGTGTTATTTTACTCGCATAATTTGCAAGTCACTTTGATATGAATGTACAACTAACTCAGGATCTTTATCTGCAATACAAGAGTGTCCGAAGAATTTACAACAAAGACAGCTTCAATTACAGTATAATTTCAGAATATTCTTTTCTACGGCCAAAGGACGTTTTCTGTTTGTGATTTGCCAGTCCCCGGGACTGTCAATTTGTTATCTCCCCATCTTATACATTGAGGAAAGAAATGGAATTAACAGATCTCTCGTCATATGCAGATACACAACCAACATGTGTAACACACAAACTAGAACGTACCTTAGTTAAACAACCGGAGAATAAATTTAAGTGAACAAGACCTTAAGAACAAGAGCTCCTGAGAAATTAAAGGAGCTCAGACAGATGTCGACGAACCCCTAAAAATTATCCCCTCTAACGAAAATGAAACACCTATCACGAAATTGTGAGGCTTGTGAATGGAAGTTGATTTTCAGTGAACAATAGAAATTTGACATTTTTGTTCTTTTGAAATACCCATTTTTATAAAACACATTATATTGTAAACTTACATTTAAGGAATAATTGTTATACTTATAACAAATTTCTTCACAATTTTAATTTGTGTAAATCTTGTGCAAGTACTGCAAATTTGCACAAATATCATGATTCAGTATACACCTAGAAACAGAGAACTCAACGTAAATCTTTAAATATATACTAACGGTATTTCGTATGGAGTATAAACCACGAATTCTACCCGTTGGTGCTTTTTCTCTCACCGATCGTTCCAGCACCAACATATTTGGGAAGTACATTGATTCAATGAAGAAAGGAAACTAATGATTTATATGTACTTAACATGCTGATTTCTGTCACATACTATTTACTAAACATTGCAAAGTATGTACACTAATATTCTGAAGAATGATTTAATAATTGAAAATAATAGGCTTTAGAGTTGAGTTAATTTTTTACGAACAGTTTGGGCAAGTTTTCCTTTCAATGACATTTGTGACGTCACTAGACTACCGAATTGCGCCAAGCACATATTATACGAACTATAGAGATGAGAGGAAAATGCGATACGAGACTCACTTGCTGCTACAGTAAGGAACTCTTACCACATAGGCAAAATGTATGTGAAGAATATACGTATATGAATTATTTATTCACTCTGTTATGGTTTGTAAACTTCGTAGAGTCTATGAGACGTACGCCTATCAATAAGTATTGGTTACATGATTCAACAATGACATTATCTGCTACAAACGGATAATTTGCTGACAAACCCAGGCGTTTATGGGAATGATAATCCTGATAACAAAAGCAGATGTTTCCCCACGTGTAATGTCAGATGACAAGCAGATGTTTCCCCACATTTAAGCCTAATNAGGAATGATAATCCTGATAACAAAAGCAGATGTTTCCCCACGTGTAATGTCAGATGACAAGCAGATGTTTCCCCACATTTAAGCCTAATTAAATCGAAATATTTCTCTGCAGCCATCGTGAAACGCATGTAGGGTAATTACGTTATTCAAACATCAACATTCCTCTCATGCCACGCATTTCTTTAACAAACACACCGCATGCAAAATGGCATGTTAATAATGCATGTGTTCTAATGCGTGGTTTAAATCAGGTGATTTTCATGAAAGGAGATCGCCGATAAGAGATGATAATTGGTATGTAGTTAGCAACTCAAATTACTTCAAATTTCATACTTTCGCCTCGTAAATACAAATTTTTAGTCACCCTTTCATTTAGAATATAGTACTGATCACTTTATATAAAATGTATAAAAACAAATTTTGAATAAACAAATTTACGAATTCATAAGTAAAATTGGCATTATCAGTGCAAGAAATTGAGAGAAATTCGTATTTTCAGCGTCAATTCAGCAAAATCCTCCTCTTCCTGGTATATATGTAATTTTTAAAAATATCTTATTAGTGTTGTGATTTCTTTGGTACTCACTTTCAACTTCCACTGAACTCATGATTTCTCTTGATTCATATTTAACTTTATTTTACTTCAGTAAAATTTGAAATGGTACCGTGAACTTTGCTAGGTCATGGCAATACATTAGTACTGCCAATTAGTGTTCTCATGAAAGAACTTTAAAGGGGATCAGCTCTATTGAAGTTATACGTATATGTGCACAATGCAAAGACCTTCAGAACTTCATAGAAGTAG
Source organism: Laupala kohalensis (assembly GCA_002313205.1). NCBI lineage: Eukaryota > Metazoa > Arthropoda > Insecta > Orthoptera > Trigonidiidae > Laupala > Laupala kohalensis. The sequence goes on from NNCF01126009.1 coordinate 465,202, forward strand.
ATAAGCGGAGTTTGGCCAACAGCGTTCGGAGTTTTCTAGTGGGTTCAATTAGTTCAGCACCAACTAATAAAGCTCGCACCAAATCGCGTTGGAGATACGAGGTCGGTGGTAAAGCTCCTCAACTTCGTCTCCAGGGACGGATCATAGAGAGCCCCTCTCTGGTGTAGTTGCTTGTGGGAAAGATAAAGGATATGGTGAGCACCGCTCATCAACAACGGGAGTATGAATCTCGCACTGCAATGGAAACGGTCGATGAAATGTTAAGAGAACGCTTCTGTAAGTTGAAGGCGCATTCGCCCAAGCGAATTTAGACCGCATGTATTTACAACAATACTTGAAAATTGTACATCATGAATCTAAGATAATAAGCCAAAGAGAGACGAGTTTTGAGGAATCAGGCAAAATTATTAAATTACTTTGACTCGACTGCTCATAAAATTTTAAATATACTCGTAAATGAAGTCATTCAAACTATATAGTAGTTAGTAAGATCTTCAAAACATATTTTGTTTGTTGTTTCGGCACCACCGAGATTTTCTTATTAGATTCAGTTTTTATATACTTGAAGTTTCTTAGAAAATACATATCTTAACTGAAAGCATCATGAAATTAGTCATTTATTAATCATTACAAGTAATTAGAGTGCAATGCGTTGAAATTACAATAAATCAAATTTATAAAAGCACAAATAACTCTAACGCTTTCAAGTTTCTACTTTTGGTATCTTAGCAACCCATGTTCCACTATATGTTAAATAGTATATTTAAAACCACTTCAAAGCTATCCAGTAAGTATAATATAAAAATTCATTATAAGAGTACTTTGATGCTGTTTTAATATCCTAGCATGTGAGAACTGTGAGTAAAAAAAGTTTGTGAAGGGACTAATTGCTTATCTGCTTGGGCATCTACACAATTGGTTCGCAAAGTGTCCGGAAGGGGCGCCTGCCTCGACGCTCTTGGATATAATCTCTCTTGGTCGCCAACCTTTCTGGCCTCACGGACTATCGTTTTAAATTCACCAGTCCACTGACTGAAGCTTTTAAGTTTAATACGTTAGTTATAAAATGACCACAAAAATTTATATTTACAAAGAAATTACATTTTTAACATAGCAAAAAGAAAAGGTCTTTTAATTACAAGAACATGTAAATACTTTTTTGATGAGACACATTCTTTTGATGCAACTTAAAACGAGTTTGCTATGTGTACATGTCGTATATGTGGTACTCTACCTTGTCGTATGTGTGGATTTTGTTTAAAACCTGATTAATATCAGGTTTTAAATATGTTTTTTTATTCGTCACATTTCAAAAGAAATAAATTAATTAAATATATTTATCATAAAAAAAACAACTCAAATATAGTTCGAATAAATTTCACAATATAATATGTATGCTATAATAAACTAGTTTTTTGAACAGAAGATTAAAAATTGCAATAATGTCCAGTTATTTTCTGCGCATCATCATTATTCTCTTGTGAACCACCGGTGACTGCTTAACTATGACACAAAATTTTTCAATTCAGAATAAACATGGACATTTTTCATCTTGAATATTTTTCTAGGTATGTGTGTAAATTAGTGACAATATGAATAATTGAATTGAATTTTCTGTGACATAGAAAGGTCATATTCGTATGACTTCTGATAACCTATTATCAAATCGATGTAAACACCAATTTTTAAATTTTAATGTAAGAAATATGTTTACAGTAATATAGCACTTAACACGATCTGTAACTTTTATATCTTCATTTACCTACTCCTTCAATTCAGATTTATGATAATATAATTTTAATGAAACTAATCTAGTATAAAAAAGTGAAAATTTCACAACACAACCATCTTTTTATGGCGAGGTGCCGCCAGTTCAACCTATAGATTAAGGGAACCGCTTGTTTCGGAACCATGTACAATCTTCTATTCTTTTTCCAAATACATGATGTCGGCAATAGTAGATGAACATGCCGCCGTGACCTCTTAACGGGAGACCATTTCTCTGTTTAGTTGATGTCACACTCAGAAAAGATAACAGCTGTATTCGTTGAAAAAGAACGCTTGTATTCATGTGATTTTCATTACTTGTAATTACCATGATGTTGGCGAACCCTAAAGCCTCAATTTAAAAAATTACATGTATGAAACAAGCAAAGTCATATTACAGGATCCATAGAGACTCTGATGTCGCACATAGATTAAGGCTGCAAGACGGATTGGCTGAGATCCTCCCGAAGTCGAGCGTGAAGTATCAAGACACTTCCCAGAGAGCCAGTCAAGGGTTCGAAGTGTCAAACTCGGGTGTCGAACCGAGTTCTAACTCGGTATCGGCACAAACGTATCGATAACCATAAAATATCGACCTGAAAGTAACGATATCACTCGAAATGGAGTACTTCAGTAAATAGACGATAAATTGCATAATCTACATGAATTCTTTGCATAGGATTAAATCTAACTATATTTAGTATTAAAGGAATGAAACACACAACAAAATAACATGGAACGGACCAAAAGTATCAAAACGAACGATAGAGGTATTTTATTTAAAAAAGGACAGACACTCAGAGTATTTGACAAAGGATTGTTATCGGATGATAAGTATCGGTATGAATGAAGTGCAGATGATTTGAATAGATAGGATTGACACACATAGAACTTGTAATCAGATCCAAATGTAAGAAAGAATGAAATAGTTTTATTTTAGGAAATAACGACCAATACCGAAAGTACTTGGCATCCGATGAAAAGCATCGGTACGAATCAAATGAAGATGAAGTTATTAAATGAGAAAGTACTTGGTATCGCCACAAAAGTATGTGTACGAACGAAGTTGAGATATTTTACGCAGTGGCGGATCTAGACCGTATTCAAGGGGAGTGAACTAACCGGGGAGAATGTTTGTATAAAAATTATGGTTTTACAACAAATTTTATCAATATTATCTTTAAATAAATTTATTAAATAAATAATCAACAATTGACAATCTAGTATTATTAATAACAATTATTTATTAAAGTTATTAACATGATATATTAATTTTATTAACATGGTATTATTAATAAAGAACGATTATATTATTAATAAGAATAACAATTATAACTAATAACAATTATTAATCAGATAACACTTTTACAAAGTATGCCATTTACAACTTCAATTTTATCTGTCAAGAGTTCAGGTCCAATAGCCCCCTTTGCCCCCACCCACATAGATCCACCACTGATTTTACATAACACGTATCGATACATACTCGGTACTTTTAATAATGCTAATAAAATAAATACGTAAATGTGAATACTTAGTTTCGTAATTTCTGGAAGTTCAAGTACAATTATCTAAAATTTGGGTTATTTTTAGATGTATGTATTTTCTGTCTGAAATGAATTCTTCAATATCCACGGTAGAACAATAAATTAATAAAGCAATTCGAAATAAATGTGAGTTCACTCGTTCTGAGAAGATAAATGTACATATTCCATAAGTTAGCAAAATATTTACATGTTAACTAACGTACATTTTGGACCGGGCAGTTAAATAGAGAAATCACGAGATGATTGTCATTCGGTGAACATGTTTGAAATAATAAAACATTCATTTCAATTTTTTATTCTGTGGGGATTAAATAAACAATGTTTTACTCTCATCTCAATTTCCATTGCATGCAAGAATATTATTATGTTTAATTGTGTGCTGGAACTTCCCTCCCCGTGATTTTAATTAACTCTCATGTTCTATCCCTTCATTACGTTCACTCTCATATCAACAAATCGACTTCATATAGTATGTAGTGTAGCAGCGACACGAATCCAGCATTAAGCATCGCGAAATAAAATGACTTACCATTGTAAATAAAGCATGGATACTTGTGGAGTACATATTGGGAAATAATGTTAATGAAACTAGTGGTTTGATAGAAATTATTGTAAGTAGAATGGAACATTCTATTGTGCAGATCATTGTGATCGCTTAATATTAAATATAACCTAAAATATCGATACAAAATTATTTTTGTTTACTATGATCTGAACTGATACTTGAATTCGTTATTTTAGTGTAATTTCTTTCCAATTTTGTCATCGGTCAGACGGCTGAAAATATTCTATATCGAACCATAAGATAATTCCTCTACTGCGATATTTTTCTACAGCATTAGTTTGTGAAAATTTAAGTATTTTCTGAAACCCAAATACTCAACACATTCCAAACATGTTGATATTTCAAGTTCAAATCACATTTCAAAAACCCAACATACAAATAACTTGAGTTGTCATTGGTAGATATCGCGAGGAATTCTATGGGGCAGCAGCTCGAGAATGCTTGTAAGCTGAACGCCGAGAATGGCGAGCAAAGCAGTCATACGGGATTAGTAAATAAACATGGAGAAAAACATCGCACCGCTCTGTAACGGGATATGACGAGAGCGAATGTTCGCAGGTTAGGAGTACACATTCAACCCAAGTGCAAACTGCATCAATTTGTAAAGGGTTAGATATCGTTTGGGTTTGGGGTGCGCCGGTTCTTTTCGAAATTGAATAATCGATAGTAATTAGTATCTTTGATTGAACGGTTCAAGAAATGCAGTATGAAATTGAATATCTCTGAAATGTGATAATGTCGCGTTGCAGCTTAATATTGAGCGGGAAAGTGTAAATACGCTCATTTCACACACTTCCTGTACACAAGGTTAATTCTCTATAACAAGATTTACAAGGTTGTAGTGGTCTTGGAGTAGCGCCGCTATCAGCTAAGTTTCTGGCGAATAATGTGTAGCGAAGACTTCCAAATAAAGCGAGACAAAGTGAATTCGACCGTTTGTTATGTGGTAGAAAAACAATTTATCTCGCGTGACTATAGTCTTACCAAACGCTGGCAGCTTAATGACTCGCCGGTCAATCGTCGAAGTCGTGACAAGCCACTCTGTTCTTACACAACAACAACAACAACGCAGAATCCTATTTGTTTATTCGGACAAATTTCGCGTCGCAGCCAGTGGGGTCCGAGAATAAGAACGTATTAAATTCGACCGAGCGATCTTAGTGATTTGGTGAAGCATATCATTTCAGGGCAAAGTTACGACTCATCAACGAGAAAGGAAATCACTACCACAAGCAAGCATCCTGTGCGAAGCTTCGCAGCTGCGATGTAACTTCTCTATAGACTCTCTATACCACCACTCTACGGCCACAGAGCTGACATGAACTGTCGCTGAGCACTGCGTCTAGAGAGGATACAACAGAGGAGTCAAAGCAAGGACCGTGTTTACTCGCAACCACATCGAGCATTCAGTTCAATATTATTCAGCTGTGAATACGACTGTTGTTTCACAACCCACCGGACGACTTAGTCTTTCCCAAACATGTGCGCGTCTCTTGCGCGAAATTCCGCCCGATCATGCGTCCATTTGTTTGTGGGAGAGTTGTGCAGAGGAAACGTGTAACAAGAGCTTACAGCAATTGATTGTCAGCATTAAAACAGTGATCCTAACTTTTTTTCGCAACGGAACACTTTACGTACATACAGCCCATAATACATTTTTTTTAAATTAATACTTTATGTAATTGTTTCATTATATTAAATATGAAGTGTTTACTGAACGAACAACCAAGGAGGTTTTTTTTTTTACAAAATATTAAAGTTTTGAAGTAGAGTAACCTTTCCTCAAGGACCTCCTTAATATTTTATATCAAGGATCAAAGTCTAAAATGGTCACTGAACGAATATATTGTTTAATCACAAACTCCTCGAGACATGCTTAACAAAATTACACTTCCTTCACTTAGCGCCATCTTTCGCGACGGAATATGAGGTCTGTCGCATCAGAGTAGAAGTGCCCACCCCCACAAACCCTGTGACACAGACTTCTTCGTTCCCAAATATCTTGATCCAGAGACCATAATAACATCCTTATCCTCCGTATTCCGAATAATTCGCCTACAAAATATTCCATACTGCAAAACTATTTTTTACCGAGCATGTAAAAGACAAAAAAAAATAGATTTTGGATTCTCCGCAAAATTTCAAGAAAAATTGAACCAAACAATAGCCATTTTCAAGCAATCCTTTTCCATTTATTTTATACGCAGAAGATGGAAATGCTGTTGTCAACATCAATATAGAATGCATGAAAATGGTTGTTTCTTTTGTAAAATTAGTTTGAGTACTATAAGGTAAGTCTTAAAAATGTGTGAGAAAGCATGTGCATTGGTTATGCACACAGGTTTTAAAAGTTAGGGTATATAAAAAAGATATGTCGTAAAATATTTCTAAAAATTTGCAATATTTTTCGGAAGTGAGTCAAAGTGAAGGGGGAGTAATTTTTTGGGGTGGTGGGGTCCTTGCAAATTTTTTTGGGGCGTAGCCAGCCGTCTTTCGGTATTTTACAGACTAGATTCCTAAAGATGATACCACCCTTGATTTGGTACATCTTCACCACTAACTAGTTTTGAACTCTTTTGATATAGTGCATAAATAAGATCCATGGGATAAATAATTGAGGTTATAATTCGGTTGAGAGGGATTATTCTCCTACTTCTATTCCAAACTTAAAAGAAAAAAAATTGAACCGCTTGTGATAAATATGCTTAAATACAAAGGATACACGATATGAAAATCAAAAATTAAAACGTTTCGTGCGTTAACAACTACTCAAAATACGAATTATGAATGAAATTGACTCACCTGTTTAGCTAGTACAGCTGCGCACAGATGCACGGACAGACGGTAGTCGAATTTCAAAAAAAAAAAGAAGAATGTTCATCACCTATATCCATTTTACTTATAAATGATAAAGTTAAATGAGATTAAAATATAATACATAATTAGGTTTCTAATTATCTTTTAACAGCTACAAATTAGGAACGTGGTAGAATAGAGTTTGAATTTTGAAAATTTTCAAAGGACCGTGTTTAGATTCCATAAATATATTCATATACGCTAAACTCAGATTTCGAGGTTTCTTACGATTCATCGGATTATTTCACCGGATACATATCCCCTACTTCACATGTAAATTATAAAAAGAAAGAGGATAAAGCAATTACAATACAATTTGTCACTCGATTTTAAGAAACATAGATCAGGAAAATCCTCAAGAAAAATGATCAGTAACAATTATTTTGCAATTGCATGATTTGTAACAAGTATATGTGTGCGTGGCTGCATATATTCATGAACGAAATTTATTTTAAAGAATCCAATATCAACTAACAATTCGAGAAACGACAGTTTTTATTTCACTTCTTTTCTTACCTTAAATGACTCGCAGTAACGGTTAACTCTTTCGCAGACTACGACTCACAAGGTCCACAACCGTTGCACATCGCTTAAGATATTTTGATTATGACATTATTTTTAAATTTGTTTTTGGGAAATTTCTATCCACTTGTCATATCTAATAGTTTATTACTCAAAAGAAACGCAAGAACAATTATCAGCACAATAAAAATTGGTTAATTCAATATAAATAGGGGAAAAATGAAAAAGCTCTTAGATTCCCGCCCAGCAAAATATGGAATAAAAGACAATATGCAAAATTCAGCTCCGACCTCTATCATGCACAGTAAACGTATACACTGAAGGCAAAGCAATGAATCTTCAATGCAACGCTGTGTTCTAGATTGTCCGTCTGCTGAGTAATCGTAACAATGCAAGATAAAGAGACAGGTATCTGTTGTCACTTCTTGGTTTACGCGAAGGCGATGAGTCTTCCGGTCTTTTGATTGACATGAAATGACCCCCCGACCCGTATCCTACGCTCACATATCCTTATTCAGAGGTCTAGATCTCTGCGCGGCATGACGTTTTACGATTTATTCATCAGTTTCGAAAAGGAGCTGAAAATATTTATCAAGTTAAAATTTCCGTATATTTTGAATATTAATACATTGTTATGATTATTTTTTTAATATATGGTATTTTTAAAATTATTTAACTCTTAAATAGTCCAAACTTAAAAAAAACTCCATTTTTTCGAACCCACCCAAAACAATTTCAATGATGCAGTTTTTGCTACACCCCCCCCCCCCTGTGGGCACCCCAGCATCAATGAATGCAACTCATATCGTCAGTTCAATATACTACAACTTAATATCCCGTAATTGGAAGTTTTGAGAAAGACGTGTTCCATATTTTCTCAGATGTCTTCACCTCCATGTTTGATGGTTTTAATTTAGAGTTACTTCATTATATACGCTCTATGACTAAGTAGTCAAGTTATAGCAGTGTATAGACGGTTCTAAGTTATCTTTGGATCATGTTTCCCAACAAAATTCGTCAAACCCTATCAGTTTTCAATATGTGTATTCCATCATAAAACATGAAATTCAGTACTGAAAATAAAATTATAAATATTTCTTGATTGTATTATTGTAACTGTTACATTAGCGATGGAGTACACAAGTACACCAATATAAATTACCCAACGCTCTAAACATTAAGGTATTAATGATATATGAAATACGATTTCGTGATGTTTCATTCCATGCAACTGATGAGATTTAATAGACCTTAACCAAGCTCATTCTGTGGAAAAATCTTTGTTTTAAACATCAAAATTACTCCATTCTAATCAATTATTTTTTACCTTGTCTTTCACATTGTTCATTACTCCATAGGTATTGGGAATCAGAGTTGTCTCAGAATATTCTCAAGATGCTACTTCTAAAAGATATCTTATTGTATATTAGTGTAAAAAACCATTATGCTATGGGGTGGAGTTTATATTTGCGTGAAAAACAGTTTATCGTGCTCTTTAAGCTGGATAGATAAAGTTCACGAATTAATATCTGTTGAAATTGAAGGTAATTCAGGGAAAACTCTAGAAATAACAGGAATATATAGAGTTCCAAGTGGTGATATGCGCATGTTAGAAATAATTGTTAATAAAATGGTTCTCAATTCAAATATATCTAGAAATAGCATTATCGGCGGGGATCTTAAATTACCACATGTTGACTAGAAGGGTGACTCAGCATTAGCAACGCACAATCATTAGTAAACAATCTTGTTTGGGATTGTGGCTACTGTCAAGTAGTGAAGCAACCGACATAAGGGGACAACGCTATTCTCGATGTTTTCCTCGTACGACCTGAGGAAGAGCTTATCTCTTGCAACACTGTAGACGGTATAAAAAACCACCGTGCGGTTATCTTAAAAGTCCAATAGGCTAATTCTCAAATATCTAGACCACAGGATAGAATAATTTATCAATATAATAAAACAAACGTACCATATTTCCAGTTTTTTCTACGTAAAAATAACGCGAGATGGGTTGGTACGGAAAACTCTGTGGAAGAAATTTGGAAACTTTAAGAATATAATATTTAAGAGTATTGAAAAATTTGTTCCCCATAAAAAATTAAAAAACAATCCTGAGCCTGAATACTATAATAGTTACATTAGACGTTTGAAAGCCAAAGTAAGAAAAGCGTATAAAAATCGAAAGAAATGGACTGACTAACAAAATAATTACAAATTTGTCTTTACACAGTTATTAGTAGCAAAGATAAATGATCAAGAGTATTTTCTACAAAAAAATTCAAAATAAAGACAACTGTTGGTCGCAATTTTATAAATACCTGAAAAGACGGAAAGGGTATAAAGAAAGTACACCCGCAACGGTGTAATCTACACAGAACCAATGTTTTCAATTCATATTACTTGTCGGTTTTTGGCATTTCCTCTATTAACGACAGTTTAAATTTGGTAAATAATTCCCATATAAATACTTTTGTTCTAAATACTAGGATGCTGCGAAGCGAATTTCTAAGATTAAGAATAAAAAACAATCGGTCACGACAAAATTCCAGGGGATTTACTTAAACTTGGTGGGGAGGCCATGATTCCGTACCTAGTCAGGGTTTTTTGATATTACATTAAATAATTCTTCATTACTACGGGACTGATAAAAGGTTATCATGGTAGCAATTCACAAAGGAGGTGATAGCTCATTAGTTAGTAATTATCGACCAATTAGCTTAACCTCCGTAGTATGTAAACAGATGGAACATATTATTTATTTATTATTTTATTAGTAATCTGTAAAGACCCTGTACCTTATTCCTAAAGTCAGGGTTTTATTGCCAAAATTCAAGTGTTACATCTTTCCTAACACATCTATCAAAAGTTTCTTTATCTAACATATTATTGCTGGCTGTTTGAAAAAAATAATTTTCTACATTCTACTCAACACGGTTTTAGATCCGGGTACTCATGTGAGAGTCAACTTATTTCCGTTTGCCAGGACTTAGCTGTGTCACTAGACGAGGGGGAGAGAACTGATGCAATAGTTATTGATTTATCAAAAGTGTTCGATTTAGTGCCACATGACCGTGTTCTTGCAAAAATCGCGTAGTCAGAAATTGGTCCGCGTGTTGTCAAATGGATTTGTGTATTTCTGCGGGATCGGTCACAACAAGTTGGAATAGATGGGTGAACCTCTAAAGAAATCGCGGTGACATCAGGAGTTCACAGGGAAGTTTTTTGTCCACTTCTCTTCCTTGCACATATTAACGATATATCAGAGCCCATTAATTCGATAGTGCGTTTATTTGCAGATGACTGTATCATATATGGGAATATTAAAGAAGACAGAAACCGAAATGTTACAGAGCGATCTAAACGAATTTTGGAAATGGGCTGAGACGAATAAAATGAAAATAAACCCTTCAAAAAGTAGATCTTTGTTTTTCAAGATCAAAAATAAAACCTGCTCTGAAATATTCATGAAATCATCAGATTATTCCTGAAGTTTCATGCTGTAAATACTTAGGTGTTATAATTTCTCGTGACTTAAATCGGACAGAACATGTTAAATACACAACGCAGAAAGCTTGGAGAGTGCTGAACTTTGTAAGATGCGTACTTAGAAAAGGGAACTCGAAATCTGAAAGCTTGTCACACACTTCATTAGTTCGACCTATACTGGAGTACGGAGCTGCTTGCTGGGATCCGAATAGGGAGGGTCAGATCAATGAATTAGATCGGATACAAAGAAATACTGTAAAATATGTTAGGGACAACATACGTAATATTAATTTAGAGTGGGGCACACTTTCCAATCGAAGAAAGTTAGCGCTCTTTGTGTTCTCTTTAAAGCCTACATGGAAGAGCCTGTGTGGAGATCAGTGAACGCTAGGCTACACAAACCAAATTACATTAGTCGCAAGCGTGAAATAAAATGTAGGAAACAAAACGGATGTAGGTAAATACTCTTTTGTGAATAGAACCATTGTAGACTGGAATAACTTACCTGCAGCAACACTTTCGAACTTAACAAAAAGAGTTGAATGTTTCCGCAACCGCCTTCTTGCTTAGTAGAATAGGATCATATGTGAAGTGTAGTGAAGTGTAGTGAGGCGATTGGAGTCTAAGGATATAGAAGATGCTCCGAGGGAGTAGTAATAGTGAAGTGTAGTGATGTGTAGTGAATTGATTCTCAGCAACCCTCTTTTGGTTTTTTTTCTAGTTATTAATTTCTTTTATTTATGTTATAGCAATTACTTTTACGTTAAGGGTATAGGAGGAGGGATGACATATGTGAGTATGTTGAGCGTTATAGGTATGGGTGTGTTTCCGTAACTGTTTGTAATATGTTTATGTATGTATGTGAATATACACACATATAAGCCTCATGTAGATAATTAATTTCTTAAATCTAATTTCTTTCTCGTTGTAACCATGTGTAGCAATTTTCTAAGCATTTTATTCTGGTTCTATGTGTACTTTATTGACATTTTTATAGATATTGATGATTTGTTTTTTATCCTCATTATTGTATTAAGTATGTCTTCTTGTCTATCTACATCCGAGCATTGCTCACTAGCATAGTAATAAATTATTATTATAAGTATTTTCCTTCTGAGAACCATTTGAGTTCTAAGAAGAAACGTAACCACATCCCGTAACCTCAGGCTCTTATAACGCGTTATTTTGAGCCACGATACTCAGCTTGAGAAGCCCACAGTGAATATTAGTTGAAGTCACCATTCCTCGAAGGACGCGTGGACTTGGTTTAACTCTGGTTGTGAAGAAAGCACGATGATGTGAACAAAATAGCTAGACTCGCAAGATATTTGCTTATTCAATGTTAATCACGTATTTTTTTTCAAAATATATACACCAAATTAGAGTAAATATTGTTTACGCGAATTAAAATGATATTTGAAATTCACCTCACTTCACCCAAAGAGCCCTTTCTACTGATTCCACCACATCTCGCGAATCAGAGTGTTGTCAGTAGTATTTCGAAACACTCACCTCATGGAGGTGTGTTACAATACATAGCATTCGACAATTTTCTATTTTTTTTAGCATTTGTAAACGGGAAATCTAGCGTGCTATTGAAGCTTATCTACATGGAGCGATAGGAGGTAGGAGTTGGGTGGGTGGTAGGTCATTTTTAGTAGGTGGGCCGGTTAGCTGGGTTTACCAAAAACTTGGCCCACGTGGAGAGGTTAGTAGGAATAGTTAGAGTTATTGGTACAAGGAGCAGGAGGAGGTGAACCTCAGCTATATGAACTGAGCCATTAATGTGAAAAGCTACAAATGTTTTCTGGCCCCACTGGGAATTGAACCCGGGATGACGTGGTGAAGAGCAAGAACGCTAGAAGCGATGCCACCGGTGAGGCTAACAGGAAACCGGAGTAACTCGATGACGATGAAGCATGCTAGCCCCTGAGCCACCGGAGAGGCAACCACCTGTTTTGGTTAAAAGATGAGAAGTATAGGTGCACCACATTTGTAAAATGTTGCCAAAAGAAATCATCTGGAGACCATTACATTAATTGTTTTTAGATGTGAGAGTACGTTATCGTGTCGCACGCTACTTTTTGGTTACACTACGTCTAAGAAACAAATATAACCTTTTTTCAATATCCACTGCGTGAAGCGACCGTTTGCGGATCGGATCTTAACACCTTCGATTGAGTTCACGTTAACCTAGCGCTGGCAGAGGAAGGTGTTAAATCCCCACGTTTGAATGAGAGTGTGCCTTCCCTTCACGTGATTTCGCACCTATTAGCGCGAATATTCGTCGCGTTATTCTTCGAAAACCAATACTGATATGTATCTTGTTTGACCTAGTAAATACAAGTTTTTCTTAACGAGAACACGCTAAACTTCTCCTATGTGCACCAATAACAGAGTGAAACTAGATTTTTTTTTTCAAAACCAATTTATTATTAATATGATCCAGCAATACTGAAAATAAAAATTACGAATCAGCGAATCATGGTACATTTGATGTTAAGTTGAATCCAATAGAATCTTCCAAACACAAATTAACTCGTACAAACTCAATGTTAAGGATGGGAGTCATGAAACCCAGGTGAAAGAATCTTTGCGACTCCGAGCAAGAGAATAATGGTTACAATAAATAAATGCGCTCGCCAGCTTTATGTTTAGGAAGAATTATTTAAAAAATAAATAGTTATTACAAAATCCGAGTTTATTATAACTCATGTTAGTAATTAATCATTTTTATTGTGTTAATTGATTTAACATCTTCTAAACCTTGATGCAGAGCTTGGACCGGAGACGTCTGAGAAAGAGTTCGGGCTTGTGAATCCCAGGAGAACGGGTCCCGCTGTGGGAACCGGCCGAAGAGGGCGCGAGCTGATCGATCATTGGGGAAAGGCGCTGATTCCTCGGAAAGAATGGAAGTAGAGCGAAGTGACAGAGCGCTCAGTGCCCTCAGGCGAACTCACGAAGCAGCTCAGATCGAGAGGAGCACGAGGAAATTGAATGTGAAAGATAGCCAAGATTTAAAATGGAAGAAAAGAGGGAGAGTGATACTTATTAGGTTTATAAGGAAGGGTCTTCCTCTCTCCTAGGGTACTGAGATTAATATATTGTTCTAAAAAGTCATCCAATTACTATTAAACCAGTACATTGGTAATAATATGAACCGGATTCCAATCTCACTAATTGCTTCAGAATTAGAAACTCCGTCTTATCGTGTATAGACGCATACGAGTTAGTCTTCTCTAGGTAATGTTATATAATAAGTAAATATATAAATAATGCAATAATACGTGATAAAGTAAGTAAAAGTGACAAAGGCCCGGAAATCAGGTCTGGGAAGTCCGATACGCGGTTCCATACTCATTTTCATCTGTCTCGAAGTGTACATGGACGAAGTGTTCCAATAAAAAGATACTTATTTGGCATTACGCAGTGCAAAGGTCCATCTGAATCACAGAATCACGGAGTGAAAAGATATTCTAACTCGATTAGTTTTCCTTGGTGCTAAAAACGATTTCGTTTCAAATATATTAAGACTGTAAAATTCCTGACAAAAATAATTTTTCCCCTTCACAGGCAAGAAATACTATAATATATTGATATAAGATAACAGAACTCGGTTTCAACTAAGCTTTCCACTAAATTGAGAACGTCGGCATAGAACTAAGAAATTATTTTCGAAAAATATAACCACTTTCGTATTTTTCCTGGATGTGAGTGATTTTGAAAGGAAAGTGATGGATCCTGGAAAGTAAATAGGTATATCTGATATTTGTAAACATTTATTTGGATCTTACAGCAGAGGTGACTTGAGACGTACAGGTGAGACATTTTACGATTCGTAATCATACCGTTTTTGAGAAAGGATTTCAACAAGGTTCTCCCATTCCCCACCTTTTATTATAATTCAAGTATTACAATTCAATCTTCACTTAATTCATGTATCATCTACCTTAAAAACCCAGAATTAAAATCCGGCTCGCTAGTTGTTCCTCTGACACAAGATACTCGTAGTACACTTTGATGTTAAAAGTATACCAATTGGTAAAACATAATCAGTGGAGTCTCGACTCTTATTTCTGATGCACAGAAAAACGTTCAATCTTCCGGAAGAAACAAATGAAAACTGGTTTATTTTCAATTTAAAAAATCATATTTTATGTTTGCAAATAATTTAAATATTCAAGTAATAAAGAGGCTTGGTTAAGAAAAAAATTATATACAGGATTGATAATTCAGCCATTTAATTTATGGTCCACTAATTTCCATTGTGTACCGTTCTTCCTCAGCCATCGTGAATTCATTGTAACGTATTTTTCGTTTTTTTTACCATGATAATATTACCGTATTGTGAGCGCAAATTTATGGATCCAATTTATTTTTTAAACAATCAGTGCTTATGAAACCGGAATCGTAAAAGAGTTAAGAGACAACATTTTCTTGAGTAGAGTTCAATGGGGAGAAGAATACATTCCTTATGAATGAAACAAAATGCTCGAAACGTAAAATGTTCAGCACAAAAGGTTTTTTGATTGACTAATTGTGTTATGTTCACTGTTGTTAATGTGTTCAAGTTATATGAAGCATTAACAAAATAAAATATTTAATATATGAAGTGATAATTAAATTGAACTCACCAGAGAAAATGATTAATAATTACAACGTATTTGCCTTTGGATTTCATTGAATAAGACTTTATTTATGTTTTCTTCTCGCTTTATCTCTTTATAGTTTCCGATATATTTCTGAAGTATCGTCTAGTGCATTTGTCAATTGCATTTGTCAATTGCTTCATTTACCTTCTTTAACAGAGTACTGCGCATAATAATTGATTAAAAGAAAATAATTATTTTATCATATATTTTTCTCTTTTCTCCTATCTTTAATACCTATTTTTGTCCTCTATAGTGGCACTGTTGACTGCAATATCTGTGTAACACTATTGCGAACCGACTTTCTTTCCCGTGCCTTGACCAGATTTGATGTAACGGTCCCTGTCTTATTTTCGGAGAGTGAAGTAATATCTTGTCCCCTAAGTTGTCATACGTCTTTAATTGCTGTTTCGACGATGAATTATTCTTTTAGTGTCATTCATGTCGAAATTATGAAGTTGTTGCACAGATTGCACTAGATCGAATTGGGAAACAAAATTCCATCAATCTCTGAGAAACCCATTGGAGATTCACTGTGGCAAAAGTGATCGGACGCCGCTTTGAAGAAGTTTTCGTGCGGGAAGCAAGTTCCAGTTGTGATCTGATTGTGAGTCTATAGGACGAAGCTACATCGCAGAGCGAACCTCATGAAAGGAGACTCGAACGCTTGAAGTGGTCGACTTCGTAGAATGGCTTTCAGGGTGACCCTAAGTGCAAGCCTCGTTTGCTCTTAGGGATTGGAAACTTGGTTTAGTCCCCTCATTTCACAGACGAACTACAGTGTTTCGAAACGACAAGAAAGATAGGGGAGGATATAGATGAATGAAGAGGAATTAAAAGTTTGTGATAAACATTCAAGAAACAAATTGTCAACATATTTAGCCTCAGCCTGGACAATAAGATGGAAGAATAGCACCAAAGGACGATTAACATATAAATATATACCAGACTTGCGGTATGCAATGAAGAATAAGAAATGGTTTGAACCACTAAAAATTGTAATATAATTCTTAACAGGACACAAGGACTTCGAACAATATTTGAAATGATTTCGTTAGAGAGATGAAGGAGGAGCGGATGTGGAGCGGATGAAGAAAACACGGATCACCTGTTAAGAGATTGCCCTTAATATGCACCACAACGGGCTCGTTATTTTCGAGAATATTGAAAATACGACGTACTATTGACTAAAATAAGCGAGAAATTAATGGAGAAAGAAAGAAAATATTAAGTTTTCGTGACATGTGAGCCAAATTGGAAGTAATCAGTCTTACCGAAGGGATCGTAAATATACCTACGCCTCTTCGCTGGCGGTAATGAGCAACGCCTAGTACCACCAAGTTGTGCAGCGCAATGACCGGAAGCGCAAACAGAGAAGAAAATGTTGATAGTTCCTTGTATTGGTCTAGCAACATAGACAAAGAGGCTGAGAATAGTCTTTAGGATGACTATTTTGCTTGATTTTATGACAATTTTTAAGTTGGTGATTGTTTCAAATAACAATTTAGAATGTAGTTTTCCGAAAGGAAAAACGTTTAAATCGCTAAAAATAAAGTATGCTGTCATTTAAGTGAAATTTTGTGTTCGTAGGAAATTGAACAAGAAGCACAAAATAATATGAAACCGCATTTGGTAAAGTGGTCTCGTATTGAAGGTGTATTAGTTGTTAAGGGATTATATTAATTAATAAAATAACTTATCAAAAGCGGCAAAATTTCAGATGGGCTTTCAGGCGCGGATACAAGGGGGAGTCAAAGGGGTCATAACCCCCCCCCCCTAAAACCCACAGAGAATGTTTCTAGTCGCGCAAAAGTACTTATGATTTTCTAAAAGGTTGACGCATTTTAACGATTTTTAATCAATTATAAGTACTGCAGTATATTTTTAAAAACGATTTTGTAACGCACAATGTGCCATACCCAGTCCGACAAAGTTGTAGTGGCGGCGATGGTGAGCCTTTATGGTTGTGAGAGTAGATATTGACGCGAATGACATGATACGCTCATGGGAAGAGAGTCATCTTCGGAGGTTCATGAGTTTATGAATGGCGATTGTGTTTTAGCGTAGGTGCGTACGAGGACGGGGTCGCTTAAAGACCTGAAAACCCATCCCCCTGCTCTAGTATCAATTGAAGAATTATTCTGTTAAACGAAAAAAACTGTATCAAATCGAAACTACATAGAGCTTAATTTTACGATCATAATTGATTTAATCATTTATAGACATATATGAAGGTTATGCAAATTCTCCGACTTCGAGTAAACTATCTGAATTTTTGACGAACCCAGGTTTCAGACACGAATTTTCCGATATACCAGGGCCTCTGTAAGTGTCACAACACAGAAGATCAGCTTACATTCTGAAACGTCCTTCTCAACCTTCCTCTCAGGGGTTAACACTTCCTTCATGCGGACGTGTTTGCATAACTCTTTGGCATTGAGGTGATATCAAGAATATTTCTTATTCATCCAAATACATTAAGACATTTTTAGTACCCTCGGGCGGGGTTCCTTTCTGATAGGACTCTCATTTGTGATTCATAGGGACGATTTTCTATTAGAAGAGGTTTTTCGTAATATGTATGCTTTCATGCTGCTTTAATGCTAGACGGTTATTCATTCAGTTGGTTAAGAAAGACTCATTTATTTTTCAGTTCATCGTCACATTCTTCTTGCCATTATTCGCAGAATTACTAAGAGCGTGAAGAGGCGCCAAGATTGTGTATTATAAATATGTACCTTCAATAATTCCAAACTGTTCGTTAGTTTCTGGTTTGAGCTTAATTGAAACTGAAAAATAAATTGAAAATAAATTGAAGTTAGATTATTAACATGATGTTTTAATTTGAAACTTGTACTTCAATATTCATAAACCATTTTTCAGGCTCTTAGAGTTAGTGCTTTGGAATAGTGTTATCAAGAAATTGGATTTTTTAGTTTTTTAATCTTGTCTAGAAAGTTTACGTAACACGCATCGATTAAAATTTAAAAAAGGGTAAATATTTCGGTATTTTTTTCATGTTAGGGCAATTTTGAACATTTTTTGTTTAAATGGATTTTTGCCTACTCGGCCAAAGCCAGTGTCTCAAGAATTAGCAGTTTATTCAAATTTTGGGTTCAATAGAGAGGAACAGTCGTATACAGCACGTGTACTTAATTTTTCAAATCCGCAGCTTCAAATCTTTCACCTGTAATTTTGTTCTTGTCCTCGAAAAATTAAATTAAAAAAAGGTACCTTAAAAAGGTGAATAAATTTTTTCCATCTTTAATCACTAAAAATGTTTATCATCTATCACTTACCCCTACCTCACAAGAAAAGTAATCACGAAATTAGGGCGTTACTGTAGAGATATTCTTCTTAATTACATGACCTAAACTTACAATTTGCTTTAGAATTTTCAATTTTTTTCTGAGATTGGGATGTTTTCTGGAACGTATTATGCCCAAG
This sequence comes from Laupala kohalensis, assembly GCA_002313205.1. Taxonomy (NCBI): domain Eukaryota; kingdom Metazoa; phylum Arthropoda; class Insecta; order Orthoptera; family Trigonidiidae; genus Laupala; species Laupala kohalensis. Next base: position 484,044 of record NNCF01126009.1, read on the forward strand.
ACTATATTCTTTTGTTATGACCCCCCCCCTAAAATATTAGTCTCTATCCGCCCCTGCGGGCTTACCTAAGCGATGTGCAGTTAAAAATTTAGTGTATGCGTATCATTTTACAAAAGTAATATGTAAAAAATATAACGTGACAATATAATGCATCAATATTCTTTTGCACTTTATTGTCATGTTCTAGACTCCTGTTAAAAATAAATTTTTGTAATACTAATAAAGTTCTATTAAGTATTTGTTCAAACATTTATTACGAATTTATTATCTTCAATATCATAAGTCACCTATGGTTCGAGTGAAGTCGGAATAAAAAAAGTTACCACTTTCACTGCGAAATTTTGAGAATAAATAAAAATATACGTTGACCAAGTGCTGAACTCGGAATATTGTCAATACGATCCTCACAAGTTCAATACTCACTGACGAACCTTTAATATTCTCGAAAGATTTTGGGTAACAAACACAAAAAGCAATATTTTTTGGATGAGCAATGTAGGCATATTATCCCTCCCACTATGGACTGGCGATTGAGGCACTTATATTGAATGGCGATTTTTTGCATCCCTGACATAATACATCGATGCTTCAATGGATCGACTCAATTCATTTTTGAAATGATTAAAACCAGAAGCAATGTTGACTTCTATGCCGGCACGTAAAGTGAACCCTGAAATGTCTGAAATATAACTTTAGAAATTCGGCAGCAATGAAAAAGTTGAAAGATTCGATAAAAGGATACTCTCCATCTCAAAGAAAGGTGCAAGAAAAAAAAAAAAGAAATTGGTCAACTGGAAAATTGTGGACTTGGTACACCAAAGGGAACCCTCGTAAATGTTTTTAAGGTTTCACTTAATATCGACTCTTGCGAAGTTTTCCTTTCAATTAAGTAATATGGAAATTCTTCTTTAAGATAAGAGCATTCAACAATTTTCGATATTAAAATATTTTTATTTCTAAAACTTCTAAGAATTTAAAGCAAATTGTCAATTGAGATGGTCATATCTGCAAGTTCGAATTAATATATCCTCAAACGTAGGACCGCAGTCGGATATTTATTATTGGGTATACGGTCAGACGTCTCACCACAAATTTATTATTGTTAAATTTAAAGTGATTTGTCTATAAAACACTTAAAAGTTAGTCATATATGTATTTAATCAGTTAACAAGTGGTAAATTAACAAATCGGATGAAATACTTCTATTAACATATAGAAATATGATGAATTGACGGATCGCTGGGAACTCTGGGAACAAAACTAGAGACCATCCCGGTATAATACTTTAAGTGTTTACGAAAAAAAAAATTTATATCACCAGTACTCACAAAAATATCGAATTTATCTAGTACATATCGTTTTAGAAATATGATCGTTCGTGGAAAAGTAAAATATTTTCTTGTGTTATTTTTCCTTTATTTAAGGGATAAGTGTACACAGAAAATATTTATTTTCAATCCTAAATTACTGGAATACCAACTTTTGCATAAAAATGAGCCTTTTCTTCTACGCTTGAAATGTTGAACTCACAGTGGAAACACATTCAAATACGTAACATCCTCAGCCACCACTCACTCCACGCGCACGTGGAGCGCACAGAAAGAAATGACAGTCCTCCGAGACCATCGCCGTGTGGAAGGGGAACTAATGAAGAGTTAGTGGATGGGTTTTGTTTTGAGTAATAACACAGCGATTGGTGCTGAACTCTCCCGTGGGAACTTCAATGTGTTACGTTTTTCCGGTTACCGTCCATCCCCACTTCCCCACTTAAAAACCTGCGATTACCGATATGTAAGTGCTTTAACAGAACGCATTGTTCTCTTGAGAAACAAAAGAGAGAGGAATCGCCAGTAGATTTCACGAGAATGCTATAGATGGGAGAGAGGGGTGGTTTGAAAATTAGCGGTACACTAATACGGGCATTTGCATGGAACTCTTTTGTCTCTTAGTGCAATGCTTTTGATGAAACAGTCTGCTGCTGGATATAGAATGAAAAAAAAAGCACGTGTGGAATGTGGAAGAGACTGCAAACACGTGGGGAGTGTAGTGTGAATTCGTTTGTTTGTGAGAGGACATTCTGTCGGAAATTGTTCTTTGAATAGCATTCGTTAAGCACACACAAAGACAAGGATGAATATCACAGAAGAATTTGAATTCGAGAAAGAATTTGAATATATTTCAGAGAGATACATTATATCTAAGTAATGTAAGAAATGAATTTCAGGAGCGCCTATAGCGATGATCGATTTTCTAACCACATTCCAGCAAAATAAAGGAGAAGAAATTATATTCGTTATTCACAACAATCACTTTATAATTTTTATTTCTTAAAATTCAAAATAATTTCAACTACATATTCTTATTTTTCTGAATCACATAAATCTATAATTATACAATATTAATAAAATCATTTTTTAACTATCTAGTACATGAAGAGCAGAGTATTAATTTTTCAATTTTGTTTTAAATGGGGAGAAATATTTATTTTAAATATTGTGGATAAAATTAATAGCGTATGTTAACATTAAAAATATAATTCCCATATGTGACGCCAGTCTCCAATATGAAATGACTTAAAACTTATCGAAGTATATGGCTTATGGCGGGTTCAAATTTTCTTGCTGCAAGAGTTGTTCTACATCCTGTAGTTCTTAAAGAGAGGGTCACTTTATTCCTTGGATTAATGTTCTGATAAAAAATAATACTGATAACATGTCGAATGTTATTACCATCTGCCTCCGTACGTCTGTTTATCGGAAGGGCACCAACTGTTCAGAAGAACGGATGCAAAGATGGCACAAGCTCTTGGGTCGATAAAGTAGGTTAAAAGTCCCGACCTTCTTATCTCCTGACATCAAAAAATATATTTTATGGCCTCAATTGACTCAGAATATAAGTGCACTTGTCGAGACAATATTTGAAGGAGATTTACCCACTCATAGAAGTTTCAAATCAGAAGAAATAATCATTCTTGACATCTTTGTGATGCTCAAATTACAACGTCTGAAGTATCATTATAAAGAGACGGAGTTGAATGTCGTTCAATCGTCACGAATGAGAAGACAAGAGATACTTGTGTTACTAGTTAAGAACGTATTGTGCTTGCCTAAATTATAGATAATTTGCATACGTAAGAAATGATAATATGTAATAAGACTATTAATGTATATTCGAGAGTGATTGCACAATATTTTTGAATCGTGAAAATATCTTCAAACATTCTGATACTCATGAACAAACAAATTTTACTCTAATTGCAAATTGTAAAAAAATAATATTTTTAAATACTTTAGTCTGAGTAAGAACAAATGTAAACATATTGTAAAAATAGTGTGAATAATTCAAACCAAGTAAAAAATAACGAAAGGAAAAATCAAATATGGAAATAAGATAAATCCATTGATTGAGTAAGCTTTCTTTTCTCTATAAATTTAAACTTCAGTTTAAGTCGTTGTCATGACAATATATTCTTATTGAATTTGATTATTTTTCTGATTTATTTTTATCCGTAGTTTTCAAAATTCAGATTCTTTGAGGTAACGTAATTTTGATTTTAAAATTATTTTTACACATTTGAATCAGTTTGAAGTAATTTTCTTTTCAGAAATGTGTTAATTTTGTTCGATTTTATCTTTAGCTTCTTCTTTTAAATGTCCCAGACATTAGATTCTTAGATGTCTTTCCTTGATTCTCCGATTTTCGAAATTTTTCATTAGGTTTCTTCATTGGGTTCAGGTAATATGCTCCGGCTTGAGTTCTTGTCCCTAGGATTTTCTTATAATTTTTATATTGTTTATTGTTTTGAGATTGAAAGTTGAGTGTTCTCATTGATTGCCGAGTCAGATTTTATCATTCGAATAGTTACATTTTTAGTTATAAACATTCTTGATTAATTGAAAAGCAGTTTCCTTGTACTCAAATCTAATTTACTGTTGTTTGAATTTTCCGTAAACTATTCATTGAGATGGTTAAACTCATGTGGAATATTTTGACATCGCCAATTTTTAGTTTACATGGTATTGCTTTGTTATTTGTCTTGAACTTGGTTTTTGTAGCGCAACTTTGAGGTTCAATTTTTGTAGTCGTTTTAAAATAATTTTTGTTTAATGAATAATATACTTCAACAACAATATCACTGCTGATAACTTCGCATTTCTAAGGTAGAGAATCATCTTCCCACAAAGAAAAGTTTCTGATTTCGCTACAACTGCTCTCCGAGGCGAAAGCTTTTCCACGCCAATGAACTTCACTGCAGTCACAATAATATCTGCGAACGGCCGCTGTTTTCTCAGCTGTGCAAGTGTACCCTTCTAACTTGGCACGTGAAGGACGTAGCAAGTTCCAGGATGAAATTAAATTTGTATTCGTTCTTTTATCATCTCTAAACCAGAAAAGCAGTTCGCGTTTACGAAAGCGTTTCGACAACTGTCTCAGATCCTCTTTTTTAAAACGTCTTACACAACGATACGAAAAAGACACAGTTGCAAGGTCTAGAGAATGAGTCTTGAAAGTTGTATACAACAAACAACAATTGCACATATCTCTGTGAAACGCGACACTCGAATAAGGTAGGGGTGGGAAGATACGTCCAACGTCACTGTTTATTTTTATATTCTAAGAATCATGTAGTTTGCAAACATGCTCAAAAATGGTTCCTTGAAGCCCTTCAAAAGAACTGCTGTCTATTTTTAATTTCGGAATATTTAATATTCCTGGCCATTATTAGCAAGTCTCCGGTGAAACATTCGCGGGAGCGCTATCTTCAAAGTCTCTCGTATTATTAATGAGCAGAACCGCAATATTCAAAATCCTTGGCACCTTCTCAAAATTAAACAAAAAAGAAAAAAAAGAAAAGAAAAGGAAATTGAAACACGGATGAGAAAGCATTCCAAGGAGATACATAAACTTGTAACTTAATTTGTTGCTATATACGAGTATTGTTGTGAAATATTTACAAACGAGGAAAAGAAAAATCTTCCTCAAAATAAATAATATTTCTTTTTATATCTTCAATTCATTCCGAAATCAAAATATAAAATTCTTATGCAAGAAAATTATGTTTATTTTGATATTTTTGAAATTAATAATTATTGCAACATTTAATTCCTATAAATTTTGTCATAAAGCGGGATGAGAAAGATAAGAAATTGAGAAGAGAGACATGTATAATTTTTTTTTATGTTCCCAACCATACTTCATACGGATTGAAAGCCAGGAAAAAGTAATAATAAAAGAAATCCATTAACCCCAAATCACCTCGTGCTCCAGCGTGGCAATAAAAGGCAGAAAATACCATGAAGTTTACGACTTGGAAAGACGAGATAAGGGAGCTTAACGGAGTATAGAAGTAGACAAAGCAGTGTGGAGTATGCCCTTCGTCCTTCCATCCCCTTCACCAACAGTCCTGCTGGCTGACCCTGCAATGGTAGACGACAGCGTCTCTGCTCAGTAAGAACGCTAAATGACATGTCTGCCATTTGCACCAGTCCAATACGGACGGAAGCGGCCATCGAAGAGTTACGAAAACGTAGTAAGGCGGAAATCATGGTTCATTTCAAGAGTGGAATTATCGTCAGATAGGAAACGGTAGTATTCCTTTAAAAAGAAAGTTCATAATTCCAACAACTTCGTACATATTTTTGGAAAGCTGGATATTATTTGATTCGTACCTGTTAAAAGACTAGTGGGAGATTTTTTTTGATAATTATAAATATTTTTATTTAATGCAATCCGGTTATGTGTTTCTCATATGGTTTTATCGATCTTTTACTGACCCTTTACTGCATGACTTCCCTTGAAGCAAGTAAGGAACGGAAAATTTTATTGGTTCCAAATATCCGTATAATATTTATCGAACCATAAATAACTCGACATACGAAGAAAACGTTAATAGTATTTCAACATGAGTGTATTATGTAGGCATAAAAAATTCTGAAGAATTCGTGTGACAGTATGGCTCTTACTAATGATATCTCTGACGATACCACACGTCAGCCATTCTTGTTCTTTTATGTTAAGTATTTAATACATGAAGATGTCTGTAAGCATTTTACCACGATTAACGATATTGTTCGTTCTCGCTAATCCGCATTAATTGGGATCGAAAAGGATATGTTTAGCCGAAATATTGAATGACCCTGGAAAAAAGCAATATAGCAAAGCAAATAAGCAAAGCACTCACAACGTTTCGAAAACGGAAGACGAAACGCTGTGAGCCTTTAATCACAAAATATGTATACTGTTCGTCAGTAAAAGGCCGTAAATCATGAGTTATTTACTTAATTTGGAGTAGAAAAATTGAGATAGAATCGTTAGCCTTAACATATGTAGAACTCAACTGGAATATCAGTTACTTCGAGGTGAAGCAGCAAAGTCATACTTAAAATAAATACAAGTTTTCCAAAATAAAGTTCTAAGAAGAGCTATTAAAGCACAATGGTACACGTCAAATAATCGATTAAAAAGAGACTTATAATCAAACCCATTAACCAACGCATTGAGACTCTTTCTGATAAATTTTTCCACAAGCTTCCACAATCCATACGCTCCAGACATTTTAAATTTGTTAAACCTAAATCCCTCCCACATAAGAATTCATTCTAAGCTCCCGAAAGATCTTTTGCATCCCCCCTAAATACTGATATTTTACGCACTCTTAAAAAATAGTAAATAAAAACTAACAAAGTGGAGAAATTATTAGTTTATTCATGTTGGAGTATTAACGCAGAAGAACATAAAAATTAGAAGCGTTACATAATTACACACAAAAAGTGCTATATATATATATATATATATATATATATATATATATATATANTTTTATCACTTTGTTACTTCATTAATCAAGGAACCTTCATGCATAATTCCTTTGTGTTCAATGAGCTATAAAGTCACTGTAAAAATATAAAAACTCCATGAATAATATCACTTGTTTTCGTTCCGCAGTGTAGCTACAGCGTATATTTTCGATGCGTTTTAAAAGATTTCGCCCCCACGGGGTGCTCAGTTTCGACTGAGTATGAGTTTGGCGACCCCGCGGCCCCGAGCTGAGGACTGGTATTGCGCCACCAGTCCTCGAACACCGTAAGCTTTGGGCATGCTTCAGCGACCACCATTGGCGCGATGGTGGAAAGTTGTGTTTCAAAGGGCGCAGATCTTGCCTTCAAAAGAAAAAGTATCCCCGTTCTTTATATACAAAGGGTTACAGGGTTTAGTTTGAACGCTGAAATCAATTAAGAGGCTGCTGAGGGGTCAATGCATTTGAAACAAAACCAACAAGTAAGCGTTGGCACTTTTAAAATGTACTTTGTTGGGAGAGTTCCCTGTGAAGTGCGACCTCCATGCTACGCTTAATCGCAGCAAGGGGGTCGTAAGTTGCAGGGATATTATGGATATGGCAACTGACGAAATTGTTACAGAATGGGAGGCTGACCACGAGGTTGAGGTCAGTCAAATCATGAGGAAGGTAAATGGTGTTCCGCAGAAGACCAATTCCTTCATCGTGACATTTGACTGTCCTCAGCTTCCGAAAGATATCAAAGCCGGGTGGCTTAACCTGCCAGTGCGTCCCTTTATACCAAATCCTCTGCGCTGTTTTAAGTGTCAGAGATTTGGACATACCACAACATCCTGTAAGGGCCGTGATACACGCGGGAAGTGCCGGAAGGAGGCACACGAACCCGGTGTTTCATGTCNATACCAAATCCTCTGCGCTGTTTTAAGTGTCAGAGATTTGGACATACCACAACATCCTGTAAGGGCCGTGATACACGCGGGAAGTGCCGGAAGGAGGCACACGAACCCGGTGTTTCATGTCCGGGGCCTGCAAAGTGCATTTATTGCATAGGCAGTCACCCGGTGTGGAACGGGGTCTGCAGAAATCAATGCACAAACTAATAGTTGCAATATGGGAGAGAGAAGAGATGTCCAAGGAATGGAGCAATGGATTAATATGTCCTATATTGAAAAATGGAATGTATGAATTACAGAGGCATTACGGTGCTGGACATTGCATATAAGATACTTTCAACTGTCCTTTTTGGAAAAATTAACCAACCTACAATATGTGAATCACATGAGAAAATACTAAGTGACTCGAGAGAGCTTTGCAAAGACAAGTTATTCAACTGCTTTCGGTCTGGTAATATGCAGTAATGTGATGCGACAGTGTCTAAAAGATCAATCAATGATATTGCTTTTATTGAATATTACAAAATTCTAAATGTTAATCTGGATATTTTTCTTTTTGTTTGTTTTGTTTTTCATATATTCAAAACCTTTTTCTGACGAAAATTATTGGGAACTAGGTATATCTTAATCTTATTAGTACAAAGGAAGCATTGAATATGCAATCTGATATTGATCATTTACCATCCATTTATAATATTGTTATAACACATGGTCATGATACGTGTTCTTTTTGGTTTTTGGTTGATTGCTTTGTTTTTGGTTCATACTGTGTAGCTATAAGTCATGATTATCGTTTATCAACACCTGAAGATGACTATTTTAGTACATTTTATTTATTTTCAGTAAACTTCAATAGAAATTTGTTTAAAAGAACTTTTCTTTACTTATTTTATTTCACAGCAAGTGTGTGTGTGTTGATGAACATGACATGTTTTAAGATGATCCATGATCATATGATGCTTGACACAACCATGTGAAAATGGGGACTGACATGGTTTTGGAATTTATTTCTCGGTAAAAATCTTTTAATGCACCTTAGGTTCAATATCTTGTAAAATTTTGGAAATGTAATTGATGTACAATCAGGTGTTGAACAAGTTCCTTGTTGGACAAGGTATACGTGGTAACCTCTTATTTCATTGTTGTATCATTGAATTGAATACAAGTATTTTATTAAATAAGAATTTACCTCCCGGAAGTTCTTTATCATTGAATTTCAGTAAGATGAGCACACAAATCGTAAAATGAGAACTATTGGATACTGTTTAATCCGTCGTAAACCAGTAATTTGACCTGACAAGTGACCACTTGCCTATCTGCAATCAACGAAGCTTTATACATGTCTAACCAATTTATATTATTACCAAATATGGTGGAGAGCCTTACAAATTTTTAAGATGAAGACGTGCCATATCACTTATAATATACCATAATAAATTTTTGTATGAATTCTAATTTTACGTGTAAACCTCAATCTATTTTCTAAAAATTTAAAGCAGAACTAACTCGTGTGTATTTCAATAAATACTATTCTATGATATTAATATTGATTACTTAAGTATATTTCTTTGTTTTGCTTATTTGTTTTTTTAATATTATTACAAGTTTCCCTCAGGATACTAGTAGATTCTACTTAGCAGGGTATTTTTGTGTATGTGGAAAGAGGGTTTTTTCTTCGGTGGTTGGAGGTAGGATATTGAGATGACATTTTATCTTGTTGTCTTTAATTATCCAAAATATTGTTAAAATTGTTATTCTTAATGATTTTCATACAACTTGTAATTTTTCAGTGACTTTTCTGATGTATCATGTTTGAAAAACATGTCATTAATATTTTGATGGTTAATCAAATATCTGAAGTTGTCTTGAATCTATCGTATTGTGCTATTTTTCTTATAACTTGTAATAATGAAATAATAAAATATAAAAGGTACGGGAATATCAGTCTTATTCCGCATAATTGTAATTGAAATGGGGATGGCGAGTTTCTATACAGTCTTGTTGTCTATGTAATTGTGGAGAAAATGTATGTATTTACTGTTAAAAATTCAATTCTTACTGGGTTTTTTCCCCTCAAGGTTTCTTTTTCTAGTCTGTGATAGGGATCATCCGATGTATTTCGTAGAAGACGATAATTGACATATTTTCTCCTTTCCAAGTGTTTTTTGATTAAAATTCTTTGTTCTTTATTTTTAAAATCTTTTTTCATTTTGATCTTTGCTGATAATTGAGATCGAATGGTATTAATTATTTTCCTTTATATGCATTTTAGTTTGTACTTCAATGAATTATGTTTTATAAATAAATAAGTTTATTGTCGATTTATTTTAAAAGGTGTCCTAGTTCAATGTCATTCAGAAAATTTCTAATTTTTATTATAAAATTACTGTTATTAACACGTATCATTTACAACAACATTTACATTGCAACTAACTAGACATTTTATTTCACAACATCCGAGTACCTACTCGCGGAGAAGTGTTTGCAACGTCAACAGTCAGGTGAAAATTGTGACAGACCGGGACTGGAAACCGGGAATACCTGCTCTCGTCGCAGGTGTACTATCCACTGCACATCCAATGCGGGCGCACTGCATAGGCGGGTGTGCAGTGGATTGCACACCTGCGGTCATAGAAGAACGACCCGGCTTCGAGTCCTGGTCCGTCGCAATTTTTATCTGGCATTTGACGTTGCCAACTAGACTGATAATAAATTTTTAATGTACTACTTTTTTTGCTCATTGTATCATAAATATAGGGATAGGTTTTTTCATGGTTCTTGCAAATAAAATTTGCTTTCAGTAAAATGTTTGAAATGTGTGCAGGTCATTGTCATTAATATTTGTATTTTCTTTCTCCTTTCATTTGTGGGACTAGTATCGTAATATTTAATATATTACAACAGTACATTTTTCAACCTACACCTACACGAGTGAATTTTTTTCAATAGGAATGAGCAATACAACACATTAATGAAAAGGAATGACCAACACAATACAATCTACATATTTGGTTCGTTTCACTTAATATATTGGGCTGCATCACATGAATTAGACTTTTTTACTGTATGAGACATCGCAATAGCATATGCTTCGAATTATTGTCACAAATAGGTATTTTGCATTTATACACAATTTATATATATTTCGCCTTCCGGACCCATCTTCCATTAACATTCAGTTTGTGCGACCCAAAGACCTCAGATATAGGTAAATGCGACTGTTCGTCATATCTACCAGTCGGTTCGACACCCGGCCGTCTGGGGGGCCTCTCGGGTGTCGTACACAATCCCGACCTCACGGGCAACGGATCGGTCCGAGGGAGGAGGGGGGAATTGTTCCTGCAAGGGACACCGGCCATTACTCGTTGGGGAAACCCAGGCTGACGGGGTAACCTGTCTAACAACGAGCAGAGAACCCCGTAAGGGGCCTCGACGGACTCGCCGTAGAGAGGGTAACCTTTCTGAAAGCGATGGGTACATTGTGTTCCACCACCTTGAGTGTACTACTACCGGGACACGTACCCCGCCCAGATCCTAGATACCCTGGGTAAATGGAACGGATGTCTCGGAAAGGTGGAAGAGACAAACAAGTTGCGCCTCGAATCGTTACCCGTCATCTGCTTGGGATCCAGAAAGGCATCTGGATTCTCACACACGAGGAGAGGGCTTGCCCTCGAGCACAGCTAAGTGACTGAAGGGTAGACACTTAATTGAGTCCACCAGGATTAAGTTAGCATCCGTTCGATGGACCACTTGACGAACGGACAAACCCCACCAATCTCGTACCCAATCTCGTACCAATCCTGATACCACACGAGTAACGGATCGGATGCTGGGTATTTCACGAAGTGGTAAAGAGCAAATCACGACCTTGAATGGTCATGATCTTGGTCTTGGGTGTCACTCAGCACCTTAAACCGAGTAGGAAGGGTAGGGGCATTGAGCCCTCAGGTTATGGACAACCTGACGCCCCTTAAATGGGTTGGTCTCTGCCGGGTAGAGGTTTCCCCACCCCTGGCACGGGAAGGAAGCTTGAATCCCATTGGCTTGGCGTTCACTTCATTGGCTTGGCGTGTCCTGTCTGTGCATAAAGTAGTAGGGATGCGATAGCTAGACGTGTCCCCGCTTACTAGTGCGCATACTGTTGGTCACCTGTAGCCCAAAATCAAGCCCAGCCCGGGCGGATAGGGTGGCCGACTGAGTCAGCATTCTCTGACACGGGACAGACCTGGTGGGTGCTCTCGGAATCACAGTCTGATCTCGAGATGTCACTGTAGACGCAGCACACTCTGACCCCAACAAATACCAGAAAGTGTACGTCCACATTACAAAGGTGCGATCTTTATATAACTAGTAGTGCGACCACAGTCTGGTAAGTAGTTCCATTCTAGTGAACTAAGGGGTCGGACTCGTGTTAAACACAAAACATTATAGTGTTCCTCATGTATGTCGTCTCTTACGAATTCTCAAATCTACTGGTAATATCCCTAGAAATACATCTACAGCCTTCGTAGACACATTTCTGTAACATTTGCTTAAATGTATTGAACAAATACGTTGTGACGACATCTAATATCTCTTCTCCCATAACCTGGAACATTATGAAATTATTGGAAATAAAGCCTCTACATATAATTGCAGCAACTCTTTTTTCCCGATATTATACTTGCTTATTCCGACTCTCCTCTTATTTTCGACTTTCCTTAGTTCTAATACAATCAAAATGCTCATGATAATTTAGTTTCGTATCCAACATAACTCCTAAATACTTAATTTTTCTTCCAATTTTAATCTCCACTCCCCAATATGTATTTTTGGCANACTCTTTTTTCCCGATATTATACTTGCTTATTCCGACTCTCCTCTTATTTTCGACTTTCCTTAGTTCTAATACAATCAAAATGCTCATGATAATTTAGTTTCGTATCCAACATAACTCCTAAATACTTAATTTTTCTTCCAATTTTAATCTCCACTCCCCAATATGTATTTTTGGCATTCTTCCTCCTTTCCGAAACCCAAAGACCATACCCCCTATTTTAGTTTGAGATACTTTTAACTTCATCCTTTCACTCACAGCCATAAATTTCCGAATAATTTCTTGACTTTTCTCTTCTAATATTTTCCAACAGTTTTCTCCAATAAGCATAACGACATCATCCGTATAGGCAAATATTGTATTATCCTTCTTTGTCATTTCCGCCAACACTTCGTTTAAGACCAGATTCCAAAATAATGTCCCGCTATGACTTCCTTGCCAGCAGCCCTTCCCTACTCGTTTCAAAATTTTCCTATTACCTATTTCCTGTAGCACATATCTGTCCTCAAAGTAGGACTAAATTAATTTTTTCAGTTTGTTGTCAATCCCTATTTTTGCTTCACACTCTTGGTGAATTTTCTTATTCACACTATCGAAGACTCTTTTTTAGTCCACGCTTACAAGAAGCATGGATTTTGTCGATCTTTTTCGTATAGTGTCAACAACGTTTCTGACAGCATCCTCTGTTCCCCTTTGCTTTACAAAGCCATATTGCTGTGTACAGAAACTTTCATTTGTTACCTTTTCTAATAACTTGCGTCTTACACATTTATCCAATAACTTCCCCATCATATCCAAAAGTGTTATTGACCTGTAGGACTAACACAGGGTTTTGTCTCTCATACCGTCCTTCAAAAAGAATCTTACAACCCCGATCTTCCTTCATAAAGTACCCAAAGTTATAACATAAATTTATCAAGTGTACTATTTCCTTCCCAAATCTCCCATACATATGACATATCATGTCGTTCGTAACATTATCATAGCCTGGACTCTTCTTCTTGCTCAGTTTTGACCATGCTCTCCATTTCTTCGTCATCTTGCCAAATTTCATATACACCTATATTCTTGTAATTGCTTTCCTGATTTTCCTGTTCTTTATGTCCTAATGATGATCCTAACAATTCATCTCCTAATATATAATATATAACGGTTAATGCTAATAAAAACATCAAAATCGTTTCAATCACAGGCTTGCGCACAGCATATACAATACTTAATTTATGGTCATCCAACATATTATATTTGGCATATACGCCAAGTAACCCTTATTTTTTGCTACTAGGGGTGGTGTGTTGGTTTATACCTTTGTCACTTCCTAACGTAGTAACGAAGTCACTAAAAAGGAAGTCACTAGTAACGAAGTCACTAAAAAGGAAATCAACTCACTAAAAAAAGAGTTTTTACTATGTATCTTTTCCCCAGAATAAGTTGCGAAGATTCATTTAGATTTTGCATAACATTCTACTGAAACAAATCTATTGGTAAATATGAATCAGATTTAACTTTATCCTATCTTCGGAATGAATTTTTCTGACAGTATTTTAAAAAAAAATTATAAACGAAAGAGAAAATTTATAATACTGTGTTCCCTCTAAGTTTTGATCCATAATTCCAAAAGCAAATCATGATTAGGCTACTCCATTGTGTAGTATTGTTAGATTTAGAAAACTAAAACACATAGGTCGTTTCATTAATAAAACTAATCAAAATTAAAGTACTTTCTCCCAGAAAAATATCTAAACACTTAGGGACACATTATATAGACGAATGAGCGAATTAAAATTATATTTGTAATTATCCGCCCCCTTATGTGAATCACCCAGTTATATGAATTCGTCTTAATACTACACACGCACATTTTGTGAAAAACTTCGGTTTATTTCAGGAGAATTTATACGACATCGGAATGCCATTAATACAATGAAGAAAATTTCCAAGCTTAGATTACATTTTTTTCTTCTTCAGAGTTTCGTAATATAATTCAAATACACATTCATTGTATAGAGTATTCAGAATGAAATGATTTTTTTAAACGGTTTTTCGTCAGAAAGAATTCAGGAAAAGAGGTAATTATTAAATGAAAAGTAATGCTAAAATATACTGAAGTATTTTCGCTTACCAGTTACATGTTCATCCTTCCTCAATGAAGAGTTTGGGAAATCGCGTTCTTTTTTAGAACATTCTTCGCCATGCATGTTCATGTATGGTCTGCAGAAGCGCTGAAGTCTGAGGGAAGAATGAGCGAATAAAGTCGTCAGTTTTTAACGGTCGTGATATCCGATAATAAATAGCGCCATCGACGTCAGTGAACGTTTTTCAGGTGGAAGTTAAAAAGATATATTATTACAACGCAATTCATCATTCGAATTTCTATTCCTTCGAGAGAACTGTCCGTGAAAACACTATGGTTTTTGCCTGGTTTATAGAGCCGAGCTATCGTTTTCTCTAATCCAACATATTGGATGCGACTTCACAAAACATGCAAAATTAATGCACTTACCTTCACGGTTCGCGAACTGGTTTCATGGGTCGAGAAATTACCGGACACAGTTATCTGGACACATAAGTAGCGAGTTAAAGACCATTAATTATCATTATTTTACTTTCAAAATTTTTATGCAGCGTAACATTTCGGTAGAGAAGTAAATTATTACCAACTTCCCTATCCTCGTCGGCATCGTCATGTTTTGTGGATACCGACACTTCGTAAAACAAATGACTCCACCATGAACAGATGAATAAAACTACTCGAAGTAATCTATTCTTACATACTAATATATAAATAAGTAACGCGAAAATGTGTCTGTCTGTTTGCTATCTGATCACGACTAAACCACTGAACCGATCGTGATGAAATTCGGCAACGAGATAGTTTAAATATCGAGGATGAACATTGTCTAACTTTTATTTTTAAAATATGCGATAGAAATTAAAAATATGTACAAGTTAGATATGGTTTTTGACAATAAATGTCGATAGAATCGAGGAAAATAGAGATATAATTGCTTACGCCCCCTAAATGGTTAGAGACTGGAGGCAACTCAGAAAGTTAATATCGTTTGTCTCAAAGAGTTCTACTAAAAGGTCCGCGACAACATATTTCTATCAACAAAAATTAACCTAAATTATCGATAAAACGTTTTTTAAAATAGAAGTGTAAAAATACTTCAATTTAAGAGAGTAATTTAAGAAGCAAAAATTAATCATTATCAAATTTAGTGGATTATCTTTTTTGTCCATTAAAAAAGGAAAAAAAAGTCTTAAAATCGTAAAATTTCGAAGAATAATTTAGATTTTACAAAAATTTTAATGAAATGGAGCAGCCGCGTCATGCCTTGTAAGCGAAAATTCGACCAGCGCAGCTTCCGCGAGATGGTGTAGAGTATAGTCAAGTTTCGTATTAAATTTGTATTATCATGAAATTGAAAACTTAGGGAGCTGTACATGTTTGTGAAGACCAGAAAGTAAAAGTATTTTGATCTTACGATATAGATAGATTTAATTTTTTCTTGAAAACAAAGAAGAAATATCTTCGGCAATTACGGGTGATCAGTTAATTACGTCATTAACACCTTTCCCATTCAAGGGCGGACGCATAACGCCCACCACCGGAGGAGCGCCTGTTCAGAGGACCAACGCGGCAACGTTAGAGCGAGGCGGCGCAGCGACCCCACGTCCCACCCCCTGAGGACGGACGCGTTCAACACGATGGTGTGCCGCCGTGACCATCGCCACCGCAGCAGTAGCTCGTAAAAAGAGCCAGAACGCGTCGAATCGCGCCGCTAATGAAACATAATTTTGTTTCAACCTTCCTCTCCCCCGTCTCCTTCTCTCGCCGCATCGCATCCTTCCAGCAGAGTTTTCTTCCTCGGATGCTCCGACAGCTCGCACACGTTCGTGATGACATGGAGGAGGCGCTGAGGGGGAGCAGAGTAGCTGATTGGCAGGCGAATGGAGACCCTTCATTTATCGTATATTTGTTTTTAATGAATCTCGATTTCTCATTATAAAGGGTGCGAGAAATAATATAAACTGACTTTAAACGTCACAAAATTATTATCTAGTTCTGAGCTTTTGTCGTTTAATTTTATATCGAACCAGAAGATAAGTATATCTGATTTGTAACATTGACTTAATAGAAATAATTTTAAGAAACAAAATTGAGTATATCTCGTATTACTATGAATTTAATTTTCAAGCATGACCCTCTGACTTTTTTTATTCGCACGAACAAATTATAACTTCTGCTAATGTTTGATAGAATGTTTTCTCCTGAGAAAAATGTGTCCACTAAGGAAAAATATGAGAATTTTATTATATTTCTGAAGGATTAGGTTAATTTCATGACTGAAAAATTCCCTAAAATAATTGTGTTCGATTTACCTCGTCAGTATCGCTGAACTAATAGACATCAGTCAAGAAACCATAAACAATATATTACAATATGCATCACCACATTCAATATTGAGGACTGTTATCAAGGATCCTTTTGTTATTAGATACAGGAGTCAGTGAGTTCATTTGAAGTAATTTGCGACAAAGTTCTTGTTAGGGATTGCTTCATGTGTATAACGCTGATATTTTACTGAATAAAGGGAGGAGTCTAGCAAGAATAGATGTAGCACTAATATTTACTCATTAAGTGTATGTAAAACGAAGGGTAATCAAACTGTTCACATTCTTATTGAATACGTAAGGTCTAACCGGTCACACTACGGTTACATAAGTATTGAGAGTCGAACAGGTTTCAAAATGAAAACTATACATCGATAAATAGATAAATGTAATTTTTGAACAAAATTTCACAATATTTGTTTTTACGCACAATATATTAGGTTAAATTAAAATGAGATTAAAATTACGAATTTCATATTTGTAGACTGAGTACATCAATTGCTTGATTGAATTTTTGGCTCTAGTGATCAAATTATTATAAATAGTAAATGAAATAAATGTAATTCTGAATCAGCTAAGAAACTTGAATGACTTTAACACTGGTCACTTTATCATGTTTTAAAGGCTATCAGCATCCTACAATAAACGGAATGTCTAATACTTTTTCTGCTTCCAAAATAGCACTACCTTCATCTTTTTCAACGACACGTTTGTTAATTTAAATATATTTATATCTGAACTTGTTTTCTTTGAGCATTTTTATTTACGGACGTCGTGGTTTAGAGGATCAAGTGTTATAAATCAATCCATTACATCAAGAATTTGTAAAAGGTATTCAAGAAATTCTAACATATATAATATTAAGGAAGAAGCCGAAGTTTCGCCCAAAACATAACATCTCCTTTTTCCAATTTTGAAATCAAAACCTTACTATTAGGTGGAAGAGATACACACCACACATTATAAAAATAAGATAGAAACTACTAACATAAGTTTCTTGCTAATAATTATTTTTCTTAAAATTTACTCATCTCTCTTGTACTGTAATCTAAATTGTATCTAACTTGTTGAACTTCTTAAGCACAAAAGAATAATCGATCAATTTGTGCGAAAATATTATTCAAAAACAAACTATACCATTTTACGAACCACAAAATAATGAATTATTTGATTCTGGTGGCGAATTGCTTTGGAAATTTCTCATGTACCGTTGTTTGTAACGATCAATTACCATATAGAAAACAGTTCATTTATTCCCGGTACCTTCAGTGCCCAAACGTGTTTCGAAGAGATTTCATCATGTGTGGTATTGTATTTAACATAGTCGTTTTAGGGATTGTGTACACAGGATGATGATGAAATCTCATCGAAATATGTTTGGGTACCAATAATTCAAAGAACAAATAAACTTCTTATAGTGGTATTTGATCATTTCAATTAACATAACAAAATATAACGAAATTATTTGCTTTTTTATTATTTTTTCTCAGAAGAAGACAAACTCACATAAAGCGAAAAAAATCCGGTAGAAATCAAATCTGATTTACAACAAAACAATCATTAGAAATCATTCCAATATATAATGAAATTTATTGATTCTTGGGTTACAGATAGCGTAACCCAGACATTCGCAGACGAAACATAAATATAATTTACAACGGTATTTAAAACGAAATCATTAAGGTGCGTGATGGACACGGCGTACGCACCAATTAAGATTAGGAACAAGGTTAAATCGAACATAATATACCGCAGGTTCATTTAGATGTCGAGTCACAGAGGAAATGAACTAACACAATAAATAGATATATCCTTCCATTTCATTGAGCGAAGACAATGGAAGGATGATCTAAAGGTAGTTTCAGCTGCCAACATAAGAGTACAATGAGAATGAAGAGGGAATTAATAATGCTGGCCGCGTAAATAACGAGAGGAAGCACAAAGGGAAGTTGATAAGACCTACACTTCGTTCTTCTTCAGATACATTGTACTATCAATCTTACACTTTTTTTAATCACAAGCGGAAATAATCAAGAAATCTCTATTCAGAAAGGAAAGCTGAGTTTTCTGAGACAGCTTCAATTCTGCAAAGAACACCGTTTCCTGTCTTTTGATTTCAAGCTATCTCAACATAGTCAATAAAACTTTTTTCCAATTATATACTTCACAATTATCAACTTTGTAATGATTATTAACTGATATATACTGGACATCTCAAATTTAGTGCGACTTCTTACGAATTTCTAGAGAGCAATTATTAGACAGAAAGTTAATTTTTAAACAAAGTAACATGTTAACTGGTAAGAATTGTATCCTCCACCCCCACCCCCCCCCAAAAAAAATTCCTGCTTATGGACGTAAAGCAACCAGAGACCAAGAAATCACCAGAAACGACATAACTTTATCTAAAAATCAACTATTTTATTGTTCTGCTAATATAGACCCCTAAAAAGTTAACATTAAGCATCTTAATTATGTACAAAAATTTGAGTATATTTTCAAAAGCATGTGCGAAAATTAAAAATATTACAAATTAATTTTTAAAAGATGTGATTATTTTGTTAAGTCCGTGTTTCAATTAGTTTTTTTTCTCTTCCAAACCAATACTCAATAATTCGTTTCAGACGACGAATTCGTTTCACTCCCTCTTCCCGTGAAGAATTTGAAATCGATATTTTAAAGATGCACATCTTAGATGGGAGTGTATGTTTCAGAAACCTAAGGTAGTGATCTCCTTTCAATGAATTTACATTTCTTTCACAAATGTTTCTCACAAGCATTTAATTTGTTTAATTTTAAGACACTTGTTTTACTTTTTCTCAAACGAAGTATTACGGGTTAATCAATGCTATTCTGACGTCCAGGATATGATAAAGTTTATATAAGCCGTTCCAGATAAACACAAGAACTGGATTATGCCATTTTTTACACAAAAAGTTAAAAATGTTTCCACTGAAATGAACGTACTACAATTACAGTTGCTCCCCTTCCTAAAAAATGTTATTTGAATAAAATCAGATCTGGTAGTATCACTTAATAGTTGATCTAATAAATTGAATTTAATTCATTCCTTCATGTTGGCTAAGATGTAAACAATACCGGATTATAAGGCCACGTAAACAGCAGTAGTTACTTCTTACACTAATTTTGTGATAGTTTAGTAGAGACAAATCAAACAATAACACACGATTTTATTAAATTATAATAGTGAAATCAGGAATATTTAACTTATAGTGACAGATAATCCTTGTCTGTTTCTGATGCGATGATGGATGGAAGTCCAGCTTTGTTGTAGTGTAGCTTAGACAATTTCATTGCAAAAAAAAAATCGATTCCTGTAATGTATTGTCGGTTGTTTGTGATAATAACGAAATTTAGAAAATACTAGAATATTGTGCTTCATAATTGCTCCCACCCACAACGAAAATTGTAATCAAGCCCAATGTTGATACCAACATCAACTGGATGAATAGGTTGATATAGTTAATATGTTAGTAAATGCCGCTTCACCCTTATTTCAGAAGGAAAAGTACACTTTTCAGAGGTAAGTTATATCACTTATTGAGTATTTCAGGTAAATTAGATTTTAAATAGATATATCATTTTAGAGAGCTGAAAACCAGAATTGCTCCTAGCACGAAACATCTCCAAATTTCTCCCCACGATCCATCTAAGCGAAAGGGAACTTTTGGCAATATCGATCGATGCTCTTTGCTTTGCATTCCAGCCCTTTCGTCGCTGACTGAGAGCTCTCGAAGCTTCCTCTTCCTCCACGCCACCATCTCAGTCACTTTTCGCTACATTCATCGCCGCAAAAACCTCAGCGCTCTTATGACCGTCATCCAGCAGCACCATACCGAGTAGTCGGATGCCTATGGAAGGAGGATTGAATAAATTCACAAATGAGCTGTTGTTTTTTATTTATCTTAAGATATTTCTTCTTCTGACGACCAGGACATGATAAAGTTTATTTAAGCCGTTCCAGATAAACACAAGAGCTCTAATATAGATATTCCGAGATACTAAAATCACATGTTTGCTCTTCGTTCTTACTTTTTATATTAGTGAAATAGTTTAAAATTTTGGATGAAAATATTGAAGGGATAATTTTTTTAATAATATTTTATTTCTCCTACGTAACAAATAAGAAAGAATTTCTATTATTTTTTTAGTACAAACGTTTGTTTTCCATTTCAATGGACGTGGAGATGAGAACTAATCAAAATAATTTCCACTTTTTATTGATACCGATCAAGTGCGGTGCATATACTCAAGTTATCGAGAGTTTGGACACCAAAAGAACAAAGATAGCGGACTCGAGTGCTGTTTCAGGACTGCCATCACCAATATTTTAAAATAAAAACCCCGATACTCGTTAAGATTTGGACTGCCTCAGATTGTCGTTTGACATTAAAATCATCGTTTGGTAGCACTTACACAACCTTACAGGAGTACCAACGCTATGGAAACAACAAAGAGACTACCGTAAAATGAATTTCGTTGAAAGTGGATTAAAAAATTAAGATTTCTTGGATAATTTATGCAATGTATTTTATTAATAGGAATATTAATTTTTTGTTACTCTACAAAGGATAAAAAACGAGTATTTTAAGGACAGACTCTCATAGAGCTATTTTGTCAAGTTTGGTGGTAGTGAATACAACGTATAAGATGAAAATATCACAAAGTCGAGTAATGTACGACATAGGTGGAATAAATTGAGTAGGTTGGCAGTTCCCCCGAATTTGGTAACTTTTCGTACGGCAGCTAGACTTTACCATTAGTTATTTGGAATTATTTTTGGAGCATTGAGGAAATAGTGAATATCATCTAAGAGTTCTGAATACCACTTAACCTTCCCTGACAACTTTTTCTTCGCGAAATGCATGGTCCTGTTTTCGTCCAACCATACATCTCACACGCCAAAGAACCACCGTCGTCAACCACAAATATTATTACATCCTACATGTTCTCTCCATTCCACAACCGGAAACTACACATTGCCTTCCTGTCGTTGGCCGCGCAGTCTTAAAATTTACTGCGGAATAAATGCAATTAATATTGTTCAGAGTTTAATATATCGGTTCCGTAAGCAAACACTTGGAGCCCGGCAAAACGCCACTCCGTAACAAATCGTGGTGCAGAACGGTGAAGTATGAAGCCTGGAGCGGCATGCAGTTCCTCGGAACTCACATTTGCTACACCAGTCACACATCACATTCCTACAGCGTACACCACAAGCTTTCTCATGTTCCATAAATACGTTTGCACGCATGACACCGTGAAAATGAAACTGAAGTCTGCGAGACGAAACAAAACTCAGTGGTCTACGGAGGGAAATAAGACCACGTCGCTATGCATAGCTACAAAAAAAGGAGAGACAGGCAGGTGTTCCTACTTTCCGCGGAACATAACCCAAGCTTTAATACGGCACGCCGTGAAAAATTTAATTCAGCGCAATAAGCGTGGAACCCCTTAAAATCGGTAATGTTTCTGTGTAAGGGGGCTCCGAGCCGCCTTGTGGAAATTCCGCCGTTGCCACAAAACATTGGGCGAGCGAGATGTGGCGCTTGGGACATAAATTTTCCCGGAAGAAATAAAACGCAAAAACAGGGGGAAAGAAGGGTTGGATAAGGGTGAGAGCATGTGTAATGGGGTAGTTGGTGTCACGACTGGGGGTTCTTGGAGTAGATGAGTATTGTGTCAGATGGAATACAACAAAGAAATACAGATGAGGGTTTTTTTCTTTGCTGAAAGCTCGAGAACGAATGGGAAGGAATCTCTCGGTGAAATGGGGTTTATATAGCCCGTAACTAAAAAACGTAAGGTTAGGCATAGATGGGGCACTCGGAAACGAACACATTACCTTTTACATCACACATGAATAGATTGTGTATGTGTTATTTTTAAATTTACGAAGATGAATTACACAAAATATATCAGGACTTTTTTTGTAATCAGGTTTATAATCTATTCCATCAGTTGGAATAATTATTTACCATAAATTAATGAACTGCTTATGCTAAGATGTTTTTATTTAAAAATATCTTCGTGGATCTCCGTTGACATCAACTGATATTGTATTATGATACTCTTCCAGTAACTTGATGACTCATCATTACCAATATTGCCATTGCTATTCGATGGTATGTAATAAACTTTGTTGTCAAAAAAGCAGTTACAAACTGCGTATGACCACGTGGAGGATAATAAACAAATTTTACTCTCCGGAAGCAAGCAAGGGACCATCCCATCAATTCCGGTCAAGGGTCCCAAGACAGAGGCGGATTTAACATACTCCTAACGATAAAAATAGTTCGACATGAGTTATAGTATTGACATAATACCAACAAATATTGTATTTAATAAAACACAGAAAAGTCAATTAACAAGAACGTATTATTATCAAGCTATAACGTTCGGAAAGTATTCGTAACTATTAAATAACACGAAATTCGCTAATAATTATATCAATTGATGCCGTCTCTAGACAAGAGCCTATCGAGTCTTTATAAAAATCCGCCTCTACCCCAAGGAAAACCGGAGAAAAACCCGGTTCAGGATGTATTTCGTCACTTCTTTCAGTTTTCTTTCACAATTGATTCGTAAGCACGTTCTGTTCATATTTTCACCAGGAGTTGAGTTAAGGAAAGAACAAGCTCACCTTTCTGTTTTGTTTTCTTGTATCGGTATATTCGCCTCATTAAGTTTCGTTATTTTCCTTCAGGCCGCGGAAGTCAATACAAGAAACGTATCAGGTGTTGGAATCAAAAAGGGAATTCTTTATTCCCTCAGCAGGAAATAGGAAATAATAGTCAGAGGAAGTATATCGAGTTCCATTGAAAACTTGATTATGAACCTGATTGCCATACATGCCAAAGTTTAACTCAGTACTAACAAACACGAGAATTCTCTTGATGGCATTTATTGAATATTTTAAAACTTATCTTTATTGAAGATTGCGAAGATTGACTATGCTGTTGAACCACTGCTATAACATTTACCGTATGTGACAGAACGTTTTTAAGAAAGGTCTTAAACCCAAATATCATATCTTCGTGAAACCCTATATTATAAAAAAATACTATCGCGGCTCTCAAAATCTGCATTGTAGCTTTCCCATTATTTAATGACATTCATTATAATTCATTATTTGATGACAAAGAGAAAGGTCATATTTTGAGATTTCTCTTTTCCTATCAGCCCAATGAAACATCCAATCCTTTCGGTAGAATATCAGCTCTCCATCTGTAAACGTGACGTACGCACAGTGACAGTTCCAATTACTTTTATCCTGAGCATACAATGTCGTTTGACCCATAACGCTGTTTTATGCTTGTGCAGTTGAACAATTTATTGACTGGACGAATGGAGTTACACCAACGAACTCGGGATGGAGAAAACAAACGTAAATCGCACAACAATTCGGACAAAACTTCGTTTATTATTTTTGTTCACTTGCTTGTTTTATTTGGAGTTTTGTCAATTTCTCTGTTAAATATTAGAATTCGATGATGGCAATGCATGTTGTACTCCAATTGAAACAAAAGAATTATATTGAACAATTATGAATTCTCAGATGAAAAATTGAAAAATACTCCTTAACATTACGAATACTCTGACTTCAGCAAACCGACTTGTGAAGAAAAACCACCGAAAATGTACGTTGAAAGAAACATTTATAAATTAGAGCTACAGTCTCAGGTAATGCGATTCAATATAGCAAAATATGACAAATTGAGCAATTGATTAATTAACAGATCAAATACAACAATGAACATTACTTTTTTACTGTTCATTTTTATAAGTACTTATGGACAAGTTATATATGTCGGAGAAATGTTTCAGGAAAAAATGTAAATGAATGAAGCATTTTGAGGAAACATATCATACAATTTAAAATATGGGTTTGAGCTAAATGGCTCGTGGGCTAAAAATTGTGTGAAAACATAATAACACAAAAATATCATTGCAGTCCACCCTAATAAATTATTATTATTAATATTTGGAAGGAAATTCTTAATGTTTTACTTTTAAAATTTTGTGTTTCTCACATATTTAATTTAATTTACTAGAGGATGTTGGTTTTTCTAAAAAAATCATTTTTATTATAATTATTTATTGCAATATTTTTCTCCTCTTTCCTTTTAGTTTACTTCAGATATGTTTTCTTTTCCGTATTCTAGAAGACATTAGTTGAACAGATTAACTGAACTAATGAGTACCATCTCTGTATGATATGCGGTTGATCGTCAGAAATTATGTGGTGGTTTTGCTTCGGAGATCCTAGAAAATGATACGCTCACATTCTCGAAATTCCAAAGAAATTATGTCGTACAATATTCCTCATTAAATATGCAACCCTATACAAATCTGCTTCAATTGTCAGGAAAAAAATATACTTCGTTAAAACTTATTACCACGCGCGGTTTCTGATGCTTTTCCGACGCGACATGAACGCTCCCCGTGGAGCGAGGGCTAACTCCAACGAAGCAACCGTCCGACCGCAGCGAGCTCGAACCCAACGTGGGAATGCGGTCGACCATAAATCAACATTTTTTACGGGTTTGCGGCTACGACGGTGGCGCGGCAGGGTGGTGGCAGGCGCGGGGGTGGTGTTGGTGGAGGTGATGGCGGAGGCGGGGTCCGCGATGAAGAGTGGCGGAAATGAAGTGGTGGAGGCGAGAAGGCAATGGAGGATGTGGAAACTCCACAGAGACAGAGGTGGATGATTAGTGTTCGGAGATAGTGAATGCAGCGATCGTGTTAAAGGAGATAACAGTGACGTGATATGCTGTAATGATGGTGGCAGCTGGTACTCATGGAGTGAAGGTACTCATGATGGAACATCCTAAGTTATTTATATGATATAACACATTGTTTGACACGAGTTAAGGAGATAAGAGTTGTTTGAAGACATATGATTCGGTGTGGTATGTGAACGGCAAAATATAGATTAATGTCACGACAATATCGAACGAATATTGCTGAATACAGGTAATGAATCGTCAACTTACGTGAAACATCATAAAACAGTTACAACAGTAACTGTAAAGTTTTTTTTGTTTTTTTTTTGCTCCAAACCATGATGTAATAAAATGTGATGCTTACATCCTCTTACTATCGCTAATATTTTAACTAGACTACGAGTATCAATGATGACTTAAGAAAGAATAAATGCACAAAAATGTTCAGATAATAATAAGCACTCTGGTGAGGAGAATAAAATAACACCATTTCATTATTTCTTTAATTTTATAAGTATTTATTTTTATTCAATATTTGTTGATTCCTAAATTTTCACAATATTTTAAATTTTTTTCTCCCCAATGCCTTGGATAATGCCTTCGTGAAGTGGAGTGGAGGAATTTTCCAATTACGATCTCAACTCGTCGCTTTAGATTTCCGTGAAGTAGTGCTACGATTGATTATGAAACAAATAATCTTCATTCAGCGTCAACATCTTAAGCGAATCTTGTGGACAAGGGAACCAATAATTGACTGGGTGAAATGAGTACACGTAATAAGGGTGCGATGTTTGCATGATTATTTTTTAAATTTCAAATTTTACTCATGAGAAATGGTTTACTTGCTATGAGAATTATTTTAATTCTTTTGATTTTTCGAGGAATTATGTGGCATTTTTGTTATAAAGTTGGGGGGAGGGGAGTAAGCTCTAGATGAAACTACGAAACAAAGAACAGCTTCGCTTAAATATTAACAGTGACAACCAGAATTAATGACAGAAGTGGCAATACCCTTCACCCTAGGAGATACAACTTCCCTCGTCAAATGAGGACTGCAGAAGAAAGAAAACCGGAGGAAAAAGAGACTATCGCGCGGGTGCGGAGTTCTGCCTTCATCTTGTTCTCTCCCCCCGCCCACTCCCTCACACTCCTGGTGTCGTAGGTGCATTGTATCGGACTTTCCTTCCCCGTGGCCGGCGGTCTTCTGGAGGTGGTGGAGAGCGCTACATATATCTTCCGGCCGAGGCGCCTGCCCGCTGCTAATTGACTCGGGTGTGAAACCGCAGGCGAGGGGTTCCTTATCCACAGCGGGCTGTCTTCTTCCATGCACCCGCTGTTCGACGTTTGGTTCGAAATCGCATTCACACCTGCCGACTCAAAGCTCGTTAATTCCTCTAGAGATTACATGTGTTCTCTAAGCTCCTTTCTGTCTTATTTTTTAAATATTTATGTTTTGGAAGTTTTGGATATGTGAATGTTTTATTGTACTCAAAGACTGAATGAAAAACATTTACTGTACTCCTTTCTTAAATTAGTTATTATAATTTATGACCAATCATGTATTATTTTATAAGAAATATCAACACCCCTAATCTCACTTGTTCCCCAATCTTTCACCACAAGAAGAATTCCAATGTTTTCAACACACATTACTAATATTATATAGATTTTCTGCCATAGCACTTTAAATTTCAAACGAATCCTAACTTTTTAGCCGTAATTGACAATTCAAACTCTTGGAGTAGCTCCCACACAGATAACACTTTCTGAATTTCCCTAGACAACAATTGTCCCATGAAGCTCTTATGAAACGCTTCATTGTACGCCTACAGTCTGTATCACAAACAAGTTGCTTCAATATCAAAACTTCAAAATTCTTAAGTTAGAAAAAATCTGAGTAATTAATTGGAAAAAAATTACTATGCATGTCATTGTTCTAATACATCAAAACATTTAATTTTAAACACATTTCAGTTGTGATTCTTTCTTCAGTCACGTAATGTTTAGTAGCTTCAATCTCCAAGTGAATAGAAAATTGAACGATTTGAAGTAATAGTAAAAATAACCATTACTTCATACGTATTTAAATATCTGACAAATGGGACGTAATGTTATATACGTGACGTACGACATAGAAAGAAGACGGGATTATGGTTTAATCCAGGTGCTAAATTAAGGAAATTATGATCGGACATGGAAATTCTGGGACTTATCTAAAGAAAATTGGGAACGTTGAGTACAATACATGTATGTATGGATAAACATATAGCATGGAAGTGTGACATATAACCCGAGGTGCTTCCCACCGTAAACCCTATGACGCAGACCACCCTCAAATTTGCAAGGATCCCGCCTCCCCCCCCCCGAAAAAAAAATTACCCCCCCCTTCACTTTGACTCACTTCCTTTTTGGCTTTCCATTTTTACATGCACGACAAAAAAATAGTAAGAAATATTCTGTAGGCTAATTATTCTGAACGTGGAGGGTAAGGATGTTAGAATGGTCTTTGGATCAAGACATTTGGGAACGAAGAAGGGGTGACTGTGGAGGTAACCAGCCGTCTTCCGATATTCTACAGACTATAGATTTCTAAAGCCGATACCTCCCTTCATTTGGTACATCTTCACTACTAAATAGTTTTTAACTCTCTTGTTATAGTGCATAAATAAGATCCATGGGATAAAAAATTGAGGTAATAATTCGGCTGAGAGATATTATTTTCCTACTTCTATTCTAACTTAAATGAAAAAACATTGAGCCGCTTCTGATAAAAGTTTCAAAATGTACTTAAATACAAAGGGTGCACGATATGAATATCAAAAATTAAAACATTTCAGAGATCGTGCATCAACAACTGCTCAAAATATGAGTTATGAATGAAATTGACTCACCTGTTCATCTAGTATCGCTGCCCACAGATATTAAATAAAAAAGACAGAAAGGCGTCGAATAAAACAAAAACTCGGTATTGATAAAAACGAATATTTTCTTCAAAATTTCGCTACTTTTTCTCAGTTAAAATACAATCTCTAGACCGGGTATACGAGAAAATAAGAATGTTCATCACCTATATCCATTTTCCTTATAAATGATAAACCTAAATGAGATTAAAATATAATACATAATTACGTTTTAAATTGTCTTTCAGCAGCTAAAAATTAGGAACGTAGCAGAATAGAGTTTGAATTTTGAAAATTTCAAAGAACCGTGTTCAGATTACATAAATATATTCATATACTCTAAATTCAGATTTCGAGGTCTCTTACGATTCATCGGATTATTTCACCGGTTACATATCCCCTACTTCACATGTAAATTATAAAAAGAAAGAGGATAAAACAATTACAATACAATTTATCACTCGATTTTAATAAACATAGATCAGGAAAATCCTCAAGAAAAATGTTCAGTAACAATTATTTTGCAATTGCATGATTTGTAACAAATATATGTGTGCGTGGCTGCATATATTCGTGAACGAAATTTATTTTAAAGAATCCAATATCAACGAACAATTCGAGAAACGACAGTTTTTATTTCACTTTTCTTACCTTAAATGACACGCAGGAACGCTTAACGCTTTCTCAGACCACGGCTCACAAGATCCACTACCGTTGCACATCACTTAAAATATTTTGATTATTATATTATTTTAAAAATGTATGAAATTGTGTTTTTTTTTGCAAAGTTCTATCCATTTGTCATATTTAACAGTATTTTTACACACAAGGGAAAAAAAACTATTGTCAACACAGTAAAAATTGATTAGTTCAACACAGATCGGGTAAAGCACTATAACAGAAACATGCATATTTTTCAAACGGCAAAGCATGGGAAAAAAGAGAGATACAAAAATTGGCTCCGACCTTGATCATGCACAGTAAACGTATACACTGAAGGAAAAGTAATGAATATTCAGTGCAACGTTGTTTTCTAGATTGGCTGTCTATTGTGTAAACTTACCATTGCAAGAAGGTGAGGCAGGTATCTGTTGTCACTTGTTGGTTCATTCTAAAATGATGAGTCTTCCGGTCTTCTGATAGACATGATATAACCCCCCGACCAGTATCTCACGCTCACGTCTCCTTATTCAGCCGTCTAGATCTCTGCGCGGCATGACCTTTTGCGATATATTCATGTTTCGAAAATGATATGAAATTATATATCATGTTTAAATGACCGTACAGTTTAAAAACTAATACGGAATTGATATGATTTTAATTTAAATATAGTGTCTTTTTCTTATTTATCTATTAAATATTACAAACTTCCCAAAAACCTCCATTTTTCGAACCCCCCCCCCCAAATTTTCAATGACGCAGTTTGCGTCACGACCCCCCCCCCCCCCTTGTGGGCACCCCTGATATAACGTGGACAGGAAAGAGTACTTACTTTATTTAATCAAATATGGGGAAACTTCAATACTTGAAGGACGACATTTAATTTGGTCAAAGGAAAGATGTGAAAAATTCAACGAGTATACTGGAAATATTTGTAAGATTCGGAACATTTTGAAAAGTTAGACGGGAATCCAAAGAACAAGTGAGTGGCTCATAATATGAACCTTAAAAAAAAGGAAAACAAATGTTATGAACCGCATAATAATGTACTTTAAAATGCGGTATTAAAAAATAGTGTACTTCATGCGTCGATCTGAAGGTGTTCTTATGTTACAAGTCAAATAAATTGTCATACAAAATAGAGCTATCGTAATCACATGATATGCTGAGATACTTCATACATACGAACGAATGATCTCTTCGTTAACACGTTATCTTTTTGTTCACACTATATACCTGACACATCCACCAGTGTGCCCATGCACCATCCTGACAAAGGCGTTCGTTCTAAAGGCCGATCGACCCATTACCTCTGCGATATTGCTTTGAATCCCATTCCCGATGGTCCCTTTCAAAAGAACTGACAAATGGGATAGTCACGTTTGCTTTCGGGCTCAACCCCCACTGAGACAGTCTTACGATCTTGCAAATCGAAATCTACCCTTATCCATTTCCAGCAAGGGACTTGAAACTCACAATGACAATTGTAATGTCCCCTAGAAGATGTATGATAGTACTTACAGCTAACATTCTGGATTTCCTGCAAGAAAAGTAATTGATAAGCTATCAGGAGCTGCATCGCAAATTTAATAAATCATCATCCAATTATAAACTATTCATCCAAAATTATGAATTATCCATCATGATTTTTTTGTACATTTAACAAACAAACAAAAAAGTCACTCAATAGTAAAATTTAAATGAATTGTTTATATTTTTCGAGCTTTTTAATGAAATGGTGCAGCCACGCTGCCGTTATGTCTTGCCTCGGGAGTGAAAATTTTACCGTTGCGGCTCTCGGCGTGCGGGTTCGTTCTACCTGACATGCTTAGATGAATAAAAACACTTCCGATATTATGTCTGAGTTGGACCGCCATTTGATTTGGGTGGGGGTAACCCAATGGGTGGAGAGGGGAGAGTCATGTAAAAATATTTAATCGAAAAAGTTGGGATAAATCTATAGATTTAACGGTATTTCAGATAAACTGAAACATGATTCTGTATAAGTACATGTTAAGCACGTATACGGGATAAATATCCTGAATTATATTTTTTCTTGCTCCTGGTTGTGAAACAGAAAATAATGGATACAATCAAGTTTTGTATTAAATTTGTATTATTATGAATTTTTAAAATTAAGATGCTGTACGTATATTTCTTAACAGCTGTAAGTCAAAGTGATTTGATCTTATAATAGATTTTTTTTAAGTAAAAGAAGATTGGTCTGCGGAAAATCCGGGACAATGTCGGGAAATCGACCAATTTTAATATAATTAATTTTGACTTTAAATTGAACAAGATCTCGTCTTAAACTATTCTTGCAAAATAATAACTATGTGCCGGTAGTACATCGCTATATGGTACTGAAACGTATGTAATACTGATATCAGTAAAGTTTTAAGTAAGGTAATATAAGCGTCAGATAGCAATATGAGCTGCTGGACACACTAATAACCTCAAACCCTGATCCCCACACATGAATAAAAATGTAGAGGAAGTGTGCCGTAATACCGTTTCGTGACGGAGTTAAACCTCAGCTTCCAATAACACGACCATATTCCAGAAATAGAGTGCAGAAATATTTTTATGATCACAAGAGCAAGTGCATTCCGAAATCGGAGCTTCGTATTGGTGACCTTGTGCGTCCTCTCGGGGAACAACTATAAACATGACCGACCACACCAGGTCACGAGCGACTACTGCATCTGTCTCTGTCCGATAAAGACACATACAATACTCGTTTAGATTCTAAAAGTATTCGTATCTACTGCTTCTTATTATAGAATAAGGGTCATATTCAGTACATCTGTCGTAAAAACATTAACAGATAATAGAAAAACTAAAATAAACACTTTGTACATTTACCCAAAAAAAGTCTGGAGAATAAATGACTAAAAAGACAAAAAGCTGTTCATGACTTTCAGTCCCACGTTTATTTTAAGATGTAAGAACTGAATTATAGTCAATCTTTCATTTACGTTTAATTAAGGACGTGAAGAAATTTCTCAGATAAGATTAAAATTTCGTACTCGTTAAAACACTTGGTTTCTTGCAGTTCGTTGGTAGAGAAATGAATAGAATAAAAACACGCTATATCTGCAGTAAGTAATGCTATTGAAACAGTCTCCTGGAATTAATCGAATGTTATTAAGAAGCACGGGACTTGCTTTCCTGCAGTGTCTTGCGTTACACGCACCATTGCCTTCGGAAGTTCCAGTCTAATTACTTCCATCCGTCAAGTAAATATTTCAGGTGGCAGTAATTTGTCGTTTGACAAGATAAGCTCGTTAGTTAAGTGAACGCGAGCATCAATTTCCGTTTCTAGTGCCTAGCGATGGTAAGGATCTGGCAAATCAATGAAGTTTTCTTGTTTTCCAAGAGAAAGAACTAATGTTGCAGTACACCAAGTTGACGTTACAGTAATATATCAGATCTACGTGGATTCGAAGAGAGACGATAAAGCGATGAATTGTTGAACTACAAAACATTCTGATGTATACAATTTCTTTCACCCGCAAGAAATATTTTACCACAGAAAAATTGGTTTGTATATTATTTTAATATTCATTGTTAATTTAAAAGAAAAATCCAGTGGAGAACTTGTTACATTTATTTATTAGTAACAGTAATTTAAAAAATAATCATTACGATATTGTTTGAATTATTTTTACTGGTTGCTGGTATATTCCAGTTCATATTATAACTGGAATAATATCACAAATATAATTTAGTTGCATATTGGTGAGGTGATACTAGTGTTCATTTTTGAGAATAAATGACAGATGTGGTGTTGTCTACTTGTACAATATTTATTTAAAAGAAAGTACTTTCGCCAGCTTAGCTGGCATCGTAAGTCCAAAATAAAACGAAATATACAAAGACATAAACAATGTGTTGAGGATGCAAGTTAAGTACAAGAATTAATTGTTGAGATTATGAAAATTATTTGATTTGTAAACAATTAAGAATATAATAAAATTTGTTGAAAACAGAGCAACAAAATTAAAGAAAAATGAATTATTTTATCTCGATTCATTGATTGTCATCTAACGCTACCTCTTCGAAGGAGTAATATAATCAATCGTAATCGTGAGCAGGCTTCCAGTGATATCCAGTGTTATTCCAGTGTACCTCTTTAAGCTCTTCCCCATTCACTTATATTGGTCAGTATGAAGTTATGAATTTGTTATTGAATTTGATCGCTTTTTTATATATAAGTTAGTTTTTCGTATTTGGATTTGTTTTGATGTAATTCATACTTCTGAATTCGTACTGCGTACTAAAAGTTGTATATTCTATCAATTTTAATAATAAAGGAGTAGAGTATTTTAATAATGAAGGCCTTCTGGTTTGGCGGACGTAGATCAAATTCTCGTAACATCGTGGGATTTTTAAGTTACAATGTTAGTCTTACTCGGCATCATTTTTTCGTGCCAAGAAATCGCAGGACTCTATTCTCAAGTGTTCTGTCAGTGGGAGATCTTTAAATTTTCTGTAAAGCACAGATAACTACATGCTTTATTTTTATATTTTTTATTCATTGTGCCTTAGTTTCATACCCTGCAAATGATTTCTTCGCCACTTGTCTTTCATTATTATACCACAAAAATTAAAAGAAACACACACGAATTTGAGCGCAAAAAGAAACGCTCTAAAGAACAAGTTACATTTTAGCAACGTTTCCTCCCTTTCTACAAATTATTAGTCACTACTATTGTTGATAAAAGGAAATTGATTTTACTGACTAAGTTAATAAGTTAACTATCAAATTATTCAGTGGCATACGGATCTAACATTTAACAAAATTGTCACTAACTCCCCATTCTAATTGATACGGTGGCTCCCAGATATCCTTAACTGAGCAAACACCACTTAGCTAATAACTTAGGTATTCAAGAGTAATTAAGTTATTTTCCAGGCTCCTATTTAGCACCTTCGTATGCAACGCGTAATAATCCTCTTGCAATACCATATCGAATCAATTGTTCCTCTTGTCCTTCCCAAGATTATCTCCATGTGTCTTCATCGCGATGGTTAGCCATCTGATCTTCGCTTACGCATTACTGATCAGTCAGTGTGTCTGTTTATCTGAAGCTCTCCGACTTGTAGATGAGCGTGAATAATCATTCCTTGAAGAACATGACCAAAAGATGTAGACATTCATTTCTACTCCGGACATGTCTGGGAATAATTTAACAACATCATCGCTATGAAACAACACTATTCCTTTCTCACTCCACTGGTTCGCTCGCTAAAAGGAAAGAAGATAGTTAATACGGACAAGGTCACGTACACTTAGGGATTTCATTAAACACCTGATACTTTAAATATGAATGTATAGTAGTCCGCCCCCAATCTGTAACAGAATAATATCTGTAGTAGTAATAAAATAATAAGAAAATTTTATTGTAAATTGTTGCAAATTACGTATGACCACATGGGGGATAATAAAGTAAGTCGGCCTTCAGAAACAAGCCAGGGACCCTCCCATCAATTCCGATCAAGGACCCCAGGGGAGGTGGAGGATTCATTATTTATAAAGAAGTTATTTAATAAATGCGTACTGCTATTCGTTTATTATTCCAAAATGAATCGTACATACTATGTGCTGTAACAATTCGAGATTAATAAAAACATAAATATTAATGGCATTCCCATCTTTGTGAAAATTCACCTTTACCCGAAGGAAACCCGGAGAAAACCCGGGCCAGTATAGTAGTTCGGCAAAGGATATCTCTTCCCAAAAGATGAGACTTACCCCTCACTTGGACTGAATCTTGACAGTTTAATTACACCAACAAAAATCATATTTTCTTAATTTTTATAGATATAAGATAATTCTACATTTATTTAAATACGAGTATTTATGAAAATTCTTTTACTGGAAGTTTCAATTAAAAGCTCAATCTTTGACGAATAACATAATTGTTTTTAGAGCTTAAAAGGATAGGTAATTTTACTTTATGGATTTTACTTTTATATCGGTGTTTTCAATTTCTTTTGAATTCTTCTAATTTATTTTAAAAATATGTTACCTTGTGTATTTGAAAACGTTTTGGGAAGTTCTGGATCAATAAGTCGTAAAACAGAACATCACTCTTAGGACCATACCGCTAACCTTTCCTTTCTCTCGTGGGTGAGGAATAACGTTACCGAATAACAGTATTTATATATCTTCACTTCCATCCTAAAAATATCAACGATCTTATTCAGTAACAACAGTACGAGTTGCCATGTGGAAGGAGAGAACTAGCAATTTGTCTGCAAGGATGGAACCAAAGGAATATCCACATCCTGGTCATACAGAAAAATGGCCAACCCGGAAGTCCCTGAACAGACTGCGAGCTGAAGTTGCAATATCAAGAGACAACTTACATAAGTGGCATTTTATGACCGAGACAGTTCTCTGTGATTGTGGCGAATTTCAAACAACACAATATCTCTTATGTTGTCCGTTATGTCCATCCAGACGCATAATCAGTGATTTGACTCAAGCTAGTTCACGTGTTTTCGAAGTGGCTAAGAATTGGACAGAAACTGTTTGAAGTCGCATGACAAATACATCTTTGTGTACTTGTGTCCATATATAGTTTCTTTTTCTATGTTCTCATGTTTTATATTTTTGTACTTCTGAACGAATAAATAAATAAAAACGATCTTATTAAATGATTTTAACCAAACGGATTAGTCTCCAGTTTGAATACAGTGATACTCATGGACACCAAAGATTGATAATTAGCCATCTTTGTCTCGTACTCCCATTCATTCGAACTACTTTATTAGAGTGGGATCACTTGTATTCCAGCACGTTCACTCCTCCGTACACGTCCATACAAGTATTTGTAGATGCTCTGTTCGATGAGCTTTGTACAATGGCTCCAACTCCCTTTCGTGACTGATCAACACATTTTCATGTAAATACAACATCCATGGTTTCACGCGCGTCCTAAGAAAGCACTGAACCTCGATGTTTCATATTCGTCCACCTCCAAGCCTCTTGTGGGATTAACATTGATGATTTCATTATGATAGGATCCATACAACTCCACACCTTCACACTCGCCCATATTTGACGCTGATCCCGTGTTGCCATTCGGGCTCCTGTGTACACCGAGGCGATAAACCAGTCCTCTCATTAAGGCGCCGAGTCACCACGCGCTCCTCTCTGATATCATCTCTCGTGCACCAAAACACTTTCTCATTAGAGAGTTTTATGTGTCCGTTGGTATAATGCAAACGCGTCCACTAGACACCGAAAAGTCAGAGCGCGTGGCGAAG
The DNA here is from genome assembly GCA_002313205.1 of Laupala kohalensis. Taxonomy (NCBI): domain Eukaryota; kingdom Metazoa; phylum Arthropoda; class Insecta; order Orthoptera; family Trigonidiidae; genus Laupala; species Laupala kohalensis. The sequence goes on from NNCF01126009.1 coordinate 520,535, forward strand.
ATCCAAATGTAGATAAACGCCCGCGTATCGTCGAGTCTTACATAGTAACGCAATTAATCCTATTATATCAGTTACGGAATATTCTATTCATATCTGATAAATTAATATGGTTCGATAGTTCGATAATAACTTGTACATGTAAATTTACAAACATATTTGCGTTAAATTACAAACATATTGACATTATATATGTATTATAACTTGCAGCTAACTTTTTATCTTATCTAGGAACTTTTGCTGAAATTTCTGAATCCGCCTCTGCCTTAGGGCCCTTGATCGGAATTGATGGGATGGTCCCTTGCTTGCTTCCGGAGAGTAAATTAAGTTTTTTTTTCCTCCACGTGGTCATACGCAGTTTGTACTGTTTTTTGACAATAAAAATAATTATAATTTATTTAAATAAATTTAATATGTTTATAGTTTAGTTGGTAGGTTCTCCATATCAGTAATTAGTTGGGTTGTCCGAGTCACCCATACTTCACCAGAAAAAACTGTCCTATGAGGAACATCTTCTTCACTGCAGAACCCCAGACAAAAACTGGTAATAGTCACTCTGTCATATTTGTCCACAAATAACTTCATTATGATTGTTTAATGGCCTTATAAGGAATCGTTCTAAATCAAGCTGAAAATGAGCCCTATTCTCGAGGTATCAGAATCAGGGTCTCACGTTATAAAGTCGAGCAGCTATACGTCAAAATCTTAAAATCTATTTCATGGGCTATCAATATTTAATTTAATATTGAAATATAAAGCAAATATTATTTTTAAGGTTTTGGAGGTTTTTACTCGTAAATATTATTATGAAGTAAATATGATTTTACAGGTTTTAGAGGTTTTTACTCGTAAACTGGATTCTTCACGTTCACATTTTGGGTCCTCAATATTATCAGTCCCCATATCTCACCCTATTCCTCGGATTTTGAATACTGAATAATATAAAAGCTAACTTGCGTACTAACAAAAAGAAAGTCATCTCATTAGCACTTTCCAAATTATTTCAATATAAACTTGTCCTCTATTTTGTAAAATTACCATCTTCAGATTACAACCATAGAAGTAAAATAGTGATAGTTAGTTGTCAATATTATTTGACAAACTAATTATTTTTTGTCTCTAATAAGCTCTACATCAATAATTGAATGGATCAAAAAGATAAAGATAGATCACAACGTGTAGATGGATGAACATGCGTACACAGTTGGATTGTGTGGAACAATTCGCTATCCGTCTATGCTCTAGTGATCTACGTGGATGACAAATGTGAAAGCCGAAACGGTTTCTACAAATACATGTTTGATTACAAATATGTTTTATTTTTTCATTAACTTTGAAACGTTTTAATTCTTTGTCCTGTAAATATATATAAAAGATATTAATGGCGATAAATGCTATACCCCAAATGAACAGGATTCTTACATTGACTCATTTGGGAGACAATAATAGTTATTTGATCATTATGATGGTAATATTTATCATTAACATCGGTGATAAATTGTCATGTTGTATTCTTCTGAGACTGATATAAAATATTGCGAATAAAAACAGGGACCACCCAACCGAAGTGGACAGAGGAGAGGAAACAGGCACACAGCCACAAGATGAAAGCTTTCTGGGCTAAGAAAAAAACAGAAGTTCCTTACAAGGAGTCAAAACGAGCCCCGTGGTCCTCAATAGGCCCAAACGAGGTCCAAAAATTTGCGAATAAAAAGGTAATGAACTGTATAGGGGAGATTGAGCTACACTTCTCAAACTGGGTTCTGTGAATTCCGATTGTATTTCTTTGCGAATATCTTCGTGAAGTTAGTGAAGAGACATGTAAACATGATCATGTCAGCAATTGGCCAGTCTATGTCAATATAACCATTGCCACACAAAGGTAATATAGGATTTCTCGAAGATGTGAGATAATATTGTGAATAGATCTCGCATCGCCGCAAGGCTCGCAGTGATTACAATGCATAAGCATAACCAGTCGGACCGGAAACAACAGTGTTGGAAAGATGAAGCACTAGACAAAAAAGCGGGAATTTCGTAAGTTGAAAGAACTTTCCTGTCATCATATCGTCTATGCGAGCGCGACACGGCAGCCCTCAGGGCAGACTGGATTTACCAACATAACAGGTCGTCCAGGATGGAACACTTCTGAATTTTGGCGTTCCTAAAAATAGATTCACCTCAATGCAAGTGAGGATATTTTTCTCTCCATGTATAATTACGATCAATTTTTTTATTTTAATTGATGTAACATTGTGTATATTTATTTGTTCTATGAACAGAATACATGAAAAAGTTAATTTACCGTACTTTGTTTGTTTGTTTGTTTTCATTTTTTCCGATTTTCAATTATTTGTTTTCTTTCGATTTGTTTTCCTATCCTCTTTTCAGAAATAACTCAACAATTATTTATAGACAATTAATTATCTATTATAATATCTCCTTGTGGGGCTCATCCATTAAGCTGAAAACTTGAAAAAACTGTTGTATTTTTTTCTGGTGACAACTGTAAAGTGATCATTGATGTGTCAAATTGTATTCATCTCTCATTGGAACCCTCCTGGGGACCATTCCGCTCCCCTATCTTTCCTCTTCATGGTATGGAGCTCACCCCATAGATCGCTGCAATTTGAATACCACACTTTTTCATCGTACAATTACATTTTACATAAACTACAACAAAGGTCTAGTTTGTTTTTGCTTTAATAATTTTATTATCCATTTTATAACTTCCACGTTAATATATGGAAGAGGTGAATTATATACGAATTTAATACTCCGTATTTAACATAGGGAAGAAGTAATTAATATTCCGTTATACTTTTTTTCATAATTACCTCGTCATAAAGAACGAACACAAAGTGTTGGGTTATCTTAGGTTATTTAGTAGCAGTAATACTTAACTAGAGGAAGTAACAATTGAGATGATAATAATCTAAATAACCAGAATAAGTGAAGTTAAATTTATGAAACACAGTAATTAGGAAAGTACAATATACTTTGTGTATAGTAACATGATGTATAGAAGAAGAAAAAATTCATGACAGTGGCATAGTGCAGGATTCATTGAAGTAATAATTCTTAATAATAACTTTAAAGAGACGCAGATAATCATCTTTGAACTGATTGCATTTATGAACGTGAGGCTCAATATGACTCGTGATCGATATCAAAGAATCCAAATAAAGAAAAATATAAATTTGCTGACGAAAAAGAAGTTGAACTTTGTCTATGAAAGATAATAAACTATTTTGTTCTGACACCAGTAAACTGACTCACTTACGAATTTGTACATAGTGGAGAACGAGGAAATCCAGCGCCGGAATGGAACTACGGAGATAATAGCACCATGTCAAGATCATGTATAGATTAAGGACTATTATTGTTCTAAAGTGCCAATAAGAAATAATACTTAATGATAAGCAAGAGTAATTACGCGTAATTTTAGTTAATGATTATGACAATCCAGATAATTATGAAGTAGATTGTTTCTATCTGACGTAAATAATTACGAAGCTCTTTATGTTTGTACACCGTACATCAATACGCACAACAAAATATAGTAATTGACCTCTCTAGGTGAAGTTTCCGTTTCACTCATTGACATTTTGTTATTTCTGTTCCGAAAAAACGTTATTCGTAACTTTGTATTTCAGTACGTTGAAATATTAACATTATTGAAAATTGCGTCTCCCTCTCTGCGTTTTGACGACATCAAGCAAAAAGAGAATGAACATACTTTATTAACACATCCTCTCACGAGGTGAATGAAATGCAGCTGGTTATTTGAAAAGCCAAATGATGAAGAGTATTTTTGATCAGTCAGTAGCGTCACGCACTAAAGACGTAAAACATGGACGAGCTGCTGGAGTGAAAAAAGGTCCGTACATCCAAAATTCCTACACTGAGTGGAATTTCTAGTTAGAAGAACATTAACACATCCACGCACCCACTTTTTTTGAAGCTCGTGATAATTTTTTTTCGAATACACAGCTACGTACGCTTGTTGCAAGTGGCATCTGTTCCTTTGAGATCCCGACTTTGTCGTTTCAAACACACGAAACACGTTTTTCCTTTGTCGTTCCACATTTTGTCGATTTACGTTTCTCCTTTTTTCCCCTCTGGTCAACAGAAACTTAACAAAGCATAAATCGAATGTTATGAGAACAAGCAAGCGTTGAACGCACTCTCTAAAAAATCGAAGGTAGAATGAAAGAGAGATGATTTGAGCTAGTATTTGCGTTCGCTTTGGAGACACAAACGTATTCGCATGTGGAAGAGACAAGGTCCCACGGTTCGGAGAGATGTCCACAAGAGACGTTAGAGTCCATACTATAGTCTCTTGAAGAAGCCAAACAAACTATCACACACCTCAGGTGTTTGGATACGAGTTCTAAATTCGTGTCACGAAACGCTAACATCGACGGAGATCGGACAAACAGACGCGTATCCGTATGCGCAACGAACGACAATGCAGAGATACTCTGCTCTCGTTTCTTGACAGCGAGGAAGTTGAACGGGTTTCTACAACATCATTAAGAGTGTAATATAAAAGTATGGAAATCACTGAAAATATTGAGAGATCTCTTCAGATCTTCCCGCATTGGGGCAAGGAGAAAGGATCTCGAATGAGTCGCTATGATTTTGAACAAAAATTTATGAACGAAGACATGCATGTTAAATGAAGCTCCAGGTAGTACGTGGAATAGAGATGATCATAATGTTATACCACTTACGGTCTCCAAAATATGACATTTTAGGCATTCAAAGTGAGATTAATTGACTTCTTTCATCAGAGCAGTTTATTTACAAAAAAATATAACTTGGGCTTTACTTAGACGTCTCCTTAATAGACATATCCTGGTTAAAAATCGACTCAAAATGTCGGAAAGTTCGGCAAAATTCCGATAGCATAAATTTGTGAAAACGTTAAGAGCTACATTTCTTTTTCATCAGGGACATTCCAAGTAAAATAAACACAGTTTTAATAGATATTTTTACATGACTATCTCAGATTTTGATAAAATTTTGCAGGGAGGTAGTCATAATATGGATTAAGAAAAGTACCAAGTATTGCTGTAAAATTTCATCCCGTTTGGAAGTTTCAACAATATGTTGTTTAAACAAAACTCCCCCAAACGGCTCTACACAAAACTTTTGAATTGCTCTTTAAGTCCTCTTAATTGAGATAGTGATCTGGTAGATGTGCCATATTACAGCTTATTTAATGTTCATTAATATGCTGTATGACATAGGTCCAGGAGAAAGAAAATGAACATGTTCAAAATCAAACTTTTGATTTATATCTCAAAGTGTGCCGCTTTGAAAATTTTCAAATTAATACTTGATATAGTTTATATCCTTGTCAATCATCTGGGAAAATATGAATGTGAAATGAAAATGGTTCAGAGTTAAAACAATAAAGGAACGTAAGTTTCTTGCCGCATACCGAGTGAGGAACTAGAATTTTTTACTTAATTCTTGCTACACACTATTATTATGTTAAATATGAACGAAGCATTTTACAGTACAAAAATATAACGTTTGTAAATTATATAATTTTGTACAAGAAAGGTTAAATATATATTTTCCCTCCGACGCATCTTTTGTGAGCTCATGCGTTGGACATTAGAATTGAATATTTATAGCATGCACTATGCCAACGCGCGCATGGATTAAAGTACAAAAATTCGTATTTGTTTGCCTACTTACTGTATTTGTATTGTAAATTTTAAGAATACCATTTTTTTTCACATTTGGCTAGGTGACTAAGGCCATAAACCAAAGAAATATTTAGTTTTAAACTAAATATTGGTTATTAGAATTTGGATTTGTATGTTTGTTACATTGATTAATTTCAATGAAACATTGTGATTGTAATTATAATACGTTTTGAAACATACACTCGGTAAACCAAAAATAATTTTTAAAAACAAGATGGTTTTGTATAAGATGTAAAAGAAATTCAAGTATTTTAATTTTTTCACAAACTATTGTATCAACATGAAATCAATGTAGGAACAATATCCAACCCACAGGATACGACAGAAATGATGTAGTTTCTAAGATACTTGACAATAATAATAATAATAATAATAATAATAATAATAATAATAACAATAATAACAACAATAATGTCTTTATTACGTGGCGAGGTTCGGACCATCTGTCCCGCTCTTCCACCTTACCACTTACAAACATACATGTATTCATACATAACACTTAGAGTAATAAAAAATGGGAAACGATACACATATTTTTACACATAAAATTACATAAATCAAAGAACTAAAATTACAAATACAATAAGATACAAAAATAAAAACTTGAAATGCAATTGAAATTTCCATTACAAAAAACATTTTTATAGTATAACAAACAAAGCAATGCTAATATATTATTACCACTAACTATCAAAAGCAATTTTTATTCGTAATAATATTATGATCCACATTTGTATGATTATTATTTGTAAGATCCATATTTGTTATATTTTTCATAAATAAAAAATAAAAATTTTAAAGCAAATGATAAATTACTAGCAAAAATAATTAATTTTTAATATATTCGTCAGTTTATATCTGATGAACCAATAATACAAAAGATAAGTAAAATATAATCGAATAGGAATTCTTTGACATTTCTCACTCATCGAATAAATGAATGATATACATCTCATCGCCCAGAATTATTCTCTGCTACCGCGAATTTTCGTAGGAAACTCAGTTAATTTCCAGCTTTTTCCGTCTGCTTTCCGCTCTCCATGTTTCTTTCTCTCGAAGGAAACAGGAAACGTTTCATCGGAAACGACACTCATTTACTCACCCAATTTCCATTCAGACTTTCTCTACTGTTACTTCTATCCCTCTGCCGCTGATAATTCGGTCGTATATCTGTTAACGCTGGCAGAGGTAGACTGTGGAGGGGGGGAGGTTGAAACCTAATTCTCGGGGGTGCATTAGGTAGTCTGAGGTGGTGCGAAGCGTCGTGTTTTATTTCCCGGAAAAACCGCTCGACCGCGCTGCTGTCGACGGGTTGAAGACACGTCCTTCTCCTAACCCAAGTGCGAAATTCCCCAAGGGTTGAAACCTCATTGCGTCGAAACACGAGCAGAAAAGAGGATGTAATTTATGTGTCTCACTGTACATTAAAATGGGCGATAACGGATGGTTTTAATAGAGGTGAGAAAAAAGCGGTACGATGAAACGAAACATACGAATTGAACGCGTTGAAACTTTTTATATAATCCATTAACCATGTCTAATGAGAAGTAACATCGTTTTGTTGCTAACATTTCATGTTGAATCTATAATTATAATTTTTTCTCTTCCTTCTTATAACAACATTCCAGTCGAATTCATTAATTTTTTGTTACGCTAATAAGGATAATAGGATAAGGCTGAGACAGTAACAATAAAACAACGTTAATGATCTGTGTATTATAAGAACAAAAATTTTCTGATATGATAACTGATTTAAATCTATCATTTATTTACTCTTGACTTTTTAAATTTCTTATAAATGACTCTATTAAAAAAGAAAACAGTCACCTCCTTCGTCTTTTCTTCTTAAAATACGATACGGGATTTACAGGAATTAACTTCGTTACGGCAATTGTTTTATTGAAAAGTTCATGAACTTGATTTTGCTTTGTACTGTAGTTGACGTATAATTTTCCACCGTTCATGGTTTTCTACGTAAATTATTACCTCTTACTTGCTTCTCCTGAAAAATCAACAAGAGTCATATTCAAACACGAGATGTCTGAAATAAATGCTAAGTCACCCGTACCATTATAATTGGCAGAAAGCGAAGTAAAAGAATAGAGCGCCGGTGTTTTCATACATCTCTTTCCAGACGGAATAGATACGACCGTCACTTGAGTGTTGAGCGGAAGTTCAGAGCACAAAACGGACGAGTGACTCGATGCAATGTGAACGAAATAAAAGTCGAATTTATGGTGCGACTAGTGCTCTCCATGTTTTGCACTGCATCATAAAGTTGTTTCGAAATCTCCTCGGTTGCGAGTCATGCGGTGGCTGAGATGAAATCGACTTCTGAAGCGTTAAAAGTGGAAGATTGAGCGGTCTCACAAGAGTCGAGTCAATAACCTCCGTCCGATACGTACTTTTCTAAAATTAATGTTTGATGAGCTTACAAAACCGGTGATCGGAGGCGATGAACTAAGATGAGCATATAAAGATGGTAAACAAAATTAAATATGGATATTCAAATCGGCTGCATCGTCAGCTGTAGATCTTCTGTCTACTATTTGCTACCGTCCTCAACGACACATCCACTAAAAATGGATGAATAAATCAAAACTTTAGGTAGCATTTGATATTAGAATAACACACAGAACTCCATCTGATCAATGTTGTACTTGTAATTACCCCTAGCATTTTTATTCCCAGTGCTTACATTACATGATGTATTCCTACATTACGCATTCAGAGCTTCTCGTAAATTTGTCTTTAAAAAAACCGGTATCCATTCTGTTCATGTAAAACCTATTGAATTTTAAGTTAGCCACTGAAAACCAACACTACTGTCCATCGCAGTTTGCCAGCGCGGTTTTATAGTCACTACAGCATTTTTTTCAAGCTCACAAATTGTACCCGCGTAACGTCAACGTTAATATTCAACTAGGATTCTGAAATGAGATTCTAAGGAAGTGCGCTGCACTTACAATAATTTAATGAGATTCTTAACTTTTATAGGTAGCTCCTGAGGGAGGTTTTAGATTAAACATGCTGTCTTGAATGTCGAATAACATTTTAATATGTATTTCATCTGATACAAATTTCGGGCGAATTGTTAGAACATCGTAGTGTACAGTTCAGATGAAGAACAATGTGGTGTAGTTCACACTACAAAGGTTATAATTCAACTACGTCGATTTAAATATACTCATTTACCCCAAAGTTATTTTTAGCTGGACTCGATATCTTACTTATTTTTAAAAAAAAGGAGTAACTTGATGTGTACATTATTTATATATTATTAATATTTGTATAGAAAGTTAAATTCTGAAACAAAATAATGTTTAGCACACGATTAATTTGCATTCAAATATATTGAATGAAATAATAATTTGAATTTTTTTCCAACGAACTTTGAGGAAGGTCATACAAATTGTAAGAAATATCTTAAGAGTGGATTAGTTGACTATGAATGCAATATGAAGAAAAGAAAATTATTTATTATAGTTGTTTGTTTCTACAAATGTTTCGTAACTTTCTACAATTCTACAACATTGAATTCATCTCTACAACGTTTGTTTAGGCCCTCGCTTGCTAGTGGTCCTGATCCCCGGTTCTTTGAACTCGTTTCATAATACAGCACTGCTATTAAATAAATAGTTTGGACTAAAGAGAAGAGTTTCGCGCAAAATCAAGAATTTATACAACTTTCCTTGCATTTCGAGTTAATTGCACCGATGAATTTCTTTCTGAGAATTCGTCTTAACTTCACGTACTCCGAGGTTCTTTGAACTCATATTTTTACATTTTTAACTTCTCCCTCTGTCTATTACAACTCTCAGTCTGAGTTGATGTCTAATTTATCAAACAGAAACACGTAGAGATATAAATTTAAATCGTTTCGCTTAAGTAGATAGCTGTAGGCTTCTCTTCTTGTAAATCAGACCCCATTCTAGGGCGTACTTAATTTAATCACCGACATTATACACTACTTTAGCCACTTTTAAAATAATTACATCTAATTTCAGATTAGTGAAGTAAAATTCTTATAAGATTACTTGGTAATATTTCCAATTGTTGTTAGTTTGTTAAGGTTTATTTATTTATTATGTACATCATATTTGAATGGAGTGAAGTTAAAGTCATAAGACTTGCTCTTCCATAGAAATCACATTTTTATGTCGGTTATTTAACCTACATTGTACATTAAACCATATACTTTCCTTTCTCAATAGACTTTACTATGATATTTCATTCTCAATCTTATTTATAACATTCAACGTTTGGTGAAGACACCTGTTGCTCCCCTACATACTCACTAAAAATGAAGTACTTTACACACATTATTTTCTGAACTTTGGACTTAGTGTAATTTTACATTTAACAAATAAATTACCAGTAATATACACCTTTTATTTTATAATTTGATTACATCTAATTAATTCAATTAATCAAAATCTAATTAATCTAATTAATCAAAATTAATTCCTTATTTCAGTCAATTTTTAAACGTTGATCCATTTAGCACTGCCTGCCGAGTGAGAGCATTGGACAAGTGGAAATATCTGTACACAAACACTAACCCTATATTTATTATGTGTGTGTGTACATAATGTAATCGGAGATTAGGGTTTCCGAAGAAGGTTTATTTAAATTAGGTGTGAGGGTTTTACCATGCATTTTTTAAATTGAATACACATACAATTTTTAATTATTATTCAATACAATTAACGAATTTGCTCCTCTTCTTCTTTCTTGTCAGCCCCTCTTACTTTTTTTAACTTCCGTATATCCAACGTTGTTAATACATAGACGTTGTAATGTCCTTCTCAAAGAGTGTACCATATGGCTACGTTTTGCTCGAAAACAAACCCGTCCCCACCGCGGGGAGGTGGGCGCATATCTCCAGTCATGTCTCTGCTGGTATTACATTTCCCTTCACACTTTATTTACTCTTCCTTTAGGAGTATATACTTAAATATAAATAGACTCAACCGTCTCTGCTGTATGTAGGTTGTCCGTTATAACATGAGATAATAGTAGATACTGAGAGATGTCGCCTTCTCGCTTGCACACCCGCTTGGAGGGAGTAAGGAATACGAACTACTAGTGCGCAGCAGTCAGCAATCAGTAAGGAAAATCCAGTTCCCTCACTTAAACCGATATGCGAGAGAGACAGAGACACCTAACATTGTTTTCCACTACCGGTGCATAAGACTGTTGGGTCTATGTATGTTTTAAGTCTCTATGTTTAGCATTATGTCTTATCTCATATAATATATCAACATGTTCCCCAAAAGTCTCTTGCATTACAGTGGAAATTGGAAGTAAAGTGTACCAAGTACTTTGTTATACATTTCAACTCTCGTAGTATTTTCCATCGTTAACTATGTGAGCGTATTATAAGCTCGCGACCAGTTTGTAAAAAGTACATTACTCAAATATTTGTATAAGTCCTGAAATCCTCCCTTTTTATCAAACGACGTAATTTTTCAGATCAGTTTTCATTAGCTCCACTGCAAAGAAATCACATTTCATTTCTCTCTCAAGTAATTGTACTTAAGAAGAAAATTACAATTTATTAGAGAGATCGTGAATGTATACTTCGCTATGCATGGTGATGCAAAGTAAAATGAAGGGCAGCGTTGAGTCGAGGCACAAGTGGTTCGATGGCTACGACCCATTTGTTAGCGATTCCCGTTGACACTAAGAAGTTCGGACAAGGAAATAAATACGTGACTTAATTCTAAAGTTCTTCCGAAATGATAAATTGATTTATTTTTATTTCAGATTAAATTAGACACCTTACACCTTGCACCAATAGCGCACCTAGACGGGAGTGGAGGGTTTAGTTCGCCCCCGGTCACATCCTAAGCGTCAGTTTGGTAACCAAAAATGAAATTTCAGTACATTAATACATGAAATATCAGTACATTAATATAATTAGTTTTTTTTAAAATTTCAAATAACGTTATATATTTCTTTCATACGAAGTAACATAATTTCATTACTCTCTACTTGTAAATGAACACGTTTTCCTTACTGCAGAATTCAGGACTTCGTACGGCGCAAATGCTCGCCCGCACTGCACAAGTTGTGCTGCACTGCACGTTAAAAATATCCTCGTTTGTGTGACTTGAATATGGGGTCTCCCTACCTGGTCCTCATTAGACACAGGTACGCCACTGCCTCGCACAACATGTCCATGTTGCTAAGGATAGGATTCATATCAACATGCTAATGTTACTACGACCGTACTCTTGCGTCTATTTTCATCTGGTTTATGTGGAATGGTTTGAACAAAGAATGAAATTCATATTTTCAGTGAAATTCAAACGCATAATCAATGTCTCACAATGTCACAGTTTACCGTACCACGACAGTAATCTGTATCAGTGTAATACGTTCATAATAAGTGGCATTTGGTGCGATTCCGTAATATAATGCAAATGAAAATATGATAGGACCAAAAAATACATGTAAAAATAAATTTTAAGTCGTAAATTATGAATATTTGTGAAGAACGTCAAAATTGAGCAGAATGAGAAAACACACGGGTCAGAATAAATTAAAATGAAATCTCAAATTTTCAATCCTTTTTTTACTTTCTTTTTCCGTTATTTGATTCGAATAATAAACCGCTCCTCAATTTTGTCGTCATAGAGGTTGGGAATAATTGAATTTGGCATTAATGTCGTAACAATTAAAATCACGTTTTTATAAGTATCCTTTGTATTTTTTCATAATCCAATAAATCTAAAAAACGAAATTTCTCCTTTAAAAATTATAGAAAGAGTGATAATTGGAAAGACCGCATTATGTACTCCAATTATACACAGATTGTGAAAGCTCGAACTATTTATGGAATGAAAAGCTTCACTGTTCATATTTTTGGTAAGTTTCACTTGATGGTATTGGGGTACAGAAGGGCCTCGAATACTGCTCGGTCTCTGGTTCCCCCCACTTAAATATTTAATTTTGGAATTACCAGGGTTTCAAATTAGAGAAAGTTTTGTTAATTTACAGGAATATAAAGGCACCAAATTTTTGAAATTAGAAAGAAAATTGAAGATAAAACGTCTGGTCACTCAATAACTGTCCCGCAAAATATTCGATTCAACACTCTCCACTAACTCCGAATCAATTGCGATTTGTGTCTTTTGTTGTTAATCGTTTCTTGCCTCTCTTCTTCTTTACATCAAAATAACTGCTTCGTTTCTCACGACTTATATCTAAATTTTGAAAATGGGTTAGAACAAAAAGTCATTAGAATTGATTGAAATGTATTAAAAAGGAAAAAACATACAAATTGTTGAATTAAGAGATTGTATCGTTTAGTTTTACTGTTTTCATCTAGCTTTGGGTAAGGAAAAGAAATTTCCTGATCTCGCCAACTTTTTTTCATTTTTGGCGATGGCACACATTCGTGCTTCCCGAAGGCATTATATCCCTCACTAGGCAGCTCTAGAAACGCCTACTTTGTTGCTTATCAGTCACTTCATATTATAAATGTCGACCATATTTCAGCAGACAAACACATATCAGATTCAAAATAGTATTTATTAGACAACTAAAACCAATTAAAAATTGATACATGACGTTTCGACCCGGATTTGGCCCATCATTAGAACAAACTAAATTAAAATTTGAAGGAGTTGAGTTAACTCTCCGCAAGTTAAACCATGATTCAATTTTTTTCAATTGTATGTAATTGTTGTCATTAGGGGTTTACAAAATACTGTTTTGAATCTGATGTGTGTTTGTCTGCTGAAATATGGTCGACATAAATAATATGAACAGTGAATTCTCAAAGTCATGCAACTTCACCGAAAATAATGCAATATGACTGCTTAGCACGAATTGTCGACGTGTACAAATTTTAGTAATATCCTAATAAATCCTATAGTAGTAAAAAAGTGGTTATTTGCTGTAAAAAATACAAGTTAATAACACAACAAACTAAGACACAAGGTAATATTTGTTCCACACGATGCATAAAGAACACAATAGAGCCACTAGAGCAAATGAATTGAATTGATGGCCGATGTTGGCGATAGATAAATCCGAAAGTACTGCCAAGATAACGTGAGGCACTCTTATCATTACCTTAATGGACGATGGCGAACTAAAAGCGTTTGTTACACTATATGCAAACCCTGCACCAACATCAAACCAGTTAGTCAAAGTTAAACTATCCCACAACAGGTCCCGAAGGTCTATGGGATTCGCGGAGAGTAGAGATTATTTGACCTCGGTACTAGGAGGAGGAGTTGTGGTCAGTATCTCGCTCCGACCGGTTTGACCCCAGGATAGACCCTGGTACTCATTTTACAGCAGGCTGAGTAGGCCTGGGAGTCAGTCAAGTCAGTTAGACTGACAAAAAATTAATTAATTAATAGTTTATGGTCAAGAAAGCAGTTACAAAATTTGACCGTGTTGAGGACAGTAAATTAATTTACTACCACTACTATTACTACTTCTACTACTACTTTACAATAAAGTAATAAAGAGTGCGTTCCCGTTCTTGGTTTTTATCTTGGGTTACATTTTCTTTGAATAAAGTTACACGAATTTGAGTATAGCTGACGCTAGTGGAAAACCTAATTATCTGTCACTATTTGTTTCGCAGTTTTCGGTAATACTTAATTTCTCAAAATTCCACCTTTACACTCGTGTGTCAGCTGAGAAAAAAAAAAGATGCCTTGTGTCTCCGCGTCGAGGCAATTTCAGTTTCCATTAGAGAGCGTTTCCCCTCAGTGGAAGTACAACGTTAGCTTGAATGGTGACAGCCAAGAAAGTCGTAAAATGCCGCTGCAGAAAGTTACCCGCCTTCGGCCATTCTGCAAAGATTCACGTTCGTATGGCACTTACGAAAAGCTGTCACCAAGTTGCACTCTTACGTTCCTCATCTCACATAATTAGGAACATTACCATCATCTCTAATAGCTTACAAGAGCAGATACGATTTCTGTCAGAGAAATTTTCGCGGCATGATTTTAAGGTTTAATATGAAATATGTAAACGCATTTAAATATCATTACGAGCATAGAAAAAGTTTTGTATGAGCTTCTGGAGTTCCATTTGTGAGTAACATGTAGGTTTAAGTTATGATCATTTGTGCCCAACTAAATACATAATAAACAACCAAACAAAAATGTTTCATCAACTATTTTTAAATTTTGAAGTGGTAGATATACTTTTATCGAAATTTAGATTATGAACAATTTCTTGCCTGTTGCCATCCATTATTTGAGACGCAAGGTTAGGCGGTGTAATTGTAGACAAGATTTGAAGGTTTATTTTCATGCCTAAATATCAATATCTTAATTTGGAAAAGTATACTATAAAACACTAACATGACGGATAACTCTACTACTTCATAAATCTCTTGTAACAAATATTCCTACAATAAAATTTTTCACACTTATTGGTCTGTTTACCGTTACCCCGCCATTTTACAATTACCCTGGACATAACGGGGTAATTGTAAACAACAGACTCTCTCCTAACGTAAAGTATGGAATGAGTGACGGTTTAAGCATTTGCCATTGTAGCTGTAGGAACATTGAATTGTATTTTGACCCTTCTAATTCCATTTTTACATTTATTACGAGATATTACATGTGTACTTTGATGAAAATGTCATAAAACATTAACCGTTGCATTGATCATTATAACGTCCTAAAACTCAGCAATAACTCAATTAGTTTTAATTATACACATTTTATTTGTTATTTTACTAGATAAACCCTTTGTATCAACCATGTAGCAAGATTTATTGTAATCATATTTAATTTCATGTATAAAAATATCAAATCGAAACCTTTAAAACAAGGAGAATTAAAAGCAATAAATTGCACGAATGTCTCGTATAGGTCGAGCAATTGTTACAATAATTCTCAATTTTCACTTTCTTGTGCTTCCTTCTCCTTTTGCTTCTTTCTTATTATTTACTGTGTCGTTTCTTTACGTTATTTGCTTTTGTTTCTTTGGAAATCAGTCATCTTTAAGTGTATAACACCACATTAGAAAACCCAACCTACCCACCGACAAAACTTAGAGAAAATGAATAAAATATTATTAAAACGTACGAAATATGTTAAAAAATTTAACACTTTAATTAAGAAACACTCATAAATTGTACTACAAAAATCATAATATCAAACAAAATATATCAAAATAATATCACATATCTATGTTTACAGTTGCATCAACCGTAGAGAAACGTGGGGTAAATGTAAACATGGAGCTGTGGGACCTGCAAAATTCCTAGAAGAGAATACTGATGATTTTCCGTCACCATAATGTATTACTGACAATAATATGTAACAAAAATAAGATACGTTGAAATAATTTACCTGCCATAGTAATGCAATGCAGTAACTTCGATTTTAAATCTTTTGGATAGCTGAATTTTCAGAAGGTTGTATTGTATCAATGACTTGGTTCAAAAGCGGAGAATTGATATATTTCATCTAGTCACCAATTTCTGGTTTCGACCATTCTGCCACAACGGTTATTATATTATATTTTAAGTTAAATGTTACAATATCTTCGTAAAGTGTTTGTTAACAACTACGAAGACATTCATTACATTCTTCCATTACATTCATGAACTGCAACAGCTAGTATCTCAATACAACTCATAAAATAATTCAAATAACTGGAAGAAGTTGAATGACTATATTGGCCTGTCTCTCCTATCTGCGTTCAGCGTTAAAACTACATAATATATTTTGTTTGTTACAGGTACGTTGGACTCTCCCTGATTAAGTTCCAGTAAAATTAAAACACGATGTAAGTGAAAATATTGGTTCAATTACCATTCTCTCAAATTCTGCAGTTTTGAATTATATTTTTATTTTGTGAATCAGATTATTTATTTATTACATACCTTACTAATTGTAAAATATGTTCTATAAATTCCTTCTCTGAGTACCCGGAGACTCCTGTTACAGAGGTAACAACAGTTACAGAGGTAATTTTGTGGTCGTAAGTCTTTATGTCGCACAATAAGTGATACCTCTATTTTCAATTAGACACAAATGGAACTCAATAACTTAAGATAAAATATATATTTATTGTGAGTAAAAATATCGATAATTTATTAAATTTCCTTCCGTATTCAATTATTATTCGTTGATTAAACAAATCCAAGCAATCGATTAATCACCAATTAACTAAATAATTTGCATTATCTTCTTAATCCTTTATTTTTGAGATACCAGATATTATTATTTTAAGTGACAGTTTAGGTACTACATTTAAGACGATCTTATCCACGTGATCGAAAGGAAATTAAATTTTAAATGCCAATTTATTTCTTATCAGACAGTTTTTTTTATTTACCAGTAAGTAAATATTTTAGAGGTCTTTAAAGTTATCTAAGCACATAATTCCGTTCTTAAATGCAAGTGATGGTGATATCTAAAATTGCAGTAACCATAAACACCAGATTTAAGAATCAAATTCACGAACCGGTTGTAATAATATTTTATTTCGTCGTTTATGTGTCTGTAAAACTGTAATATACACTAAAAGCAAGTCTACCCAAGTTAGCCATCCTGTTGGTTCATAACAATTATATCAAGGTTTTTCAAGGACGTATTGGTGTCACTTTAAGCTGACTAGAATTCGGTTTCTTTCACGCTCAAAATAATTTCATATTGAAGAAGTATACATATTGATCGGTAATTAAGTATACAAAAAATAACACTTCATCTCCTACTTTTACCAATCAATGAAAATACAGTGCCATGAACCAATACGTAAATACTTATTACCATATCAATAAAATTTATATAATTTATAAGATTTTAATTCACTACAGCACAATGGGAAATTTACAAAAAAAACCGGGAAATCATTATAGGACGGCGAATAATGTTTGAATTTAATCTTCTCTTATTCATATTAATTAATAAGTTTCCTTATTTGATATGAACGAACAAATATTAATTTCGAGTGACAACAATCGTGATTTTTTTAATAAAAGGAAAAGCTTGAGAACTGCAACATAGTTAACCTAAAAAATAAATTCATTAGATAAATAACACTGGAAGGACTTCTCCCACTTTTAATTATGGTGTAGAAGAAATGTGAATGAAAAAAATACAATTGTTCAGGTTCCAAAATATTCTTTACATTCAATTTCATGGATATTAAATTGATGCTTGTAGTTTTTCATCTTTCTCACATTTGCCTGCCCACGGAGGAAGATATCTGTCAAAATGAACAGGGTGAAAATGGTGAAATACTGATTTAAATTGTAGGAGGACCAGGATCTACACCTTCGACACATCTACATACTCAAACACACGTTATCTTCTGAAATAATTATTAGCGCATGAGAATTATGGGAAATAAAGGTAGTTAAAGGACCCTAAATAGATGCTGCGACTACCTCCTCGTGGTGAGGACGGGCAATACTGTGAGGGTGCAAAATAATGTATACAAGAGAAATGCAACCACGGATAAGACATGGCAGATTGGAAAAACAGAGCATGGCGCAGAGCACAAAGAAGGAAGACAATTTGTCAAAGAAGTTAAGAGGAAAAGAGAGAAGAGAAAATGGAAAGAAAAACGGAAGAAAATCACTAATAGAGGAAAGGCCGCGAAATGTAAATTGCAGACATGACGTTGAAAAATGAAATGTACCACACATTTATTACTTAAATTAATAACAAGTATTACGAACGTTACTGTATAGGTTTCTTAACGGCAGAAGTGTCACACAGCACAATAACTGGTGTGTTTCAGAGCTTTGAATGTGATACGATAATAAGAGAAAACGAAGATTTCCTTGCTTACGTTTCGCTTCCCACGAGTGAGTCCTATCTGCTCAACCTCAAGTCCCTTTACGCTGACGCAGTTCGATCGCAGAAACCACAACGATGGAGTCAGCTACAGATAGCACTTCCGCATCATGGGAAAATGGCGAATGTAATTTTCCCATTCAACATAAGACAACATTTTTCATGCCTCGGCTGATGTATAGCTCATTAAAAGTTGAACATTTATAGATATTGTTAATTGTAAACAGCGATCGATTCAATTAATTACAAACAGAATTTAATGTTACGGTCCGATGAGTTGCGCTGAAATTCGTTTACCGTAGTTACGAGTTAACAGGATTCGTGTTCTAAAAGGAGGAATTGATTAAGTATCTACTTGTTGTAGGTGTGTGTAAATCTAATTAAAGAGAAGATTTACATGACGCCCAAGCACAAATGAAATAGTAAATTGCTTTTTTCTACGCTTTTGTTACAAAAAAGAATGAAGAAGAATGATCTAAAACTGTTTTGTGTACGATAACATCTCGAAACTAGACACGTAGCAAGGTGGGCAGTGCATGAGAAGAAATGTTAATACCTTTTGCAAAGTTAATACCATGAATTACTCTTTATTTTGCTTTTCAACGTCTGAGACAGGTTATACCAGTCAAATATAAATGAGATTTACACTAGTACATATTTATTTAATTTATCAGAAATTTTACCGGTGAGATGTTTATCCCTTATAAGAATTGAACTGATTCTGTCCTCCCTTCACCTGCTCTGCAAAAAATGAAAATGACACTCGTCCGCTCTGATTCGGAAATTCATTTGTCAAAATATGGACGAAAGATGTCCCTGTCAAAAGTTTACACCCACTCAAAAAGAATGTATGTAATAATAGTTGTTTCAATGGTGAGATACTAACAATACGTGATGTTTTATTCTTTCTCTCCGTCTTCCTTCCTTCAAGCTGTAGATACATTTTCAATGAAATAACATACCTGTAAAAGAAAGTCAAATCGAGAGATGTAAGTAAAAATTAACTATATTATTGCCCAGAGTAATGTTTCTCAACAAAAGAAACAACACAACAACTGTTATTTAATGCTGAACAATATTAATTCAACTCATATTTTTATTATCATTTCCATCTTGAAATCTACGTGAGGTCTCTTACAATTAATATCAACACAAGTTCGTTTTGATCAGAAATGTTCCTCTGACTGCTGTGTTAGTTAATTTTCCTTTTGTAAGTCTACTTTGTAAGAATTGAACAAATTGGTATTCGGACTCAGTCTTCTTTCTCACAGAATAAAAAAATCGGGATGATAAGAACCAACGAATCATACGAGTATAAACATTTGAATGATTTTTCTGTATAAAATAAAATAATAAAAACTTTAAATTTTCTAAGTATCAGACGAGTTAATGAACGAAAAGTACTATTTTGAGCTTGCTGGTAAAAATAAACCCAAAGTTAATAAAACTTTTAATGCAATAAATATACTAAGTAAGACGTTTCAAAATACTTTTTGTGAATATTATTACCTTCATCAGACATTTTTGAGAAAGGGGACACAAATTAATGGTTAAAACGTCAAATCTTTTCCACCAACAGCGTTTCCATGGCTGTGAATATATTGCACATTAATCTTTTCCTCTGAAAGGTAACCGTTTTTTGTTTAAAGTATGTATAAAAAAATCTTAAATACATAAAGTAATAGACACTTCTAAGCACGAATACTATAGAGACAATCTACCTAAATGATCCGATCAATTGAATCTGAATTCCTATTATGATAAGGACGTGGAAACCCGTAAAAGCATGAGAGTGTAACAGCTTTCTCATGGCGAATGCGGAAGGCGAAGGAGAAGAGGATTCAAGGAATACGACCGCAGTGAAAATCTAGTCACGTCGTCACGGTCCATCGAGAAATATCCGCCCACTAATCCACCACGTTCCAGCTGGAGGAATGGACATATAGATAACGTCGAATTTTCCATCCAGCACGAGTTCGTGGCGCTATGGACGCCCAACATTCCTGCATTCGATTGGAAAAGTAAAGTGAAGCGTAAAGAGTAGAAGGTGAATTTCTCAGATCAGGGAATTGTGAGAAATTGATTCTGTGATACACGGTATAGTAGTTTTCTCACTTGAGATTGTTAACATCTTCTCAAAAATGTAATCTTCATTTTGTGACAAACAAGTGAAGCAAGAATGAGTGAAAAGGAGATTACGGGTAGAAGCCGTCAAGTGACAAAGAAAAGACAAATTATTGGAATATCTGAATTGAGGGACCTTTTCTCAGAGACTTCAGTGATTGAGTTTTTTAATGGAGTTGAAAGACAAATGTTAGCATGTTCTCTATGACTTATTTTCAGAGTGTTCCATGATAATATTAACACTTTTCCGAAATATGAATATTCATTTCCGGTTTGAGTTGTAAAAGAATCATTTTGAGAAATCTGAAATTCGCATATCAATCTTGAATGCTATAAATCCTTAATAAAACGTGACCAAATCCAGTTTACAAGAAAATCTCTCCGATATTGTTTATTCATGAAAACCAATTCTCAAAAATTCACGCGCCCGCGCGTTGCATATTTTCCAATCCCTCAGGATTCTGATTGTTTTTACGATACGCAAACGACGTTTTTCAAGAGTTCGGTGCTCATTTTGCGGGAGCAAACACTGACGATTTCGAAAGCAAACCTGTACATTTTCCATGACTCCGCACACAACGGTTTCCTCGCACGATCCTCAAATGTTTTCGGAAGGGATCGAGGGAATATTTACTGACGCGAACGACCTAAAGGCGAGAGGCTCGTAGGAACAAGGGAGTCACGCTGTTGGCGCGGAAATAAGTCGGGGCGGTTCTTATCGCAGGAACGGGCCATCGAGAGGGAAATTTGCATGATATGCTGCTTAGTATCGCACTTCAGCGCCTCCGTTGTGTGAGAAAATGGCGTTCTCGTCTATACGAGTGGATTTGGGAACGCGCTTTCGATACGCTTCAGCTGCGCTGAAATAATGGTGGAGTAAGATTTCAATTTTATTTCTTGGCGTGTGAAGTCCAAGAAGGGTGTTACGATCCATCGTGTCAGGAGAGTGCTCCTCCAGTACCTCTTAGCAATATTTTAAAGATACAAGAAATAACTCTGTTACGTAGTGATTTCTATTAGGATAGTCCAGATCACTTTTATGTGCAAGTAGTGACGTGTCAGAGAAGATATGAGTGAATTGAGAGAAGACTTGTAGTTACTATGCAGAGTGTAGCTAAGTTAAAAGTTGATTGATGAGAAAACGTGGACGGTCCTATATTGAGGAGAAAAAGCATGATCAGATAACATTCAGAGTAATTTCATTGAAGACCTCACAATCAATTACATGTTATTGTAAATATCTTTAGAATTGAATTTTTCAGAAGAAGTTGCGCACTAATACCATTCATAATAAGGATTTCATAATAAAATGTTTATCAGTAGTGTATATTCGGATTTGCGATCTTCCTGGTGTGGGGAATGTATACTAATCAGAGGCCTTTGTTTATATACAACCAGTGGCGGATCTATATACAATCGGCGGGGGGGGGAGTAACCGGGGAGGGATCTGGGGTGCATTTCTTTTACATCACAAATGGTTTTACAACACAAATTTTATAAATATTATCTATTATATAAAATACTTGAACTCTTCAAATAGATAATCAACAATGAACAATATTAAATAGCAACCAATTTTTTAAATGTTTAAAGTGACAAAGTATGGACTTCAGGTAAAATTCGGGGGGGGGGGGAGCCTATAGCCCTGTTAGTCCCCCCCTCCCATAGATCCGCCACAGTATACAATTCTGTTACGGCACACCGCAAGCCCAGATGCGATGTGGGTATTTTTTGGGTAGAAGCGGGATTCAACCATAAACCACAA